>CM034620.1:38044163-38391663 GCA_020080225.1 Gynochthodes officinalis
CTCTGTAAGGTTGGAGACATCTTAAGTAGTAGTCATGTGAATAGGAGAAGTAATAGCTTTTGGAGTCTTCAAGAGTGAAAAGAGGCAGCAAAAAGCCTATGGAGGAATTATAGAGTATTCATAGAACATTTCAACTTCAAGAGGGTAATGATTGTCATGTGTAATAAATTAAGTATAAGGGTGTGATTATTTATTATTCTTTAAATATGGGTATTATTGTAATATTTATAACCCTCATAAGTTATTTAAAGATGAGGCAGTATCATAGGACAATGATTTTATTTCTGCCATCAAAAAATCTATCTTCTCCTTTTCTCTCTTCATTTTTCCTTCTCTTCTCTGGTTTAACGACAATTCACAATCACTTCATCATGCTAAAAGAACTTCTAACCTGGGAAAAGAAATAAAAGATGCAACTGGTGGCACAGCCCCACCAGTTGCACTCATGGTTAAAAATTCATGGCAATCCAACAATTATAGTGAAAGTGGTGAAACAATTGTAGTCAATTTACTTTTATACAGTGCAATTATAAAGTTTAGGGAAAATTTCTCTTAAGGGTGTGACAAGAAGTAATATTATAGAAAGAGGTGTAACTTTAAAGAATTTATTTTTAAGAGCATCATTAAATTTAGGGATAATATATTAAAATGTCCCCAACTTAAACGCTTGTAACCGTTTTGACCCGACCTTTCAATTGTAACAACACGATACTTGAACTTTAAAATGTGTAACAATAATGTCCTCCTACTGAAAAAAAGACGAAAAAGCCCTCCGATATAAAGCATATAGTTTAAAATTTTAAAATAAATTTTTAAAAAGATAAAAAGGATAAAATTTAAAGACAAAAATTGAATAAACTTATTTATACTATATAATAAATTTTTTTAAACTAAAAAATAAAATTTAAAGATGAAAATTTAATAAAATTTAGAGACAAAAATGACCAAAAAATATTTAGGTTAAAAAACAAAATATCTATAAAATAATTGAGGTTAAAAAGCAAAGTATCATATAATAATTTTTTCTATTTTTGCTTTAAAATTTTTAACAAAATAACATAATTTTACATAATTTTATTAAATTTTTTCTTTTAAAAAGTTAATAAAAAAATTAAACTATATCAAAATTTTTTGTCATTTTTGTCTTTAGGAAGGGCTTTTTCGTCTTTTTTCCAGTAGGAGGACATTATTGTTACACATTTTAAAGTTCAAGTATCGTGTTGTTACAATTGAAAGGTCGGGTCAAAACGGTTACAAGCGCCTAAGTTCAGGACATTTTAATATATTATCCCTTAAATTTAAAATCTTTTAAATATTATCAATATACCTCTCTACTCCCCCCTCAACTTTTTATTATTGTGTTTATCTTCTCCTCTAAAAAACCTTATATGAAATTTTAATCTTTTAAACCTGGATGCCAATCTCAAATAATCCATCAAATATTATTCTAATATTCATCTGATTTTTCTTCATCACCCTTGTCTCCTCAGCTTTCTTTTTTCTCAGTAGTCCAGCTTGGTATTTTCTTCATATATCAATAACCGGCAATTGACAAGTAGGATGAAAAGCAATTGTCGAATAAACAAAACATCACCTAAGGATTTTTTTTTTTTTTTTTTTATGAATTGCTCATTTCAAATATTAATTTTAAATAAGTTGTATTTTGCTCAAACCAATAAATTGAGCTGAGTTTATAGTTAAAGCTGCTAGTAGAAAACCAAAATAACTAATTATGGAAAGCATTAATGGGCCACCGCAGCAACTTAGCTATTTAGCTGTCACCGCTGGTGCCTTGGGTCCAATGGTAATATGGTAAAGAGCAATACAACAAAAAAAACACTTAGGCAAAAGCAGCTCTATTCTGTAAATGGGAGCATAGTCACCCACAGATATTGCGATTTTGAAAATAGGGGGAACAACTTCCATTTGCTCAATGAAAATGATTAGTAAATGGGGTTCTTCCAGTTGCATATTTTGTGTATGTTTGTGAAGGACAAAATCAAGTATGGGATATTTAGCGATTCTTATATATAATTAGATTAAAGAAACCGATCTAAAACCAAAAATATAATTTGTTGCAGCATCAATCATTGAAGAGACCATTCCTCTCAAATCTGTTTTTTGTGAACTTTTGATGAGGATAAAATTCTGGGCTACATCAAGCAGCCATTGTGCAGGCACAAACTTTGGAAGTTGACAACTAAATTTGGTTTCTTTGTAGACATGGGATTGTGGTGGCTGGTTGTTTTGTTTGGCGGTGAAGGACCAATTGTGGAGTATTGATGAAGATGGTGTTTTGAAGTTTTTGGAAGAGAAAATGCGACCAGAAAAGATGACTTGTACAGAGTGGTAAATGGGGAAAGAGTGGTTAAAAATTTTTCCAGATGTCACTATTTTTAATGATCTCCACAGATATTACTGGTTGGCTGCAACACTAAGGATGACATGGTACGAAATTTTCTCCACCATTTGAGTTTTGGTCATATGCAGATATTTTGGAAAGTAATAGAGGAGTATAATAATCTATTTTAATCTTCTTAATTATTAAACTATTTTGTCCTGAATAATAAATAGATTAAAGTTATAGCCTTCTTAATAATTTTAATTTTTGAGACGCCCTTAAACAAAATTTTCCCTAAAGTTTAAACCACAAGGTTCATATAAGTATTTATCCTAATTTAGCAATCTATAAATATGCCCTATGTCAATCCCCCAACTCCCGGGCTGCATTCAGAAAAATGTTGGTGCCTGAGAGGTAACTAAACAAAATGCTAAATTAGTTGGACTACATGTCATCGTGTCTGGGCAAGAACTCATATTAATAATAATTTTAAAACAAAAAAAGCCCAGGATGTTCTGTCGAGCAAAATGTCAGTAACTCTCAGAACAAGAGAAGTCCATATGTTTTAATTTCATCACATGGAAAAGATCATTACCAAAGTGAATATGGTGTGACTCCGACTGCTGAGTAAATTGACATTGTTTGAACCCACATGTCTATGCTCTGCATCAAGCATTAAGAAAAATATTTTCCCAAATGTGAGGGATCAGTTGAGCGATCAAAGAGGAAGTTCAAATACAAGGAGTTAAACACTTGCACAAGACAAAGATTCAGATGCAGATTGTTTAGAATCCGAAAGAAATAGGTACGTACAAGCAGCAAGAAGAGCACAAAAAATATAAGCAGAGCACAAAGGAAACTGAGAACATTATAAGCCTCAATAAGCAGACAATTTAGTTAGATTTGGGATTTAGGTAATATACAGATATACCTTCTCCTGCTGCAATTAAGGAAAGAGCATGAGCAGGGGATAGAACGACCTCCTCTTTTATGCCCTCAACATATGTTCCCTGGAGAATGCCAATTTACATCAGTTCCAGAAGAGCCTAAACAATTCCAAGAAAAGAATCCTACTCGTGAGACATAAATTTATTGTCAACACGGTTGACTCCCAGATCAAAAAAAATACCTATTACTTTACATATACATAAATATACACACACACATATATATGAAAGATGTTAGATTCAGTAATATCCACCTCCATGCCAAAGCACAAATTTGTGATTCCTTGGGATGTTCTTTTTCTTTTCCTTTTTTTTCCTTTCACTAGTAAGACGGCAAGGCATTCACCAAATTTGCTCAAAATGGCTTTCCTCAACTTCAAAAATTTTGTCTTTCTATTCGACATTGTCTACAAGTTAACCAACATAGTGCCAGAAAATTAAGTAACAGGTAAATTGGTCTCAGCTAAATAGAACAATGTCCAGGTTAGTCATACCAAAACAGGTAGTAAAGGCTCTCCGCTCTCCAACTGTAAATCAAAACCAACAGACAAAAGTAATTTATATGCCTACATGTTAAATATTTTTAATGTGGCCAGTTCCATGTCTAGATAAAGGAGAAGGGTTGTGTTAGGTCAACAGCCAAAGTAAAAATTGTCAAACCTGATGATATAGATCATACTTTAAATCGCGTAAAAGCTAGAAAGCTCTGCACTTTATGGAGCGTGTAGCAGGGTCCAACTGCAACGTCTTAGCAAGGACTACCGCAACTCCATGAGGGCTCGAGTGCAATGCAAAATGTGCAACAGTCCTCACACACTAATGTGAGGGATAAGAAAGAAAAATGTAGGAAGAAGAAAGACCATTAGAGTTTGTAGTTAGAATATTCGAACATTGACAGGTAAAGCTACAGAGGTGGTGGATACGCATAAATATTATGTGCCTCCAAGAAACAAAATGGATAGGTGAAAAAAGCCAAGGTTTTAGATACTTCAAAATATAAACTTTGGTATTGTGGAAAGGATAGAACAAGAAATGGAGTAGGTATTATTGTGGATTCAACATTCATAGAGCAAGTGGTAGGAATAGTTAGAAAAGAGGATAAAATTGTATCTCTTAAAATTATTGTAGGAAATGAAGCAATAAATATCATTAGTGTATATGCACCTCAAATAGGTATAGATAAATGTAATAAAATCAAAATTTGAGAAGACCTAAAAGCCTTAGTCCAAACAATCCCTCAAAATGAAAAAGTATAATGAGTGGGAATTTAAATTAGCATGTGGAGAGGGCAATAAGGAGTATGATAGGGTGCATGGGGGTTAGGGCTATGGGTTGCAAAACAATAAAGGTAAAACCATTTTAGATTTTACAGTAGCTTATGATTTTCTCATAGGTAATAACTTTTTTAAAAAGAGAGATGAGCATTTAATTACATTTGAGAGTGATTCTAGTAAGTCACAAATTGATTATTTCCTGATCAGAAATAGTGATAAAAAATTATGTAAAGATGGTAAGGTTATTACTAGGAGAAAGTCTCGCTACTCAACATAGATTAATAGTTTTTTATATAAGACTCAATAATAAAACATTTAGAAACAAGTTACCCAATATTCCCGGGATTAAGTGGCGGAACTTGAAGAATAAGAACAAAAGAAATATTTTTAGAAAAACCTTATTAGACAATATCAATTGGAATGTAAAAGAGGAAGTAGAGAGTATGCGGGAAAATATGACTAATCAAATGAAAGCAATTGCAAAAAGAGTATTGGGAGAGTCAAAAGGCCACTCATGGAATAAAAGAATCAAGGTAGTGTAATTAAGAAATTCAAAAAAAAAAAGAAAAAGGTGAAAGTAAGAAGAGCAAGTTATAAAACTTCAGGTGCTTGTAGAAAGAATGAAAAGATTGAAAGATACAAGAATGCTAAGAATGAAGTGAAAAAAATAACAAATGAGGCAAAGATGAAAGCTTTCGAAAATTTTATAAGAGATTAGATACTGAAGGAGAAAATGATATATACAAGATAGCAAAACTTTGTTTGTTGGGTGGGGGGGGGGAGGGGAACAAGAGATTTAGCACAAGTGTATAAAAGATACAATTCAAAATGTTTTAATTGATGATAAACTAACAAAAAATTGATGGAAGGAATACTTTTATAAATTATTGAGTTAATATCATTTACTTCCATCGAGGTTTTGGCTTTTACCAAATTGAACCCGTAGTTTGAAAAATAACAATCGGCCCCCTTGACTAACAGTCAACCCAAGTTACTTAACTAAAATTGGCAAAAAGACGAAAAAACCCTCAAAACTTGTGCAAAAAATACTAAAAAATAGCATGATTTTGAGAACTTATGCAAAACTTGTGTTGCACTTGTGAAGAACTTTATTTTTTTACTTTATTTTGTTTTTTAAACTCAGATTTTGGAAATTTTTTCGTCTTTTTGCCAATTCCAGTTAAGTAACTGGGGTTGATTGTTAGTCAAGGAGGCCGATTGTTATTTTTCAAACCACGGGGTTCGATTTGATAAAAGCCAAAACCTCGAGGGAGGTAAATGATATTAACTCTAAATTATTTAATGAAGTTAATGGGAATGAAGTCATCCTAGGTGATTTAGAACAATCCAAACAAAAAAGAAATTTACATATTATTGCAAAATTCAACCTTTGGAGGTAGAAAAAGCATTACAACTAATGAAAAATGGAAAAGTGGTGGGTCTAGACGATATCCCAATTGAGGAAATAGAAATGTCTTAGAAAAGTTGGTATCACTTAGCTCACAAAACTCTTTAATTTAATTATGAAAACTAAGAAAATGCCTATCAATGGAGAAGAAATGTATTAGCTCTAGTGATTGTCTTATACTGTCATAATCTTCTCTAATCTTCTCTAATCTTTCCTTTACCTGTCAACTTAATATAACTAGCACTAGTAACGCCACATATCAGTTTTCAAAAATTTATAACCTAAAAATACAAAGGAAAAAAGAGAACCATCACAGCAAATCTGTATTTTCAACTTTATCCCATTACTTTAAATCCTATATTGAAATTTCACTCTAAATAATACTGACAACTTTCTGCATTTAACGTATGGGTTAGAAGAGAGGGTTTAATTTTAGCATAATACTTCCTCCCATTGTTGTTTTTGATTCACTGTACTTAATGCATCCTGGATTAAATTTCCCAAAGCAGATAAATAACGTAAAACCATTTTCATAATCACAGTCACCTCAGAAAAGCATTCTATAACATATAACTGCAGTTAATAAGAAACGATATGACTAAAATTATGTCAACCAAACCTGTGGTGGGCCAAACCCAAAGCTCAAGCTACCTATTGTTCTGAGATCTTTCTTGAGATGGTGGGTATCTGATTTCCTCTGTGACTTAGAGGAATTGCTCAGGTCGATAATTGGCCAGTTGGCTTGTAGTACACAATCATTTTCATTTATTAACAAGAACATTATCACCTAAGGGGAACTATAAACCCTGGAGTTGCCAAAATTTCATGCTCGGGGGGCTTGATATATAGCCTTTCACCAACATTAGCTGACAAAGCCACCATACTTCTAACTTCTAAGATAGCTGGAGAACCATCTCTCACAAGTTTCTTCTGACATATCCAGATTCCAGTGAATCAATATTACATTTCAAGTCCAACAAAAATACATTAACCCAAACTTTATTCTCAAGTTTTTTCTCCCAAGAACAGTAACTTAAGCCAAATCTTTCTATGAGTTTTCTCATACGCGTATCACACTCCCTTCCATAGAGATAGAAAAAATGGTAGGGCCCTTCATGTTCTTCCCCAACCATAAGAATCTTTGGGTGCAACTGCTATGTAAAATTGTTTTTTAGTTTCTCTTTTTAAGGCCAGGAGACAAGAATCACTTGAGGGACTAGTAGATCAATGAGTTCATAAGCAGATTGAAAATAGATATATAAGAGAAAGGTTGAACACAGATTTCAAAGAATACAGTAAGCATCCACTGAAATTAGCAGCAAGCTAAGGAAATCCTTCAATGTACAATACTTCATACTGCAGTCTTCAAATTGCATATGCCATATTAAGATGAGAACCTTGTAAATGAAAAATAATTTGTAACCTTAGCCAATCAACAATGAAGCTTTTCTATACATTCATTTCTATCATAATAACAGCAAAGCAGTGTATATTCAGCAGAAGAAAATTAGTCCACAGGTTCCTTGTAATCATAAATGGAGAAGAACACTGTATGCTAGTGAATGCATGTGTCACTGATGCAAACCTGAGCATCTTCTCTTATTCTTAAGTTCTGACCAGTTGGATCAAGCAAGTCATTGATGACCTGAATTCCAATAAAAGAAAGGAATAGCAAAAGATAAATCAGCATAGCAACACAAGTTTTCTCACAACAAAGCGTTCTCCATCCAAAAAGCATATTCGTAATAATATTTGGAAAATGTAGGGGCAATGGACAGACTTAAAAGCTTTTTTATAAGGGAAATTCAAAAAGTTTGTTTTTCTATTTAGACTATATACTAATATAAATGAATAACAGACAAGCAACCATAAGCTACAATACTAACAGTGAATTCAATTACACCTAACTTTACAGATTTTATAATATCTCTTGAAGTAGGAATAGATCACCTCTTACTTGCCAAAAATTACTACTACTGCAATAAAATATAGAAGAAAAAGGAAAGTCACCTAAGAAAAGTTCTAAATAAATGACCAAATAATTAGATACATTGCGAGTCAAGTCAAATACAAAGCAACAGCAGGAAGAGCTCGTCCAACATAGAAATCATCTCTAAAATGTACTAGAAGGAAGGATTTTTTTAAATTAAAAAACAAGTGCTTGAAGAATGTTGAATGTTCAAAGTTATACATAAGTTGAAAGCATCAGTGACTGTCTCATTGTCTTGCAATTTTTTCTTCTTTTGTGTGGGAAAATAAAGCGCTTAATGGTCAAGTCAATTCTTGAAGCCAATGCAATGATGCACTTCAAAGGAGGTGATAATTGGGGATACAGTACCAATCAAAAACAGAAAAGAGCAATTAATAAGTAATCACAAATTAGGATGTGCAATATACCTGTAAAACCAAAAGAAATTCAGGTCATTTAGGTCAGATACTGAGTTTAATCATTCCTGAAAGAAAACAACAAGAGCCCCTTCCCTTGTAATCACTCTGGAAATTTACTTAATATTCCACCATCTTCTATTCTCCATCAATAGTCCAGATTCAATTGCCATCATCAAGTCTCTAAGACAACAAAAACTAAGGACCCTCTTCATCTTTCTTATTTTCTTTGTCTCTGAAACAACTCGCATGCAAATAACAAACCCCACCTGTTCCCTCAGCCTTTCTTAATTCTACAAACCCCAAATTCTGGCAAAATTAAGTTTGAAATCTATTGAAGGTTCTTTTGGTGGTTATTACAAGATAAAACTAATAAAGAGTAAGATAGAGTGGTCTTGACATGTCCTAGAATTGTTCTTTTTATGTGTATATTGCTTGAAAGCTTATGGCTGTTTTGACTTCCAGAGTTGTCTCTTTGCTCTATTCCTTTAGCTATGTTCATATTTTGGCACCTCTTCTTTTACCAAGATAGATCATTTTTTGTGTTTGCATTAAGCAAAAATGAGTCAAACATAATAAACTTCACTGACATTGACTTTTCAAAGACATTAGTTTGCTACATGGTCCTTCAAAATCTGATCATTGAAAAATCCAAACCAAATTACAATATAACAAATGAATCAATAATGTACGCAACTACGAGCAGAAAAATGACTTAAGAATATAGAAGATGTATCATTCACAGGTTTCAAGGTTAACTAATTCAGGCAATAGAACTTAATAGCATGAAACTCATTACCTTTATTCACCAGGAAAAGTCTAAGGGTATGTTTGGACAATTGATTTCTATTTGCAAATAGAAAAAGTAGGCCCTTTTCTCAAATAAAAACATCACACTCCAAACACATTTTTATTTTAAAATTTAAAATTTAAATTTTCCCAATCAAATTCCTCTCACATAATTTTAAAAAATTCTCCCTCTCATTTTTCCCTCTAAAATACTTTTTCTATAAAAAAAAATACCCACCAAAATTTTCACACATTCCAATACAATTTTTCTCAAATACATCACACTCCAAACATACCCTAAGACTCCAAAGTCAAAATACTGTTACAATATTTGATTGAGCATTTGAAGAATAATGAACAACTAAATTGTAATATTTGATTGAGCGATTGAAGACTTATGAACTACAAACTTCTTTTTAAGTGTAATACAAATTCAGAGCTTTTATTGAGTGACTGAAGAATAAAAGTACAGGCTGCAACTGAAAAACATGTAACAGATATGTCCTCAAAAAACAAGCTTACACATGTGAGAAATGCAAATATTAAAAATAATAATAATTGAGGAAACAAATAAGGTCAAACCTGACTCATTATGAAAATGTTTTTTCTACATTATGCACACTGACTCACACAATGATTCCGTAGTGTTTCATAAGTACGCATCAAATATATTTTAATTGCACAAAAGAAAATAGTATTTCTAACAGTTTTTATCTTTCTTTATACTTTTACTTTATGAGAATCAATTATTAGAGGATTAGCAATGTTCGTATTTGGATTTCTAGATACAGAGTAAATTTCTCTGTTGTAGGCAGAGGAATATTAAAATACTAAAACAAAAGCTTCTCAAGCCACCACAAAAGAGAACTTAAATGGAACTGACCTCATTATAGATTTCCAGGTAAGAAACGCGAAGAAGAAACTCTCTTCCGGCTGTCTGATAAGTATATGACATGTTTTATCAAAGTAGTAAATTTTCCTCTCACTATCAAGGCACGAAAAACTCCTGAAATCTCAATCCTTTTCCATTAACAGGGATAGCAGTTACCTCTTGAATAATTCCAAACACATCCTTCACTGCCAAAGGGATGATCCCGGGTGACTTTTGCTCTCCCTGTAGGAAAAAATATATCAAAAAGGAACATTTGATAGACTAGGAGAGTATAGCATAATTTTCAAGCAAAGAATCTCTATTTTCTTTCCTGTGGAACCAAAGCATTACATTCATGTTAGACCTTCGAGACATTTCCTGGTACACCAAGATGTAAATATGATATAAAACTACGCAATTTGAACAGCATGAACCTTCCCAATGAAGAAAAATAATGAATCTATGAAGCCATCCTAAATAGACATTCATACTGGTGCAGATTTCTTGGTGGCAAAGCTCAACAGAAAGGATCGTGTTAAGGTCATTTATCATACTAGATTACAATGAAAAGTGAGATGGAAGAAAATGGACCTCTTCACAATTTTAGAGGCACTTCTGTGTCTTTATGACAGTTTTAGCTTATAATCAAATGCATCTTTTTAAATTTTGCAATCTATATATTTCAAAGTAAAACTTGTGAAATCCAGCACAACAATAATGATAACATTGGAAAAAATCTTCATACTATGTAACCAACTTAGCTTTTAGTGCCACTTTTCTTAAAGCAACACGATCAATAGATGGTATGTTTGCTGCACCCTCTTGGTCGTCTACCGACATAAGTTTATCCAAATGAAAGGCCTCCCAAAGTGGTTCAAGTGAATGAGGCTTGACAGTTTTATTTCATAGTTATTAACCATACCAGACAGTGGTGTGGAATTACTGCCTAAGAACTAAAATATTGACTTTTGAGACTAGACTAAGAGTGCCTAATGGAAAGAATGTGGACAAGGGAAACCATTTCAAAATGAAAGGAGAAAAAGAAAACTACCTTCCTTTGTCCTATTTTGCAAACTAAAGTTTGCAAAGACAATGCATTCCTTTCACATACAAGAAATGCTAAAAAATATAAAAAGGCAATTCTGTTGTTGTCTAGGCAAATCAAAGATGTGCATAATGCTGTAAACGAAACAATCACTTCATGAACAATGCACATTTGAGCTTGGTTATGTTCATGTAAGCTCAGTCCATCAACTAAACAAGTTTCACTCAAAACACATATTTATCCAATATTAGATGAGCTTTTTTCCTAAATGCTTATTTATACTCGCGATATTTCTTTTCATTTACTAAACAAGACAGATGAGCTTGATCCCAAGTTCGGACTTTTCTTTCAATTTTAACTTATGGTACACTATATTAAGCTCAAGTCTCATGTTGAATTGTTTAAATTAACAAGTCAGCTAGCTCAAGGTTTTTTTTCACAAACAAGCTGAATTGGAACAGACATTCCATCTGAGATAATAAACAAACAAACACAAGCCTTGTTTGATTATTATACTGCCCAAGCCCAAGCACTTGATAATTGGGATGACTCAGCTAGTTTAACAGCCTTAAGAACATCTCCAAAAGTCCCCTTTTATTTTGTCAAAATAATAGGCTTTCTTGATAAAATCATATTCAGAAGTGGCACCAGATAGATACCTGAATAATTTGAGCTAGAAAAATTGAAAAGTATAATCAAAATTATGGTCATTGATGAGCATATGCATTATTTATTTTAATCAAATTATTCAAAGAAAAAAAGAAAATAAAATTACATCTCATATCAAGTGGTTAAAAGAAAACTGCTGCTATCACACAAAAACTGAATAAGAGTTGTGCTGAGATCTCAGTATCAGCCTCCTCCCAATCTATGTCAATGTAAATGCCACTTGGCATTTTAACTGACTTAAATGTTGTGCTTACAATTTTCAATTGCATACAGGGAAATGGAAGATGGCAATAATGCAACAACTGTTACTGACTTACGTGCATTGTGTGAGTCTTTCCACTGCTGGTAACTCCATAAGCAAATACAGTACCTGCAAATTCAGAAGTTAATCTTCTAAAGGCATCAAGATGCATAATATAAACAATAAGAAAAATTCCCCATTGTCTCTTTGAACAGGGGAAAAAAAAAGGGAAGAATGTATAGCTGCTTTCCATTAGCATTTCAAGTCAAAAAATCACAATCCAGCCGAGAGAAGCACCTATTATACCTTTTTCTAGAAATGAATTCAAATCACCCAAAGGGCAAGAGCAAAGTAAAAAATGCACACACCAATAGCACTAAATTACCACCTTTATCAACCAGTCAACCAAACAATAAAAACATTCAAGGGCAGAGATTCAGAAATGCAAAAGTATAAAACAGCATAATTATAACTAAGGGATAGGAGCTACAGGTATAGAGCATGATTCAAAAACTACACGTATGATGTTATGCAACAGATTTATCAAGTGCTAGAGTCCACGGTGCTAAGTAGGATGCTATTTACAATTATATGTTGGAAGCAAATGTCTTATCTAATTTTTTGAACTTAAATATGGAACCCTATATCATGAATAGGAGTTACCATTTATCCCTTGCATAGCCCCCTTCACAGCATGCTGAGCTGCAACATCATATACATGGCGAGTAGTTGTGGCCGGACCAAACACTCTATCTGCATCATAAACATACATATATAAAATGCAACTTAAAAGATTTCAAGAAAAGTTAACTCTACACCTACGCCAGGCCAAACACTCCATCTGCATCATAAACACACAAATATAAAATGTAACTTAAAAGATTTCAAGAAAAGTTAACTCTGCACCTACAAGCATAAGAAAAGTGTAAAGACTGAAAACCTAATAAATTGCCAATATATATTCCTTCAAAATCTAGCACTAAAATTTCCATAAAAGCCTTAAATAACTACATAAAAGGAATGACTCTGAATTAATTAAATTCATTGTTTTAGGAATAATAAGTATAAAGAAAAGTACACCATACTGTCATTTACAAACGTATCGGGTAATCTAAATTACAGTTCATAGTTTTATGATGCACTATAACAAATTATCAATCTGTATGGTAGCCTACAATAGTTTTGAAGGGCCCAAAGAATAAAAAGATTATCTTAATTACATCATTTAAGAACAACTGAATTTAGGACTCTACCAACTTCCCAATCCTTAAGTCATAAATAATTGTACAAATCTTATCCTGGGCAAACTGACCTCAAGCATACTATAAACATTTCTTTTTTTTAATTCCCTAGCTTCATTTATGGTTAACCTTTCATTAGAAAAAGCAACAACTAGCAAATGTAATCCTATTTGACATCCTTTCATCAAGAAATGAGGTACATGCACCTCAATAATGCTTAATTATTCAGCTGCAGTGCACAAGCGTCACTCTTTTGGATAAATCAAAGATAAACTCCCCTTCCCCCCTCCAATTGGCACAAACACAGGTTTAGCATGCTCATTCCCTTATGAATGCGACTGCATGTGTAACTAAGGACAACCGTCGTACATATTTAAAATGATAAAATCTAAAAGGCTTTAATTTTTAACTTAACGAAATTAAAATTTTGGGAGCAAACTAGGAAGCATTTTAAAAATTTATCCAGAACTTTTAGCGCCACACTGCTCTTCCCTTCATATTTATATTTAACATTAATAAAATGAAAGGACATGCAATCACAGACAACATACAGAACGTGTAAATGTAAAGATGAAATGTTTGTCTCTTACAGTACACATACAGAACGTGTAGAGTGTGTGTGTGAGAAAAGGTAGTTGTAGGCTTGTAGCACTGACCAAAAGCATAAGCAACAGAGGAATTATACTCATTTCGTACTGTGTAATCCCCATCAGCATACCAAGCTAATTCATCTCCTTTACTAATTTCTCTCCCACTGCCAAAAATAGAAAAGCAAAAGTTACGTAACCGCCAAATCAAAATCATTTAAAAATTAACGGTTACGAGGTAATACCTGAGCGGACGGAATCGAACAGTGACAGTTACATTCTCTTTAGCTTTGGATGAATCAGGCGGAGAACGGTCAATGCTCGGTGGAGTGGCTGTTGATCGAGTCGTGGAAACCGATGGAGGAGGCTTAAAAGACGGCATTGAAGACGAGGAAGGAGTAGGGGGCCGTTTGAGTGGGGGAATAGCAGTAGGTGGTGCTGAAGATTTGCGTGACCGGAACGGCGACGTGGACGACCGGAGAGACTTGGAAGTGGACATTTTGGTGGTTTCACGTGCCGGCCAGCGCTTACTGGGTTTGCCGCCTTTTGTCCACTCCAAAAAAACGAAATAGAGGGGAAAGTGTGTGACTCCGTGTTTTGAATTTTTGCCTTTTCGAATTTCGAGTCCTTTTATTCATTTTACTTTATACCCCTGCTCCTGCTTTATAACTTTTTGATCCTTTTTTTTTTAACATGAATATTGTGTATCTCATAAGAAATTAAAAGAATATTAATTTTTTAAATGTAGTTCACAAATTAGTGAAGTTTATATTATAAATATTGATTTTAAAATCGCCATTATATATGTTCAAAAAATATTGAATTCATTCGTTTTTTATAACAATATATTTTTTTAATGATTTTCTGTTTAAAATGCACAACTAACCTAATAAATTTTCCAATAAATTGTCATAAATTATCTAATAGAGCAACATATAAAAAAAACCCAGTAAAACTTATAATCATATAGTAAATTAAGTCTAGAATTATAAACTAAATTTATAAAAAAATTTCAAAAAAGTTCTTTTATTAAAAGAATTGTAATAAATTTAGATTTCACAAAAAGAATATCTATACAATGATCACTTACGGACTAGGGATTGTGGGTTTATACGTAATTAGCATTGAGCTACTTTTATATTTTGAGATTGTAGCTCTAACAATAAAAAATGAAATGAAATAGCTTCATATACACATGGAACCTCACGACAAATCTACAATGTTGATAGACTAAATCAAATGTTCGAACTTGAAGAGACGTGCTACTCTCCAAATTCAGTGGAGAGCCATGCTAAGGCGTCTCCATTTGTAGCTCCTTAAACTGATGAGAAAATGATTAATCATTAAATATGGCATTTGCATTATCTTCAATATGAAATTCAGATGTAAATGGTTGATATTGTGAGTGCTGAAACCAACTTTGGCATTTAAAATTTGAAAGTAGTAATAGCATCCACTGACTCTCTCCAATGACAGTCAATGTACGAGCACATGTCACATACATTGGCAATGACTAATGTTTATTGCATTTTTAGTTAAATCATATACTTAACCCCCTCCCAACATTCATTCTACAAAAATGTTAAAAGCAATAGGTAATATGAAAAATAAATTTCAAAATATAAAGTAATAAAAACACGTATTATAATCATACTCAAAACTCTGTAATTGATGCAATTGGATGGACATCACAAGCAAGGTAATACTGTGTGATGGACATGAGTTCAATATAGTTCGGGACCTGATCATCTAATGCAGTTCAGGACTTGTGAATTCAATACAATTCCGAACCTGCGCATCTAATGCAGTTCAGGACCCGTGAGTTCAATACAGTTCGGGACCTGCACATCTAATGCAATTCGGAACCTACGAGCTATGAACAGATCCTGATAGTCACGACTGTGGATTTGTTAGAAGGCGTCTAAGGCTCGAAATATTTACAGTGGTAAATGACTCTCACTTCACTGCAGAATTCCATAATAGATTCACAATAATAACATAATCATGTTTATCCATAAACACGTAAACAAAGCCTACAATCATGGGAAGATAACAACGACGCCCCAAGAGGAGAAACATCCGCAATTTATCAACCAGGAAATCATTACAGAATCCCATGATTAACGGTAAGAAGGAAATAAAAGCCGGCGGAGACCACCAGGTATGAATATGCTGTAACTGATTAAGAAAAACATTATACTATAGGAGAAGCTCTGACTTTAGCATCGGAGTGTCTTCCCCGAAGAACTCCTCCGGGATCTGTTTTGCAGGAATCACTACTCTCACTGATTTAGAAGCTTTCGAATTGTGATATCAAGATCGGATCGTTAACAGTAGCGGATTACGACTTCATCACTGTGGATTGCCTATTAGAAGGCAATTAATTTGGTGATATTAAATCATATATTTTGAAAATAATTCCATAGATTCACCATGAACAATGTTCTCCCTTTACCTCATCTATCAGGTCAATATGGTGCGCATGGTGAACTATCTAATAATTTCCCTTTCTACTGCAATTATTAGATTTATGTAATTTCAAATTGGAGTGAACTCTAGTAAGAACATGATGGTCGTAACCAAATTGCCTCATAAATGGCCAAGGCAAATACAATTTAACCGCATCAAAATTATTGAGCGGTATACTCATACACCAAATATCTCAACTCTTAGGCAATAATTTGGTAGCTAATGTAACTCTTCATTTGAATAAATTTGCGAAATGAACTGTGAAAAAGGAAATTTTAGATACCAATCCAATAAAATAGTTTCTTCTTACAAATAAAGCAAAGAAATGTCAATGGTATGTCACTTATATTATCTTCCATCAAATGTCCAATTAATATAGGCGAAACAAATGTGATCTAATATCACCAAAGCTCAAGTCGTATTTCACATATAAAAATAAAAAATATCAATAATAATCATAGTATGTATATTGAAAAGAAAAAATAAGACAAAATTACTGGTTCAAAGGAAAAAAGAACTCACATGCAGCCGTGATGTCCATTAGGTATGTTGGGAAAAATCAAAAAAGGTTTACGGCACGTTTAGTTCACTGTAATGAATAAGGTTGGAATTGAATATAAATTCAGTAGGAATTGAATTAGGCTATAATTGAATTGAATTGAATTGGTTTGATTCAAAAGAATTGTATGGGGTGCAATCATTATTCTTGTGTTTGGTTGGGGTGAATAGGACTAATGAATAGTGTTAAAATGACTAAAATACCCTTATCTTAAGCATTTTATTACTGAATGAGAAAATGATGAGAGAGAGAAAGAAGAGTGAGAAAATAATGAGAGAGACTAAGAAGAGTGAGAAAAATGATGAGAGAAAAAAAAGAGTGAGAAAAATGATGAGAGAAAAAAAAGAGTGAGAAAAATGATGAGAGAGAAAGTAGAATGAGAAAATGATAAGAGAGAAAGAAGAGTGAGAAAAATGATAAGAGATAAAGTAGATTGAGAAAATGATGAGAGAGAAAATAAAGTGAGAAAAATGATAAGAGAGAAAGAAGAGTGAAAAAAATGATCAGAGAGAAAAAAGAGTGAGAAAATGATGAGAGAGAAAAAGGAGTGAGAAAATGATGAGAGAGCAAATAGAGTGAGAAAAATGATCAGAGAGAAAAAAGAGCGAGAAAAATGATGAGAGAGAAAGAAGAGCGAAAAAATGATGAGAGAGAAAGAAGAGTGAAAAAATGATGATAGAGCAAATAGAGTGAGAAAAATGATGAGAGAGAAAAAAAAACGAGAAAAATGATAAGAGAGAAAGAAGAGTGAGAATGGGCTGGGGAGACTGAATGGTAAAATTGGAAGGAATTTTTTTTTACCAATTCCTTGCTACAAGGAATTGCAATTCTTGACTAATGTGGCTAAATTCCAATTCAGGCTTTGGAAGGAATTAGAATTCATAGGAGTTTCAATTCCTTTGAACAAAAGAAAAGAATTAGGGTTGAATAGGAATAAGGTTGTAATGAATTTACAATTCCCTTGAACCAAACATGGCATTAATGTGTATATGATTATGCAATTTTATAGTTAGTAGTCTCTCCTATGCCGATTTTATTGTGTACATAATGGGCTGCAAATTCCAATTGTATCTCCACGTGATGCCTTACATAACACTCTATATAAAAAAGCTAAAGTAGTACTACTCTAACTTGATTTTTGCACCTTACTTGTCACCAATAATAGATCTAATTATTTATAACATCTAACATCTAGTTGCTGTAGCACCTCCATATTTGTGGCCTCAATGGTCAAAGGATGAAACTCTAGATGCATTGAAGTACTTTTCAACTTTAATTGATCTCCATCAAAATCATCAAGAGACAATATGTAATTTAAAAGGGTTAGGTAAAATGGTCTGATCTTCTATGATAATGTGACTAGGGTTTGGATCGATCATTAAAATCTCCATCTAGTGGTAAACTATACAATATTATAATATCTTGTAGCCTCATGATTACTTCACCTACTGGAAGGTAAAAGGTGCGAATCTTTATCGCCATCTCTCAACTAATGTCATGATCAATGAATGGTCAATTTGTATTGAATTCATCGTATACACACTATAAAAGCTAGCTCAAAATAGAATGCCTTGTACTCTAATGCCATGTGGGGGGAAGTTTTCTAAAACTCAGAATATGATTAGTGTATCTTTAATGGTGGAACATTAAAATCCTCTCAAACTATCTTTGAATAGTGTGTTTATTGTAGTGTTAACACTTCAAGGCTGCGAGGCTTTGGATACACTTCTGAAAGATTATGAGAAGTGTAAACATCAAAACTAGACCATCATATCATGCGTAAATTATCCTTGATAATATTAATATAAGTTTACAAGCAAGAATAAACATTTAAATTGGAAGAATATAATATCATAAGTGCAATTATTTTTTACATCAATATACAACAAGAAGCTCATTTAAAAATTAACATGAAAACTAAAATATTGAAAATTCATCAATGCATTATTTCTTAAATGAGCACTAAAATTAACTTTTACATGACACAAACAAAATCCATAATGCATGAATAGTGGTTGCAACTCACAACTATTATTAATTGCTTGCATTATTCCCCTAACTCGATATGAAATTAAACAAATCCCCTGACAACTAAAAATAATATGACATGAAAGATTATATAAGAATTATGACTGATGTACTAGGGATCTGGCCTGTTAGGGCTAGCCCAGAAGATCTAGCCCTTAAAGGGTTTTATACATAAATGAGCTATATTAGGTCTTAAACTCCTAGTTCCATACGTTCTGCTGATCTCAGATAAATACTTCATGCTGCCGACAGGTAAAGGGGAGAAAACCCTAGTTCTTGCATTCTATTGTACCGACCTACCCTATCACCCAATACTGACTTAGGCATCGGAATATTTACCTTGAAAACCGCCTCGACATCTATTTTGCAGCCATCATTTTGGTTGGAGAAGCCTAGATTTTGTAGTCCTTGGATTGGGTGGCGGATATTCCCTTCATCACGTGACACCGTTTGATTTGACCCTAGTTGTTGGTGCAATATGGCAATCTCACCCTCTATCCTTTTTTGTGCCTCTAGGCTCTAGCGCTGTTACGAGCGTGTTACGAACCAAGGCCTCATGGTCCCATGGACGAGAGATATCCGTCTTGTCCTTGTTATCTTCTTCTTCTAACTGATTAGCCCTGTGTATATATTCAATCCATATGGCCAAGGTCTGCCGTCATTACAACAACATTCCAAATTAGCCACAGAGACAACCAACAGTTGGACAGTAACCAAACTTAGGTCACAATCGCCTAACCTAAGGAATAGACGAGGCAGTCTTATTGTTCAAGTTCGAGATGGGCATGTCACCCATCATCTTTTGTTACTTTTCCATAACCTGGACCTCAATCCTTGGGGAGTATTCCCCAAGAAGGCAGAAATGGAAAACTGTTTTCGAGATACTCACCTCAGCGGTCTTGCAGCTAGCTTTCTCTTTGCTGCTCACCACTTTAACCTTCTTGCTCTTTGGGCCAATGTCCATCTCAGTTCTCCTTTTGTCCTTCTTTTTCTTGGATGAGTCAGTGCCTTGACCATTCCTAATGAAGAGGCCCCCTTTTCATACTCCACTCCTTTCGTACCCTCCTAAGGTGCTGCTACTAGGTTACTGACATTAAAGGCAAACTTCACCACTACAATATACAATGATAGTTAGCTCATCATTTTAAACAATGACAAATAAATATATCTAAATCTAGTGATCCTACCCTTTTTCCTTTTCTTCTCTTGGGTAGATCTTGAGGACCAAGATCCAACCTCTACCATAGCCGGTCTCAGTTTGTATTTTACCAGCTCTTTTTCTATATAATTCCCAACCTTCTTTTCTTGCAGCTCTATATACTCTCGGCTTGGTGGGTTATGTTTCTTCCAGTTCATGTAAGTGTCCTTGGCATCCCCATAAAACTAGTTCATCTTTACCCCCACAAGGTTCCATTTTCACACAGAAAAATCTTTGTTTCCAGTCATGATGTGTGGTCATCTTTTCTACTTTGCTCACTTACCTCGGAAAGAAAGTGAAGTAACCCATGGAATTTGCTGACTTCTTTATACAGTAGAAGTATCCAAATAAACTTACAGAACTTACAATTTGACCCTCTTGACACAATTGACAATTTAACCTTCAAATCTTATTATGGTTTGGACTAAGTTGGGAGTCAATTGTGCTAAAGCTATATTATAATACCTCAAGACCTCAGTCATGAGACTGTAGAGAGAAAGCTTCAGCCCTACCTTTAATTATTCCTCATACACCACACAATAACCTATTGGAGACCGACAAGTCCTCCACTCTAATCCCGCGGCTCTCGCCCTATATTCTTTGGGGATATGGTACTTTTTCCTAAGGTTTTGCACATCGGATTCTCCTAATACTAAGGCTATGGTCTCGATAGTATGGGTATATTTGTCTGGTATATGTCTAAGGGTCTACACACTAGGTCTTCTTTGCCACTATCATCTGCGGAACTTGCTGCAAACGATGAATCATATTTTGTTTCGGCCGAAGACAGTTCCATTTGGGTTTCTACCTTCACTTCCACTATATTTTTCTTTCCTGCACGTTTAGCCCTCGTCCTTTCCACTTCCCTTACTTTGCTACTTCTTTAGCCGAACAACCCCATTAAACTTTCACTCCTCATATCGCCGGCCAAAGAGTTAAAATTATTACCTATCTTGGACGACTCTTCAGATAAGGAATCTGAGACAGACATACTTACTTGTTGTCTCCTATGCCAGAGATCTGACAGATTAGAATATTGGATTTGTTGATCGTTAGCTAATTCCGATGGCCTCAAGTCGCTGGCGTCTAAACTTTCGCCCCTTCGTCACACGTTTGGCTTTTTGGAAATGAAATGCTAATGTATTGGTGTGAAACGATGCCAAGCTATTCAATTTTTATTGAGGCATTTTGTTTCTCACTCGTGTCTTTTCATGTGCTCTTTGAGTTGTGGTTATGCTTTGGAAATCAAAGCGGGTCAACTTTATTTAATGCGGACAAGATTGTTGGGTGACGGCTCATGTCCTTTCTCATCATGACACTTGCGGTCATTGATCTGATCTCCAAACCCTACCCTCTAAACTCATTTGTTCATTCGAAAGCCCTACTATAGGTGAGAACTTAGCCTGGGGCTTATGATATACTGGGGACCTTGACCCATTAGGCCTAACCCAAGAGGTTTAGCCCATAAAGGATTTTATACATAAATGAGGTATATTAGGTTTTAAACTCCTAGTTCTATATGTTTTGCTAATCTTGAATAACAGGTATAAATACTTCATGCTACCAACAGGTAAAGGGGAGAGAACACTAGTTCTTGCATTTTATTGTATCGACCTACCCTATCACCCAATATTGACTTAGGCATCCAAGTATCAACCTCAGGAAACACCTTGTTTTGCAGCCATCATTTCGATGAAAGAAGCCCAGATTTGTAGTTCTTGGATTGGGTGATGAACATTCCCTTCAACAATGACCAATTTGTTAAACTTTCTTCATGTAAAGTAGCAAACACCAATAGAAATATATACTCTGCTATATCAGTTTCAATTGCAATGAGAATTTTTTCTTTGTACTTCTCATATTGAAATGTCCTGTCAATTGTGCTATTAGAAGATGATAGTGTTAAAAGACATCAATATAAGGTTTGAATGTCCAAAACATTGAATGGCAAATTTTAAATTAACAATATTATTTTTAAGTGTCTACTCTATAATTGTGTGTGGATTACATGACTAGAATGTGGTAGAAATTTTGGTAAAATATTATATGATAACTCCCAATTTCTATGTTACATCTCAGTTGCCTTTTGTTTTCCAAACCAAACTTTCTTGTATGATATATTCACACAAAATGATCGTACATTCTCAAGTACATTGAAAACTTTGTAAAAGCATTTTCCTTAACATGGTTTCGAACTAATCAACCAACCATACCATAACCCAAATTTAGATGATCCTCTGGTTGTATCACAGGGAAACACGCATGTTTTAAATTCATTTTCATAATTTCAAAAAATCATGTTGTTTTTTTAATTTTGCTTGCACACTTCAAAGGTAACTTTTGTCTCGAGAATGAAGATTTCGATTAAACCAGTTGTTAAGGTATATTCGTACATCTTGAAATTACCACTATGCACAAATAGAGCAACACTTAACTACATATTGCACTCCTTCCTTACTCCTAAAACCCGTCCTAACCTCTAACTCTAAAGTTTGGTTATCCACCCACACTGGCCATTGATAATCATCAAACTTGTCAATTATCAAATCTTTTTCATCATCAATGTTTGATTAGAATGGAAAGTTGGCTCATTCATCCTCTATGTTCACATCATTAGTTGGATACATAGTCCAACACATTCAGTACTACCAAATTCATGGTCATCATTACAATCACTAGATGAACTATTGTCATTATCTACCCAATTCTCAATCGAATCATCACGAGGACTAGCATCATGATTTATATCTAGAATTGATATGGTATCCATGGCTTGACCACTTGGTTTAGGAATAGAATTTTGCTCATTCAAGTGATTAGTAGGGCCCTCATGGGAAAAAGAAAGTCCTTGTACAAATCTTTATAGTGGTAAGCTCATATCATTCAATATGAATGCACTTTAATGATGCCATGGATCCTCAAGAATCTCCTTTTCACTTCCATTGTTTAATAGTTGTGTGAATGACCCAAGACTAATTTAGGGCAATGTTGTCAGAATCGAACCGGAATACAAATCGATGAAGTCAAGGGGTTAGGGGTCAACCGGTCAAACTAGTAGTAAAAAACGAAATGAAGCCATTATAATATAATAAATATAAATTAATTATAAAAATATTTATACTAATATATAAATGTACTATAGATAAATTATTTAATATTTTTAATATAGTTAAGTTTAAATTTAGTATAAATTATATGAAATTTTAAATGAATAATTAAATAATTTTATGAAAAAATAGTATAAAATATTTTAATAAAAAATATGTTTAAAATTGTAATAATTCTCTTATATAAACATTTAAGATATTTAATTTTAAAGAATTAAAATCTTTATCAATAAAAAATGATTTTTATGAAAATTTAAGATCAAATTATAATTTTTAGAAATTAAATTTACTTTCTACAAATACAAATTTTGATCTGGTCAACCCGGGTTTTGACTGGGTCTCTTAAAGGCTAGTTTTTAATAAGACTTGGATCGGACCCATGATCGATTCCTATTCGGATCAGTCGAACCTGCCAATTCGATTTGAATCTGACAACATGGATTTAGGGAATAAATTATCTATCATCTGCATAGTCAATATGATTGGAGATCGGTTATTTGCTTATGTACAACTCAATGACATTGAGAGTAGGAAAAGTCATTAGAATCCACAACATTTCTTTCGACATATCATCATCATCATCTATTAGAACATCTATATGTATGATTGCATGGAGAACAATGTTGATGGGATATAAGCACATCAATTGTATTTTAAATCTCATGCATCAATCCCAGTAGTTTAATACAAAATTCCTAATAACTCCGTAAATCTAATCCTATGATCCACAATAATAAATCCTTTTAGACTAAAAGTGTATTGGGAACTAATTAGCATTATTTATTATTTTTGTGTCCCAATGGAAAATAAGTTTCATCCAATCCTTTTCCAAAAATGTATTCTATAAAAATATGAAGAAGAACATGATTATGTTCACTTAAACAACTTATTATTTATTCTTTCCTATTTGTGTGCATTTAATTTTTTTCATACCTGAACAATGGTGGAAAATTTCATCATAGGTCAACAACACTACAAAATCCATGCAATGCATATAAATTGGTCAAAATTTCAAAACATAAATTAATATTTATACCTACAATAGATGGTAGAAGTTAAAACAACAATAATTTAGAATCTACACATTAAATCTAACCAGACATGAAATGTGATAGTCTTCTTAATTTGGATACAAATTTTTAAAGCTTAAGAGATCTCAATCATTCAACTAGGAAAGAGAACCCCCTCTCCCCTCTCGTTGTTGGATTGAATATGAATTCAAAATTTTTGGTCACTCTTAAAAGTAGTCAAAGGAAAATGGCATTAAATTTAGTCTTAACTTTTTTTTTTCACATAAAAGCCTAGAAATTAATGTATTTAGCTGAAGCACAATATATATAACTAGTTAGTAATATCTAAAATATTAAATCATTAGTGCTTAACAATACAACTCTATAAAATATATATATATATATATATATAAATATATAAAACACAATAATGAACATTTATTTTAAGGGTAAAAAACATTAGAAGCCACTAAACTTTTGAGATCGTATACTTTTGGCCATTAATCTAACAAAATTGTACGAATAGCCATTCAATTCGTAAATTTGGCAACTCGTAGCCATTCCGTTACTTTCAGCTGTTAAAACCAAACTAAAATGACCATTTTGCCCCTAAAAAATTGACTTCTGTTTGGTTTTAACTGCTAAAAGTAACGAAATGGCCACAGGTTGCCAAATTTACGAGCTGAATGACTATTCGCTCAATTTTGTTAATTAAGTGGCCAAAATATGCGATCTCAAAAGTTTAGTGACCCTCAATGTCTTTTACTTTATTTTAATATATCCCAAGAACATATCCTTAGAAAGGGTGGCAACCTTTGAATATTTATTTGAATTTAGTCATCATATCTTAAGAATATTGAACACACCCAAAAAAAAAGCTCAACATGCATCCATGAGTGAACCAAAGTAGGCCAAAAAGGAAAAAGCGAAAAGTAACTTGGATGAACAACGTACCCCTACAAATGTGAAAATATTTATCAACTATTCGCACTTGGAAATACAGACCATATGCCAAAACAATTCACACTCCTTGGGATGGTAATGGGGTAAGTTTAGGAAAAAGGAGTCTCTCTCGCCACTCGCTACACCTATAGAAACTCTGGCTTGCCACCCTTCTCCTTTCTACCTGCTACTCGCCTCCCGCCCCACCTTGCCCTACTCTACTTTACCTTCTCTGCAGGTTCCTAATGGGATCCTGTTTTCAACAAAAATAAATTTATTTTATTTATAATTTTATAAATGTAAATGCTGTTGGTTGGAACACATTTTATAATAAGTATACATATAATAAATTTATTCTATTTATAATTTTATATAATTCAATTGCAAAAGATATGAAACTTGAATTAAAAATTTGATTCTTATTATTCTATATAATAAAACTAAAAGTATCATATACACACACACACACAATGTATAATATATAACAATATACTAATAGTAACTAATAATGTATTATAATGAAAAATTTTAAAATGAATGAATAATAATTCATAATTAATGGAGAAGGAATAGTAAACTAATAGCAATTATTAACTAATATTAAAATATAATAACTAAAAATTTCATTCTTATAATCATAATATAAATATAGTCTCAAGATAATAAAAAATAACTTAATAATAAATTAGTATTCTAATTAATATTAGTAAAATAACATATATGCATACATATAAATAATATATCTCTTAAAATTTAAATTCATATATTATATAAAAGACAAATAGGTAAATAAAGGGGTGGCAAGTTGAGGGAAACTTCTTCTGCCACTGGGGATGATAAGGGTACCTGTGGGTGCCTTATTTAACCCCATCACTACAAGAAAAATGAGTTTTAAAGACGATAGTAATCTCGTCACTAAAAGGCAATTTTTTGTCACCAATAGCATTTAATGACAACAAAGTGATTTATCACCCACTCGTTACTAATGCTTCATCACTAAAGGTTTTTAGTGACAAAAAAGGAAACTCGTCATCAAATGGTTGGATTTAGTGATGAAATAAGTGCGTTTCCAAAATTAGTGACGAGAAACTGTCTTCACCAAAGGCTAAGAAATTTTGTCACTAAAAACTCAGAGTCGTCATTAATTTCAACTGATTAATGACAAAATTTAGTGACAAAAAAATCTCGTCTTTGAAAGTACGACGGTTAATGGCACTTAGTGACGAATTTTGGTGATGAAAAAAGTTGTCAAGAAAAGATATCTTAATCAGCACTATTTGTGAAGAGTTGATGACGACTTCTAATGTTCACCAATTGGTCCGTTCATTGGTGACGAGAAAAGTTCGTCAACGAAGGCTCCTTGTCCAATGTAATTAGTGACGAAAAAAATGGTCACTAAATAGCGTGAATAGTGATAAATTTTAACCAAAATAGTGACGTGTTTTGTTTTGCTGTCTTGTCACCAATAACATCATTGTATTAATTATAATACTATTCATCCTTGTAATACATGCATCATCCAAGTCGAAAAAATAATAAAGGCAATTACACTAATCATTGAACATCCATAAATATTGAAATGAAAGAAACAAAAGTTAAATTCCATTAATTCAAAGGACAACATCTTAATTTCTCACAAAATACGAATAATAATGTACGAACATCCTAGTTGTAGCATGACAATACAATATTATCCAAACACTTTACACCCCACAAAATAGAAGTCAACACATCATTCACTTAGCATTCTAAAACAAAAGAGACAAAAGGAATGAAATATACCAAGACAACACCAACCAAAAGGCAATTTGTTATGCCTTCAATTTGTGGATGCTTTGCTATGTGGTAATGGATGAGTCACTATGAGAAGAAAAATAAAAGCACTCAATATTAGTCATTGTTTGGAACATTCAATCCAATCCAATCAAATATATAACCAACTACAGTCTATAATTTCTATTACTTTTTTAAGAAAGCAGCAACAACCCATAATTATATTTCATGACATAGTACAATTCCACCAATCAATGATAATAATCATACTACAATTCCACCAATAAAAAAAAACTGAAGTGACCACCAAATGTATCTCATGCATAATACAATTCCACCAATCAAAGACAATAACTATAAACCAACCTATATAGTTAGGCATCAATATGTTACATAATATTCATATCTCAGAGAAATGTTAAAATGTCCCATGCATTGATAATATTGATATAAAACCTATAACTGTACATGTAACAATTATTTAAAGGAACAACATGTTTTTTGAGTTAACCAAGCTCATATTTATAAGACAATTAGATATGAAATGTGCACTTACATCTTTTTCAGATTGCTGACTAGACAAATGAGTTACTTCTACCATCAATAATCTATGAAGGGTTTCCACATTATTGTCTAAATTATTCGACAATGCATGACTAGTTTGCTAATTTTCACCCCAATTACTTTGACCTATGTTATTGAACATGTCATCTAGATCATCACCATGGGGCACATTCAACTCTTGTTTGTCTATTAGTTTTCAGTTCTTCTCCCTCCTCATCATCACCCTCAACCTCATTAGTTGTTAAAATATTCATCTGAAACGTCTTCATATTCCTTACCATAATATATCCATTTATCATAATCCATGCAAATCCCTTTATGCATCAAATGAAAGAACAAAATGTCTCTATTATAAAGGTAGAAGTTGTTTCATGATTTACAAGGGCTAGGAATTTTTTTTGATTCTTTTTTATCACGATAAGTAAATTTTAAGAACTCTTCCACCTCTAACATATTCTATTGATAAAAAAAAAAAAATTGGCTACAATTTAGACAATTCTCTACACAATGTAAAAAAAAATAACATCTTACCAAAATAGATGTAAAGTTTAGATGTTGCAATATTTTAGTATGCTTATTTTTTCATTTCTATTAAAAAAATTTAAGTTTAGTCTAATAAATATATTTCTTAGTTTACGACCATTACATCAAATCATAATAGCCAAAATAATTCTTAATTTTACAACTATTACATCAAATTGTAATAGATAAAAAAAAAGACTACAAGAGATTTAAATAAATAATTATTTTTTAAAAGTTTATAAAGATACACAAATAATAAAAATAATCACTGAATCATTTAATGGGATAGTAGTAATAGATTAATATTGAAGGTATAATAAAAAATTTAGAAAATAAGTTTTTCAAATTTGAAGATGATGAAATAGTAATATGGTAAAAAAATATTAATTTTATTATTCAGTTTTCAAAAATTCTAAATGTACATATTGATATTATATTCTTATTACTTTTTTAATTTATTGGTTTATGATATAAAATAAGATTATAAAATTATTCCTCATAAAAAGAAAAGAAAAAGAAAATAAGATTATAAAATAAAGAAATAAAAGTTATTAAATTTTATTTAATCAAGTTTTAAAACTTTAAGGGTCATTTTGTAATTAGAACAAACCTCAAGGGGGTATATGTTTTTTTTTCGATTAGTTTTTTCGTCTTTTCACTTATTCCATTAGTTGACTTTAATGGTCATTGGGTCAAAGGGGATATTGAAAGTTTTTCCAAATCTCGGGGTTCGATTGGTAGTTTTCACAAACTATAAAGGTAGTAGATGTAATTCACCTTTATTTTTATTATAATAAATTTCAATTCTAAGGGTTAATTAGCTTTATGTTAAATAAGTAATGAAAAAGAGTTGAAGGATAAATCTATCTATTTAATATATATATATATATATATATATAGAGAGAGAGAGAGAGAGAGAGAGAGAGAGAGAGAGAGATTGAAAGGTAATAGGGCTAAAGGTGAAGGATATAAGGTAAGAGAAGAACTAACAAAGAAGGCAAGGATTAGAGAGCATAGAATTGTTAAAAAAGAGTGAACTAGAAGAAATAACATGAAGAAAGAAAGGGGCATAGAAAGATAGGGAAGGGGAAGAGAATAATACTATTAAATCTAAAAAGAAAATAAAACAGATAAAGGAAGTGAAGTTTCAAAAGTTGAGTTTTCTTATTAGAGAGAAATGCAAGGAAAAATAGAAACAACAACTAGGGGTGGTCATGGTTTGGTTAAACCGAATAAACCGACCGAAAAAACCGAGTCGAAAAACCGAAAAAACCAAACCGAAAATGAATTCGGTTTATTCAGTTCGGTTTTAACCAAACCGAATAAGTTATTCGGTTTTCGGTTCGGTTTTCGGTTTGGGGTGCTGAAAACCGAATAAACCAAATAAGGAAATCGAACCGAATAAACCGAATAAGGAAACCGAACCGAATAAACCGAATAAACCAAATAAACCAAATAAAACCAAATAAAACCAAATAAAACCAAATTTCAAAATTTATAAGTATATTTTATATATATAAGTATAAATATAAATATATGTTATTTTATAGAATAGTTATGGTTTATAGTTTATAAAACTATTGTAGACTTTGTAGTTATGTATATATTTTTTTGTATAATTAATTTATTGTTATTATAAAATTTATCATGTATAGAACTATATACTAATATTATATTGTTATCATTAATATACTATCATTAATATTGTTTTCATTAATATACTATATTGTTATTATAAAATTTATTGTTATTTTATAAAATTTATCATGTATAGAACTATATTTATTGTTATCATTAATGAATAATGATATGGACAATATAATGAATATATAGTAATATTAATATAGTATATAACTATATACTATACTAAACAATTTTACTATATATTATATACTAAACTATATACTAGTATAGTTTATACAGTAATTTTAATTTATCAATTTATTTAAAAGTTAAACAAATATGAAATGTCAAATTACAAAAAAAGAAAAATAAAATAATGCATAAGTTGACAAAGTTGTTAAAATGTTAAGCATCTAGAAGATATAAGGCCCAGAAATGTAGGTTATATAGCGTACTAGCATGTAACTATATAGCATGCGATTAGCCGATTATTATATTTTATATATTTAATTAGAATCAATATCATATATTTATAATATCATCAATTATTCAATATAATAGTCAATAATTAATAACTTATTGTTGTTAACTAAGTGATTACTAAGTATTAACTATTAAATGACTGAGTGTTGAGTTTTTGAGTAATCAATTATAACTATATAAGTATATAATATTTACTAACGGTTATTTATTCAAAATTCTAAATTATTTATAATTTGCAAATTAATTATACGTATTTAAATCGAGTCAAATATCATTATAATTAATACTTATAATTAGTTATTATTGATCAAGTAATTATTATTACAACTAAATACTAACATAGTTAAACTTATAATACTAAGATGTACTAACATGTTACATAGTTAATAGTTAATACTAACTTAGCTATAGTAATATGTTAATAACTAATAATGATTAATGAATAATGAGTACTAAGTTTACTAACGAACTAAGCACTAAATTAGTTAGTACTTATTTAATACTAACTTAGTGTTGAATAATACTTAATATACATAAGTTAATACTAACTTAGTTAACACTGATAATTGATAAGTAAATAAGGAATAAATTACTAATTAGGCATTAACTTAGATAATACTATGAGTCTATGATTACTATCTTAGTTTTGACTTTTGAGTAATAACTAATAAGTACTAACTTAGTAACTTAGTTACTTAGCTAATGCCTAATAGGCTAATAAGTAATAGGCTAATAGTTTTGAGTAATAACACTAATAAATTAATAATTACAATATGCAAATGATTTTTATATTACAATTACAAATGATGAGTACTGAGCCATAACTCATAAGGAGTTAAGGAAGTTTGTAAATTTGTAATGCTTTGTGAATGTTTGTTTCATGTTTGAAACCGAATTTGAAAAAATTATTTGTGAATGTTTGATTTGAAACCGAATTATTTAATTTATTTGTGAAGTTTTGAAAAGAAAAAAGAAAAAAAAGAAATTCGGTTTATTTGGTTAACCAAATTCCTTATTCGGTTTGTGAAACCGAATAAACCGAATCGAATTCTTATTCGGTTTTATTTGGTTTTATTCGGTTTAAACCGAATAAAACCAAAAACCGAATAAGAAATTCGGTTTGGTTTATTCGGTTTTATTTGGTTTTCGGTTTGGTTTTTGGTTAGGGGGTTCCAAAATGTCAAACCGAATAAACCGAACCGAATAAACCGAATAAACCGAAAACCGAACCGATGAACAGCCCTAACAACAACGCAGGAAAAGGTCTCTAGAGAAAGTAGTTCTCTATTGCAAAGTCCAAGTCCTTAAGAGGATGATTTGATAGAGATTGAGCATGAGAATGAAATGAAAAGGGGAGATAGAGTCTATCTTCAAGAGATTGATCAAAATATCATAACAGATAAAAAGAAAGAAATGGAAGAGAACAAAGAAACACACTCTTGGAAATGGGGAACAAAAATTAAAATGAACCAAGTGAAGAAAGGCAACAATTATGAAGATAAAAGAAAGTTAGTAAATGGCAGTAAAAGAGCTTCGATACACAAGGAAAATGAGTAAACAAAAATTAAAGAATTGGGCAGGGCAAGAAACAAAATGGCAAGAGGAGGGCTCAGTGTTAACAATAACCAAGTGGAGGTAGCCAGCCTAAAGTTGCTACAATTTGATGAATAGAATGAGAATCTTAGCCTGGAATTGTAGAGAATTTTGGGGGCGGTGAGGGGGGGGGGGGTGAGAGGGGTGAGGGTGGTCCATTTACAATTCCTCCACTCAAAGAGTCTTTAAGATTCAACCTTCTAGATTTGTTGTTTACTTTTGAAGCTAAACTTTATTTAGGTTTTGTTGGTATCATCTGCAAGAAGTTGAAATTTAGGAAAAGATGAAATGTGGTAGATCCATGTAAAAAAAAAAGGAGGTGATGAAAATATAAGAGCCAAGGTTGAAACAATCAACCATTCAGCTAAAACAACTTGATCAAATCCGAAAGAGACAAATCTAAGAGCACAAGTTGGATGTTTAGTTGGGAATTCGCCTACAAAGAAGACTTCTGAACTTAGCTCATCATTTGTCATTCTAGTCATCCATGAAGAATCAAGAATGAAGGATCGAGTGTGGCTAATTTTCACTTGTGTAATCAATATCCTTAGGGCACTTCTCATCACAATCTGATAACTCTATTTTATATAGGGTTTTCTTATTAATTTTGGTTAGAAATTGGCTTGTGTTTTAATTTGTTTTTACATATTTTGGCCAAATTATCTTTTGATTTTATGATTTCCAAGTTTTCAAATATTTTTAGAACTTTTGAGCATAATCTTGAATTTTCTTCTAATTTGAAAACAAAGGACTAACCAATTATTTTGTTATTTTATAGCCAAGAAAGCTTATCAAAGCTTGACCAATTTACTTCAACAAAAAGACAAAGAAGACTTTTTGGCTGCACTAAGAAACCAAGAGCCGAGCTGCAAGAAGGAAACAAAGCTGGGTTACAAATTAGGAAAGAAACAAGAAGCAGCTGTACAAACAATTTAGGAAACAGAAATCGTGCTGCACAAGGACAAGAAAAGAGCAAGATCACTACAATTAGGAAATAGAAGACAACTGCAAGACAAAGGAGTCGGGGAAGGAAAAAAAAAGAAGAAGAAACCAGAAACAAGGAAACAAAACAAAGTTGAGCACTACTTAGGCAACAAAGGAATCGGACAACAGCAAGGACATAGAAGCTGAAAACAAGAAGGAAAAGAAAAGAATGTGCTACAATTTGGAAATAGAAGCAGCTGAGTTCTTCTATTTAAGGAGGCAGCATCCCTCGAGTCTTACACATCTTTCTTCTTCTTCTATTTTTGCTTTCTTTAGCTGTAGTTTAGATTTTCTCGTAGCAGATTTTTTAGGAGAGCAGCACTTCATTCTTTTCTCTTTTTTTGTATCTTTAGTTTAGATTCAGTTTTAGCTAAGCTCTTTTTCTTTCTGTTTTCTTGCATTAGTTTAAAGCAGCCGTTCTTATCCTTGCTTCTCCAGGTCGCATTTTTTTTTTCGTTCTGTTTTTTGTTTACTCTAAGCAGTCACCGTTCTTTTCCTTTGTTTTTCTTTCATTAGTTTAGGAGTAGTAGAAGAACGCATCCATTCTTTTCTTCTTCTTTTAGTTTCTATTTAGCAAATCACGTCCTTTTCTTTTCTTCCTTTTCTGTTAATGGTTTAGAAGCAGCCAGCCTTCATGCTTTTGTTTTCTTTTCTTTTCAGTAGTTTAGTAGAATTTCAGCAGCTTCCTCTTGGGTTTCTTTAGAATACTCAGTAGTTCCTCTCATCGATTTTCTTCTGAATCTTGCAGTAGTTCCTCTCGGTTTTTCTCAGCAGAATTTCAGTCATCCTCTTGTTTCTTCTTCCTGTTTTCAATTCTCTTCAAAGTTCAGTTGCTGCTCACGGTTTTCTTCAGCAACACCAGTCGGTCAATTGTCTTTTGTTTCCTGGACTTCATACATCCATCCCTTTCTTGTTTTTATTCTGTTTTTTGTTTGTCTTAGGAAAGATATACACAGCAGCCGCCAACTTGGACTTGAGTTGAAAGCATCTGATTTTTTCTTCTCTTTGGAAGCTAGGGCAGAAGCAACAAACCATGCAGAATTTTGTTGTTTGACTTCAAGTCTTGGGTTTTGTCTTTTCTTGTCTTTCTTTAGTTAGTTTAGTTTAGCCATTTTATTTTTCTTTTCTGGTCTTTAATTTTAGTAGCTTTATTCCTTGTGTTTTGTTATGAACTTCTAGTTGTGGTTTATCTTCAAGGATTAACTATTTTATTATTTTGCGTTTATTTATTGAATAATAGTTACTTTAATTTTCAGAATTTGTTTCAATTTTAATTATGTCTACTTTTATTTTTGTGGTTAGTTTAAGCTTCATTATGTTCTAATTTCTTTTGTTAGAGATTAGATGGATCTTAATCATGAATAATTAATTCTTAAGACTTGTTCATGCAATCTATATTTCAATTATGAGTTTAATATCATGTTCTTAATGCTTTTAGGTGATTGATCACCACTTAATTGATTTTTGATGCTTGTTTGATACCGTGTGGAGATGACATGTATGTGCTCATGTGATATTAAACCGTGAATTCAATTTAGACGGTAATAATCTAGGTTGTTCATGTGGTTTCGGTAGTAGAACTAAGTCGTAGCTACTTAGATTGAATCCGGGAATTTCCATAGTTCTTAATGTATTTAGAAATCTAAATTCACCTAGATCAAGTGTGAGTTGATTTTAATCTAAATAGGGTTATTAGACCGATGTCGGCTATTAATTTACATTAGGGAAATTTCACCATCATAATTTGGAATTTAAGTTAATTGCATGACAAGTCAAGAGAGTTAATTAGGATTGATTAAGTGAAATCGAAATCTCTAACATCTTTATTAATTTGGTAAGTTTTTAGTATTTGTTTATTGTTATAAATTTTCATTCTTTGTTAAGTTTAGTTAAATTGCATGAAAGCTTTTTAATAGGTTAGCTTTTTCTTGAATTAGTCAATTTGGTACGTAATTGGTTAAATTGAAATCAATCCTCGTGGGAACGATATTCTACTCATCACTTTATTATTTGTTGATATTGTACGCTTGCAATTCACCGAACACAATCCAAGTTCTAATTTGGAAGGTTCTAATTCGGAAGTTCGCAACTCAATTCAGCCGCCTGCCCTCAAGCAAATCCAATTCACCAATAAAGAAAGTTCTAACTCGGATGAAGAATCCAATACGGCCTTGGAAGATTTCAGCTAGCTTCACCCTTAGAAGGTTTCATCTTTTAGCTGATTATAGAAACACAAATGCACGTTTTTGGCAGCTCAAGACCAGCTTAATTCCAACTCTATTTAGCTCCATTCCATTAGTACTTGGATGTTGATTTAAGAAACTCAAATTTTGTCCAACACTTGGAGTTATAATTTTGGGAATTCCAGTCCACAAATGGATTTTCTAAATTCAGCAATCCATCATGGGAGTTCAGTTTTGGTAGACCAACAATTCCAAACCACACTTGGACTTTAGTTTAGGGAATGCTTAGTTTATAGTTTAGGCAATGTTTTTCATCTTTGTCTTAGAGTAGGAGCTTTTAGCAATAGTTTCTTAAAGTAGTTTCCTAAGAAGCTAATCCTTCTAGGAGATGGCTTTCTTAATTCTTACAAATTGTAATTTATAAATAGAGGCCATTGGCCAAGGAGGAGGACACAACTTTTATCAATACAAACTTGAGAGCTTTAGCTTTTCTTTGAGTTCTAGTTTAGAACTTGCTTTGAGTTTTTGAGGATAGCCTCTTAAGTGCATGTTTAAGCTATTTTGTTGAGTTTCTTTCCCTCAACAACTTGAGCGTGCTTTTTGGTTCCAAGGAAACAGTTCAACTCACATCCAGGTTTTGGTTTGATTTTTCGTGTATCAAGTAGACAAAAGTAAGGTCCTTCTTCAATCTTGGAGTTGGTGTCTTGCTAAAGGAAGAGCTAGTTCAACCTAAAGGACGATACTAGGATCAACACTCTAGTATATGTTCGAATTTTATTCTCTTGGTTTAAGATTCGTATCAGGAGGATTGCTAGTGGCTTGGTTTGAGCAAATCCAAATCAGAAAACTAAGGAAGAAAGATTTTTGTATTGAAATGGAAGTGCAATATTAAATTTCCGAGGATAGGATTTGGGTTGTTTTTGTGTATACCAGCATGGATGCAAATGAAAGTGGAATGCAATGGGAAGTTCTAATAGAAAGAAATAGCAATGGGGATAGAATGGGGTGATTGGAGGATATTTTAGTGATATAAAGGATTATGATGAGAAACAATGAGGCAAAAAAAGATAAGAAAGCTTTCGTTTAACTAGTTTTAGGAATTTTATTGTTGAAATAGGAATGGTGAACTAAAATTCAGAGGTGCCTTTTACCTGGATAAACAATAAAAAATATGAAGGATTTATCTAAGAAAGGTTACACTAGCTTTTAGGTTCTCCATAATCGATGTTACAGTATGACACAATAGAATTAAGGCTTATCTCTAGACAAGCATCAGACTGCTCATAGCTAATATTAGATTCTAATCTAAGGAGGAAGAAAACAAAATCAAGATTTATCTTTGACTCAAGATGGTTTGAAAGATTAGAATGTGAAGATGGGGTTAGAAATATTTGAAAATAGCCAATATAGGGATGAAAAATGTAGAAAGTCTAGCAAAACTAAAACTATTCAAGCAAAAGTTCATTGGTTGGAGAAAGAGACATAAAGGAAATACAAGAGAGCAAGTTGAGTTATTTTTAGAGATTGAGAGAATGCAAAAACAAGGAGGAGAAAAAAGACTAGGAAAAATGGAAACAACTCATAACATTGCTAAATGAGGCTCATATAGATAAAGAAAAGTAGAAAGGCAAGAGTCTATTGGCTAAAAGATGGAAATCAAAACACAAAATACTTTCTTGCTGCAACAACTAAAAGGAGAAAAGGAGATTGAAAATATTCGAGCTAAACATGGAGATAGAATTCAAGAGTGAAAAAGAAATAGTTGAAAGCTTGCTTACAACTAAGCTTCCAAGGACTATGAAGGGTTCTTAAAGGTATTTGAAGTATAATTACTAAATAAATGAATGAGAACCTCATAAAATTTGTAAAAGATCAGGAAATCAAGAATGCTCTTTTCTCCATGCATCCTCATAAGTCTTCATAACTTGATGGTATACCCATTTCTTTCTTCAAAAACTCTGGGGTATTATTGGTAAGATATCTATCTTCTGGTTAAAGCTTTTTTCACTTTTCAAACATGCTTTCAACTATAAACCATACTTTAGTCTCCTTAATTTCAAAGATCAAAAATCTTTCTAAGGTTTCAGATTTTAGACTTATTAGTCTTTTCAATGTGGTGTACGAAAGAATTTCAAAGATACATGCTAAAAGAATAAAGCCTATTTTGTTTAATTGTATAAGTGAGAATAAAATTGCATTTGTGCTTGGTAGACAAATCCTAAATAATATAGTTGTACCTCATAGATTCTACACCAGCTGAACTTTAGAAGAGGGAAACAAAGCTTCCTAGTATTAGAACTAGACATGTCAAAGGTTTATGGTAGAGTTGAGAGGAAGTTTCTTAGTGTGATGATGTGAAGAATGGATTTTGTTTCTAACTTCATTGTATGGATCATGAATTGTTTGAAATTTGTGTCTTTCTCCTTTCTTATAAACAGAGCTTTTTATGAGTTTGTTAAACCTACTAGAGGAATAAGACAAGGAGATCCCTTATCCCCTCATTTTATTCTTGATTGTTTCTAAAGGCCTATCTAATTTGATAAAACAAGTAATTTTGCAAAAAAGCACTAAAAAATAAAGATCAGCAATCCTAGACCTACGGTTACTCATCTCCTTTTTACAAATGATTCACAGTTATTCTTTAAAGAGAAGAAGAGACAAGCCCAAAATATAAAAGTGAGTCTTAAGAAGAATGAAGCATGTTTAGGGCAAAAGACCAATTTAGAAAAATCATCAATTTCTTTTAGCAAGACTATAAGTGAAGTATTGAGAGGTGCTTCAGACCAAAAAAGTGGCTAGTACATGGGTTTACCTTTAATCCCTTGAAGATCAAAGAAGTAAGTTTTTTTTTTATTTTATTAAAGAAAGGACCTCTAAAAAGATCACGAATTGGAAAACAAGGCATCTATGTACTGTAGCGAAGGAAATACTCCTAAAGGCAATAGTTATCACTCTACCAATGTCTTGTATGTCCATTTCAAGCTTCCCAAAAATGTGTGTTCTAAAATTACAAAAATGATGGCAAGGTTCTAGCAGAGCAATGTAGAAAAAGAAAACAAAATGTGATGGATAGCTTGGAATAAAATGATAGAAAGTATAGACAAAGAAGATCTTAGTTTCAAAGATATAGAAGCATTTAACCAAGTGCTACTCAACAAACAAATTTAGAGAGTAATAACAAAGACAAATCTATTATTGACAAAAGTTTTGATAAGTAAATATTTTCCAAATTTAGATATCTCCAAGCCACTAATAAACCATAGGATTCTTGTCCATGGAAAAGCTAGATTGAAGTAAAATAACTAATCAAAGATAGAAACAAATGGCATGTGAAGAATGAATACAACATCAAGGTATGGGAGGATTATTGGCTACCTAAGAAGCACATAAAAAAAAACTATTTGTGGTTAAATCTAAGGGTAAATTACATCTACTATCCTTGTGGTTTGTAAAAACTACCAATCAAACTCCCAAATTTGATTTATTACCAATACCCCCCTAAAGAGGCCAAATGTTATGAATTTGAAGGGGTTAAATGTTATGAATTTAGTTGATTAAAGGGGCTAAATGTTGTGAATTTATCAAATTTAAGGGGGTATTGGTAATAAATCAAATTTGGGGGTTTGATTGGTAGTTTTTACAAACCACAGGGGTAGTAGATGTAATTTACCCCTAAATCTAAAGAGTGCAATTTTTGAAAGTTTGAAATCTTTTGAACCAAGAAGGAGAGTCTTTGAATGAGGAACTCCTTCATCTTCTTTTTAGTAAAGCTAAAGCTAGAGCACTTAGTGAGCTTTGTGGGAACAAAAGATAGATTGATACGGAATCTTTATTTTAATGGGTAGCATTTAGTGAGCTCAAGAAATATAGTGGTAAAGGACAAACAAAAGAAAAAGGAAGGAAATAAAGGGACAAGTTCAAAAGTTATTGAGGAAGCAAATTTATGGAAGAAAATTGGGAGTTTGTAAATCAAAAGCAAAATTCAAGCATGTAACAAAAGCATACCAATGGGAGTTAATAAAAAAAAAATAGAGGGATTAGGGGCATGAGATATCTAAGCAATGTGGAAAAGATCTTGAAACGATAGAGCACTTATTTTTCCATTGTTCTAAATCCCAACTCACATGAAAGCTTGCTCTAATTAATTGGAATGGTATGTCTAGATCCATAGGAATTTCAAAACTTGGTGGACTGAGCATGGAAAGACTGAAAGATATTGATGAAATACAAGAACCTACTACCTTTATTTTGTGGCATATATGGAAAACTAGGTATGCATGGAGCTTCAATTGTGAAAAGAGAATAGAATTAGAGGTAGTACAATGAGCAAGCAAGGGGTGGATGAAATTTAAGAATGCACAACCAAAAGTACACGAAAAGGAAGCAAACAAGGTGGTGGGATGAAGACAAATTTGTTGACAACAATTGGAGCATAGAACAACCAAATTAAATATTTGTTTAGAAAGCTATGGAGTTTAAAGAAGTAGGCATTGGAATAATAATAACAAGATATTACAATAGGAACATGCTACTTGCTTGGTTAGTACAATGAGCAAGCAAGGGGTGGATGAAATTTAAGAATGCACAACCAAAAGTACACGAAAAGGAAGCAAACAAGGTGGTGGGATGAAGACAAATTTGTTGGCAACAATTGGAGCATAGAACAACCAAATTAAATATTTGTTTAGAAAGCTATGGAGTTTAAAGAAGTAGGCATTGGAATAATAATAACAAGAGATTACTATAGGAACATGCTACTTGCTTGGTTAGTACAATGAGCAAGCAAGGGGTGGATTAAATTTAAGAATGCACAACCAAAAGTACACGAAAAGGAAGCAAACAAGGTGGTGGGATGAAGACAAATTTGTTGGCAACAATTGGAGCATAGAACAACCAAATTAAATATTTGTTTAGAAAGCTATGGAGTTTAAAGAAGTAGGCATTGGAATAATAATAACAAGAGATTACTATAGGAACATGCTACTTGCTTGGTTAGTTGCCAGGCATGATTTCCACAATCTAGTATTAACTAAGGTAGATACAATTAAGGCGGCTCTTTTGTTGGTTCAACAAAATGGTTGGTTGAATGTAGAAATTTAAGTAGATATAAAGGCTCTGGTGGATTGTCTACAAGGGTGGAAGATTTTGGTTGCAAAAGTAATTGTTACAATTGAAGATATCTATTTGATACCAATGATGTTTGAGTCCAATAAATTTTCTTTTGATCATGAAAAGTTTAATAGGACACCGTTAGTTAGAACTAACATACAAAGCAAGGTATCTCAAAATTGGAAGAATAATCTCCCACTTTGGCTCCTAGAATTAGCATTTCATGATGTCAGATCATTTGATCACATGTAAATTAATTTATGACTAATATATATTAGGGAAAAACAAAAGAGAAAACCTTTTCCTAACACAAGCAAAGAACCCACCAAAAACCGTGCTTTGATGACAACTCATGATATCGTATTTTTATATTCATTCATTCAATCATAAATTAGGAAAATAATATTTTACAAATTCACTATATATTTACATTTAATATAACAAGTCAATTATATAAATTTTTATATTTTTGTCCCCCTATATATATATATATATATATATATATATATATATATAGTCTTTCCCTTCTAAATTATATGTTTAACTATACTATACAATTGATGTATGAGATATTTTCTCATACCTTAAACTTTTAGGTGTGTGTGAAAATTTTATCTCTCCATAAATGTGAACTCCATATCTTACCATATCTTTTATATACATCCATGTTTTAACTATGTTGACATTTGGTCTTGTATTGTTTACGCATCAATCAATTTTTAGATAATCCTTCAAAATCGATCACAAAGTTTTGATATTTGTATTAGTTTGTTTGTTTTGACTTCAAATCAATCAAAAGGAGACTTCAACTTGAAAGTTTTGATTTTGTATTGACTTTATAAAAAATTATTTTGATTTCTTATCAATTTATACTAAAGCATATTATCTTTCTATCAATTTGTTTGTTTTGACTTCAAATCACTTGTCAATTAGTTTTTTTTTTTTCAGGATTCAAATTGATTCCAAGAATAGAATTGGGGAATTTGGGACCCAGCTGGCACGTAGTGGATCTCAACAAGGTCCATTATGCTCTGTATATCATCCATTGAAAATTCTTGTGGAACACAATGCTGACATGTTAAATAGAGTTTAGCTTTTAATTAATATATTCTTCTTCACCAATATTTATTCTAGAAGCCATGTTTGGCAGCAATGTCCTTATTTCTAGTGAAATGGTCCATGTATGGTGAAAGTTGCTTGGAGCGGACATTTGACTCACCTAGGTAGATGGAGTAGGATTGTATGGGATAGGAGGTTCAAACTTCAAAGAGTTCTCTTTCCTTTTAGTGTTTAAAGGGTGGGGATAGAATAGAAGAGCTTCACCTTCCTATTTGTGATTCTTGCATCCTGTGGTGGATTTTGTCTTTGGCATTTGACGTATGCAAGAAAGTTTTGGAATTTGAATCCATAAGCACAAGGACTCTCATTGTTATATTAATAAAGAAAGAATTTGGTCGCAAATGCATGATTTACCTGATCAATATTAATTCGAGAGATTTTGGATTGGACTGTGGTAGAAATTTTATATTATTGACTTGTAAACATCCATACAAATTGAATGGTGAACAATGAGGTCCTGCATATAAGTCCTTGACTTGTATTTGCAAATGGTTTCCTAATTTGGAGAATTTAGAAATGGTTTCTTTTGGTTGGATGTCTAAATGAGGGAAATACTTGGATGATCACGGGCTTTGAGTGCTTCAAAATAATTGCCCTTTTCTAAATGATATTAGTTTAAAGTTATTTTACCTTCATTACTAATGTTAGTTTAAGTTCAATGGCATCTTGTTTGAAACTTTTGTTTGAAACTTGTGGCGTTAATGCTCAATTATGCCCCAAGGTTAAGAGGTTGTGGGATTCTATCTCCCATCATGGGCTGGAAGAATCTTACAGTGTTTCACCTTATTTGCATCTTAATGTTATTTGTGCACAGTAATTGGAGTATTTATGAAACCTTGAAGCTCTTAAAGATCCTTGTATTAAATATTGTAGAACAATTTTGTAAGGATGAACAAAGTAGCTTGTGGCTAGTTGGGGAAACTAAAAAAACTTGTAGTGTGAAGTTGATGCTTATTACAGGTATATCATGTTTTATGATCAGTTGGCCATAGATTGGTTGTTTATTCCTGTAGTAGCATGCTAGAGTTGGGTGTGGTGAATTTCATGTGTCTTAGGGAAGTGAAATAATATAGAAAAGATTCACTTAGACTTGTGTTTTGGCTTGAGAGACTTTGTCATTTTACACTTGGCAATAAAAGAATAAAAAAAGTCTTGGATCCATTTCTCATTGAGTTCCTTTAGATTTTTCACTTCCTCTTTTGATGAACAATTCGTCTAGATTAACAAATAAGAGCATAAAGGCATTGGCATAAAATTTCTTTGAGCTAGATTCTATTAGGCTATCTTTCTCAAATGAAGAGTTTTCATTTTCTTCATTCACTTTAGATAGTATAATCACCTTAATACAATGGTGCTCAACAAAGGAATTTGCTCTAGATCATGTATGAGTTTTGATGATGTTGTTATGCAAGCTCTTTGTTCAACATAATATGTTGAAATCTTAGAGATTGTTGGATGCCAAAAATTTATGGATGAAGGGCTACAACTTGTGGGCAATTTTTGTAATTACAAGTTTTCGGGTCAACAAATGTTTGGGTGTTAGTGATGATGGGTTAAAGATGTTTACTGGAGCATGTAAACTAGAAATGTCATTCGTGGAAGATTGTCTTAATATCACAAATATCAGCAAAAATTTACCTCCAACCATGAATAGTTCAAGTTTGTTGAAGGGCACCTTGTGATTCTCGTTGGTTGTGAACTCAAGTGAAAAGCAAATTAAATGAAAGAAAGGTTTTTTATTATGGAGTTTGTGAAAGGTTTTCCAACATAAATATTTTTTTTCACAAAAGAGACCCATATCAGATGGAATTATGTAGGTATCATATAGGATATGTCAGGAACCTCACCGGATAAAATTTTAGCGATTCTTCCATAAAAAATCTTATCACTTGGTAACTAAATATAGTAATAACTCTTTTACCCAATTATCATTAGAATCAATCTATAAATTGAATATATATCTAACTAACTAAATTCATGTGTGGGCCACCTTTTGTTGGGTTTTTTTGTTTTTCAACGTATTCTAACATTCTCCAACTTGGCTCACATATGATAGTTAGATTCCTTTATGAGTGACAAGTAATATTTTAGACCTTTAACTTTATTTTCACTCAAAATAACTTGTTGGCTACAGAAAAGTTGTTTAGTTAGAGAATATTAATACATGAATCATGGAGGTTACATTCAAAATTTGAACATTTCCTTCCATGTATTTCTATGTATCATATTCTTAATTAAACACAAAAACACTTTATGAATAACTTAGTATAAATTTATTCAGGGTTCAATAGAGGAAACACCCAAAATAGTCCTTCACATTTTAACGAATAATCTTTTTCGTCCTTCACTTTTAAAACGGGAACAAATAATCCTTTAAATTTCATAAATGAGAACTTTTGGTCCTCCGTTACTTACCTGTTATTTTTTCTGTTAAATCATCCCACGTGCATTGCATGTGACTTTTTATTTATGGGCAAACATGGAATTAAAAAAAAAACCCACCCCTTTTTTCCCTTCTTCTTCGGCACCTCACCACGTTAAACAGCCACCCATCTCTAGCACAAACCCATTTGCAAAAAAACAATCAACACCCCAATTAAGCAATAATTAATAGCAACCCATTACTGTACAACAAACAACAGAGCTTAAACACTTCCTCAACACAGTCCAAAACCAAGAACAACAAAACCAAAACAACAAACACAAACAAACACGAACAACAAAGCCAAAACAACAAACACAAACAAACACAACCGTATGACAGACTCAACATAGCCAGAACCAAGAACAACAAACATAGCCATATGACTGCCACAACCAAAGAACAAAAGTCCAAGTGCAATCCCTCAACCGCTTAAACACTTCCTCAACACAATCCAAGCGCAGTCCAAGCTGTACAACAAATGAATGGCACACTTGAAACCCTGCAATCCATTTAAACTTTTAGTTTAGCTATAGGATATTAACAGCGTATCAATATGCAAAAAACAATATGGGTTCAGATCCTATTAGAAACGTTAAAACAAATACCTTGCGAACCACATCAAGAACAGAATCAATCAACTCTGCGCCCTCGGTATAATGCCCTTTAGCCTAATTGTTTCCAGCCCCATATTGCCCAAAAACAAAGTTATGCCTAGCTCTGCACAGACCAACTCCCAAAACTTGGCCCCAATTTGGTTGCCGCAGTGGGGTTCAAAAGAATTAGGGACCAAATGGTGGGATTAAAAATCAATAAATCCCAAAAAAATACAAAATAGAAGAAAATTAAACTAAAAAACCGTACAGGTTTTGAAGGACACTTGGCCGCAAAACAAGTAAAACAATTCAAAAGGAAAATTGATATGGGAAGTTGACTTCGGCAGCAGAAGCAAACAAAGGAAAAGTGATGATGGCCCAGCACAAACCAAATAAAAGTTTGTCAACTGAATATAGAATTTGTAGCCAAGATTTAGGACCAATACAAAGCAACCGAATGGCCAATGATAAAACAAGTCGTGCGGCTTTTGAAGGGGTATTGGGGAAGGGAGAGGGGACGGGGGTGACCGGGGGAGAAGGGCTGCGACTGCGGTTGTGGTTTAATGCTCGTGGGTGGAGTGGAGCTGAGAGTTGGGGCTTGGCTGGGGGAGGGGGTGCTGCTGTTGCTACTGCGTTTTGGTGGAGGGTAGAGGGGCAATGGGGAAGCGTTGGGTGGAGGCGTAGCTGCGGTTTATGGCTTTTCTTGAGTGGATTTAGGGGAATAGAAGGGGATAGAGTGAATAGAAGAGGTGGGTTATTTTTTTTGATTCTGTTTTTGCCTATAAATAAAATGTCATGTGCAACGCACATGGGCTGATTCAATAGAAAAATTAACGGATAAGTGACGGAGGACCAAAAGTTCTCATTTATGAAATTTGAAGGACTATTTGTTCCCATTTTAAAAGTGAGGGACGAAAAAGATTATTCATTGAAATGTGAAGGACTATTTTGGGTGTTTTCTCGGGTTCAATATTGTGGATCAAATTGATCATTGCTTATACATGCATGAATTTTATTGTGCACAATCATGTGTGTTCAATAATTGTCTAGACTAATGGATGGTTAAAAAAGCAAAACTAAAGTGAGTTTAGCAACCCCATATGAGTTACATGATCCTGAAATAATTTAGCCTGCAAATCTTTAGTCATAGGATCTACAATCATTAACTGAGTACTAATATTCTTAATAGTTATTTCTTTCTTTTTGACATGATCTCTAACCATTAAAAACTTGATGTCGATATGCTTATTTCGACTTTTTCTCTTATTATCCTTTGAAATGAAAGCAGCAGTTAAATTATAACAAAAGATCTTTAGTAGCGTACTTATGAAATCTACAACCTTTAAGCCATATATGAAATTCTTTAGCCATAATACCTGTGAAGTAGCATCATAGAATGTTATAAATTTTGCTTCCATTGTGGATGATATAAAATTATTGTTTTCTTTACACTTCTCCATGATATAGTACCTCCAACAAGAATGAAGATGATGGGATCCCGGGAGCCGTTCAACCTACTTGATGGGAATCTAAGAGCTATCCAAACTACTTGATGGGAATCTGAGAGCTATTCAACCTACTCGCCAAATATTTGATTCGCCAAATATTTGATCCATTAAGGCATATTACGGGGCCAATGACAAGAGTTAGAGTTAAATGCGTTCAAGAACCTTAAGTGGTTTAATTAACGACCTCCATACTCATCAAGCATGTGGTCAAGACTTGCAAATTATTAATCTACTGCAAGTCCAACTTGAAGTCAAGTTCAAGAACACTAGTCTTGCCTTGGCCAAATGCTAGTGTAATAATAGGCCAAGTTGTTTAGTTAATTTTTAGCGTTATTTTTAGGATTATGTGTGGCCAAATTTAGGTAATTAAAAGGCCAACCTTGTTGGATTTTTAATTGTTATGGACAAAATTTAGGTCTTTATTTAGATGCCAAATTTTTAAGTTTGAAGGAAGCCTTAAAGGGCCAAACTTTCAAGTCCAATTGGCTTTAGGGTTTTTATTTTCTTTTTGTTTTAAGGCTCTTTTGGCCGCCTCCCCCTTTAGAAATTTGGCTTTAGGGTTTTTATTTTCTTTTTGTTTTAAGGCTCTTTTGGTTGCCTCCCCCTTTAGAAATTAGATTAGGATTAAGATTTAGTTGTTTCCTTGTTAAGACAAACTTGTAGCCTGTTTAAAATGGAAATTCGGCCAAAACATGAATATACACGTTGAGAAGAATTTTGTGACATTACGTCCTTGAGAGTTTGAGTGAATCAATCTCTTGGTTCTTTCAAAGAACATTGGGCTTATTAAACTTGACCAGTTTGTGGTACCTTTGAGTCTTATCAATCTAGTAAAACCCTAGGTTGTGGTGATGTTTCATCTATCGATCTCAATTTTGCCGGTTCTATCAATTTCGCAAATTAAGTCTTGGGTCCTGTTTCGCTTGTTGCGTATTACCGGCTCCCTATAACCGTGAGGTGCACATCAGAAAATATATCCTAAAGTAGATTTACTTGAATCCACAAAGTCAACAAAATTTGAGTATGAATATCCAATTACTTCCAAATAGTCAAATTTTGTGTATGTTAGTTTGTAATCTTTGGTTTCTTGTAAATATCTCAGTACCCTTTTTCTAGCTTTCCAATGATTCATGCCATAGTTATTTTGATATCTAACAAGCATTCTAACTGCAAATGTAATATCAGATCTACTGGAGACCTGAGCATGCATAAGGCTCCTAACTAGTGAAGTATATAAAATACCCTTCATTTCTTCATTTTTCCAACTCATTTTGTGAACACTGATCTAGACTAAATTTTTCTCCTTTGACAATGGTGCTACTATGGATGAACAATTTTTCATCTCAAATCTTTCTAAAACCTTTTCAATGTAGGTCTTTTGAGATAGACCAAGAGTTCTTTTAACTCTATCTTTGTGAATTTCCATGCTAATGACATAAGAAGTTTCACCCAAATCCTTCATATCAAAGTTTTGTGTAAGAAAGTACTTAGTCTCATGCAATAATCTCAAATCATTACTTGTACGCAAAATGCCATCTAGATACAGGATTAAAAAAAATGTATTTGCTCCCACTTATCTTGAGGTACAATGTTCTCTTCAAAACCAAATGAAGAGATAACACTATGAAATTTGATATACCACTGGCAAGAAACTTGTTTTAGCCTATATATAGATTCCCTCAATTTGTAAACAAGACAATCATTTTCTTGATTGACAAAACCTTCAGGTTCAAGCATGTATACATCTTCTTCAAGATCTCTATTAGGAAAAGTCGTTTTCACATTCATTTGATATAAATCTAAATCAAAATGAGTTATTAGTGCCATGACGATCCTCAATGAAACCTACAAATTTGATGGCTTTGTCAAAATCTGCAAAATTAATGACTGATCCTAAAGTGATTTGTAAAATAAATTTGCAGCAAAAAGTGGATCAAGTCGAATCCCAAAGGAACCGAAGTATAGTTTCAAGTTTTGAACAGTAAGATAAAAATAAATAAAATAAGGGGGAGTTTTGAATGTTTAACTAAGTTACGAAAAATTCTAAAAATTCTCAAAATTAAATATCAAAGCAATAAAAATAGAAAATAATGAAAATTACCAAGTTTACTGAGTTTCCAATCCAAGGGTTGATATAATTCAATTGCATAATTGATCATAGGTCACAAAAAATAATCTTGTAAATTCAAATATTTAACTTGAAATTTATTAGAATAGCCATAATAAATTTCTATTTTCCTAATATAATTGACTGAGCCTAGCACCCAAATCAAAACTTACCACTAATTGACTGGGGCGTTCCATATCAATTTAATGATAGCATTTAAGACCTATGAAAATAGTTAAACCAATATTAAAGCATCGAGATAGATGCAGTAAATTAATCTTGTCCCATTAATTCCTCTAGGCTAAGCATTCACATTTCAAGTCATAAACAAATTTAACCTAGTTTCTACTTGGTCCACTTATTCATGACAATTACGGATCACTTAATTCATGGATAGCAATAGAATAAATAATGTGTTAGATTAACCAATCATCAATTATTCATAGAGTTAAATCTAGAATTAACAAGTACTTGAATAAAAAGCAAGAATATAAAAATAAGAACAAAACCTCACAGTGATTGCAATTGAAATCAATCATTCTCTTGAATTAGAAAAGAAAATTTAGCCACTCCTGGTGGCATACATGATTGCTGTAATTTAATCGAAAAACTAAACTAAAAAAGAGACAAAAAGAAAAGTAGAAAATAAGAACGGGAATTGGAGAGAAAGAACAAGGTGGCTACCTTTGTTTGTTTTCTGTGTGTTTGTTTTGTTCGTGTGAAGGACGGGTTTTTACAATTGGGTTCTGCCTTTATTTATAGATTTCCCATGTGTTCTTTTTCCTTTGTCTAAACTAAGAAAAAGGAAACACAAAAGAAACTTGTGTTTCAAGAATAAAAGTGTCTTTTTCCTGAAATCAATTTTCTTCTCTTGCGGCTGACTTCCAAATTTCCTTTTCTCGAATGAAATTTTAACTAAAATGGCTACACTTTCTTTGTGTTTCCTATTGCCGAATGAATTTCCTATTCTTTGATACAAATTTGTCCAAGTCCAACGGCCAATGCAAGGAATAGGAAGTTTTCTTTTTCTACTTCAATTGTTGATTTTTATCAACTTTTCCTCCAATTCACCATTTTTCATACTTAAAACAAAAAGTATATTAAAACCAAATAATTCCTCTTAAAATTCAAATTAATATTAAGAAAATATTAACAAGAAAAAGGAACATTTTAAGCCCTATCAAATCCCCTACACCTAAACCATGCTTGTCCTCAAGCATACATTAGATCAATATCTTCCTCTCCATTCCATTCCCCTTTTCAACCCATCTCAAAATCATCACACATTAGAAATCAAGATTGGAATCACAATCCAATGAACAAGTATTCATAGCCTAATTTTCTTAACAAAACATACACATCTCATTTATCCCAACAATTTCATCGAAATCAAATGTAAAAAATTTGATAATCTCTCACATGTTGCACTCTAATCACTCAAAGTGTTTAGGGGTTCATTCAACACTCAAATCAAACATAGCATGTCATTACCATATGCTTGCTTATATATCACATCTCCACCACTTATAAATATGAATCAATGCAAAAATCAAAGGGTCTTGAAAGTGGTTGTAATGGGGCTTAGGTAAAGGTGGGTAAAAAAAAAGGAAAATTTTTGGCTACACAAATCAAGATATATCGGAACTTCCTTGCATGACTCAAAAGCAACAATAATAGCATATTCGAACCACTTTCTTATTCCAAATAACATGTATTCCCCTTTTTGCAACTTCATTATATAGTTGGATCATTTTATACACAATGGAGAACATTTACTTTGTCCAATTTTTGTAGGGAATACTTTTCACTTCTCTTTTTTTTTTCTTTTTTTTTCCACACTTTTCATCATTTTTTTTTCATTTTCTCTTTCTATTTTTTTTCCAGTGGTTCTTTTCTTTGGACTCAATAGAAATTTTATCATGCAATTCATTCCCACATATTCTTGACAAAGGGTTCAACGATGGTAAACGAAAACAATGGTTTAAGGCTAATGATGTGGTGTTATAAACAAAGAAAGGCTAAGGCTCATAATTAGTTGACTAGGGGTATATGTAATGAAGGTAAGCTTTTTAGAAATTTTAACATGGGTAATCCTAAATGCCCTTATCATTTCAAAGCATGAATTCACAATACGATCTCAACATGCATAACAAAACAAGTTCTAGAATGAACATACCATATTTGTTAATACTCAACCATATTTGAACATACTCATAGGCTCTAATACTCATAATGGGTTCAATGTATCAAATATTGTACATTCTCATTCAATTCCATCGTTAAAACAAACGAGATTCTTAAAATTTCAAAACAAAGGCTAATCATATTCACCCCTTTTCATGCTTTCCAACTCAACCACTAATGCATGCTAACCAAGAGTTACTCTAAAAAAGTATCAAAGAGTTAGCAATTTCAAGAAAAACATTCAAATTGTCAATCATGATTATACAAAAAATTTTAACCATAAAGCACAAGAACACCCCCCCCCCCCCAACACCTAAATCATACATTGTCCCCAATGTATGAAAGAATTGTGCTCACAAATCAAGAAACAAAAAAAAAGGCAATGTAATAAGAAACTTCTCTAAATTGCAGCACAAACAATGGGCTATGGTGAGGTTGGGTATGGAGGAAGTTGATGTCGAAAGTTGAGATGACAACGTTGGATAAGTTGTGGTGCAACTTGGTATCACCAAGCTTGTTTGTGGGAAGATTATAGAGATATTTTCCATCGTATTTTCGCCCCGCCATAGCGCGCACTATTTTTTTCAGCGGAACCCGCAGGTAGAAGTCCTTGATATCTTAGGCGGCCATGAGAGGGTGATTGTTTTGGTCCGAAGCAGCAAGTATGGTAGTGACTAGACCACCGGTACATGTGCCCGAAATCACAATGAAGCAGTCGGCAAGTCGTGCATCCATCAAACTTCTGAAGCTTAGACTCTAAAAAAGGCAAGGATGATGCCAAGGATAAAGAAAAAGAAAGAAACAATAAAAACAAAAACAAAAAATAAAAGGAAAAGATAAAATCCTTTGGGTTGCTTCCCAAGTAGTGCAATTGTTTAACATCGTTATGGTCGACGTCTCTACGTCACATTAAAAATCCATGTAAGTGGGCGAGGTTAACTTAATGTTAATCATAGTTGAAGCATTAACCTCGTCATGAAAGAGCTTGAGTCTATGCCCGTTTACCTTGAAAATCTTCCATGTTTCTAAACTTTGGATCTCAATTGCACCATAAGGGAAAACCTTAGTAACAAAAAATGGACCAAGCCATCGAGAACGTAACTTACTGGGCATGAATTTTAATTTAGAATTGTATAACAACACCTTCTGCCCCACATCAAATTGTTTCTTCATGAGCACATTGTCATAAAACAATTTGGTCTTCTCTTTATACATCCTTGAATTCTCATAGGCATCTAATATCAATTCTTCCAACTCTTGCAACTACAATTTCCTAGAGTTTCCAGCTTCGTTCAAATCCATATTGGTTTGACGAACTGCCCAATAAGTCTTATGTTCAATCTCGACTGGAAGATGACAAGCTTTGCCAAAAACCAACCGATATGGAGACATCCCAATCGGAGTTTTGTACGCAGTTCGATAAGCCCATAATGCATCATCTAGGCATAGAATTTATTTTTTAAAGAGATTGTGATTGACTCTGCATGTGTTAGTACATTGAAAGGCCCCACTAGATTTTCATGTGGGGTAATAATAAATTTTCTTCCTATATTATATTTTAAAACCGTTTGTGCTTACTTGATTTTTAGCATCTATTCAAAATATTTATTAATTTAGTACTCCCTCTATTCCAAAAAAAGAAAAAAAGAGTCCACTTTGATTTAGATACAATGTTTTATTATTTATTAGGTACACCAAATTTAATGCACTAACTAAATGCATAGTTTTACATTTTTATCCTTACTTTTTAATTGTTGATATATATAATTAGTATCAGTAAGAATATTTGAGGCATTTAGTTTAAAAGTGGACTCTTTTTTTGGGACAAATAAATTTTTTGAAAGTGGACTCTTTTTTTGGGACGGAGGGAATATTTTGTTAATTTTCTTTCAACTATGTAAATCTTTTGGTGCTAATAATTTGTATTAGACACATCAATATTAAATTGTTGGTTTGTTATTTTGGTGATTTTTGTGCAAGAGAGTCTAGGAGCTGTTCATTACCTATGAATGATTGAAATATTGTATGTATTATTTCAAAACTCACAGGAAAGTAAAATTATAATTTTTACAAGATCTAGATGGAAACTCACCTTCGAGCATTCAATTTATTATAATTCATTGAAAATGAGGTACTAGATAATGTCAAAGCCAAAACCAAAAGAAATGTAAGTTTGACATTATCTGAAATTCATTAGGTGCTTGATATGGCAATTTTTGGTCAAATTTACACTGCTAAAACTGCTAAGCAAGCATTGGATATTTGGAGGAAACAAATATAGGTATATGTCAAGTTCTAAAAAATAATGGATTATTGTTGAAAAGAAAATTTGAGTTGCGTACTATGGAGAAATCTAAGACAATTGAAAATTATTTTTCTCATTTATTAGATATTAAGAATGAGATGAAACTTAATGGGTATATTGGCAATGATAAATTCTCTGTAGAAAAGGTTTTTAATACATAAATTCTTTTTTTTCACATCATTTATAGGTGATAATGACTTGCAATTATGAATTTTTAGATCAATTAATTATTGGATTTGATAATAAGAAAATCAAGTTCAACACGCATGTGGGATGTAGTTAACATAAATAATGGTGATCCAATAGCTTTAAAAATGATTCTGTTAGGATGAAAATGTAAGTTTTTAAATATTTTTAATTAATATTCTCAATCTTACTAGTAACTTATGTTCCTAATAAGACTCTAAAAATGCACAATTTTAATATTGTACAAAATATTGCATGATGATCATATTTTAGCTATTGTATCAAAAAATCTAGTACACAGGTTCAGGCCTCAATTAGTAATCTAATGATAATTTTAAAAATAATTAATTAATTAGTATACTAACTAATATTAATAATATAATATTTCCTCTGTCTCAAAAAAAGAGTCTATTTTGGAAAGTCTTTTTTATTTCAAAAAAAGAGTCCACTTTTGATGTGTATGGGATCCAATTTTCCCAATTTCCCATCTTAAACCAAAATGCTATCTCAGCGTGACGAGACGAGACGAGACAAGACCTCGAACCAAAGGCCAAACCTTAGTGACATGTGAATGCCAAGTGCCTAAACTTCAATAGAATGTTCTCTAACTAAACCTTGAACTCTAAGTCTAAAAGTTGAAAATGGAAACACACTGAAATCACACCAAGTGTACTAGACCTCGGAGTCCTAGGTTATGAGGTGGGAATTCAATGAGGTCATGCTTATCCGTAAGTGCATAACCATACGCTATAATTATGGAACAATATAACAGTGTGCAATCAGTAGTTACTGTTGTAGACAACATGTTAAATCGTGATAACGAATCCCACAAATGGAGGGAGAAGATATATAAGCCCGGAAAGTGACCAGGTAGAGGGATTCTCTCTGACAACAAAAAGAATACAATAATCTGACTAAGTTCTAACTTAGGCATCGGAGAATTTACCCCGAAAAACCATTTTGGGATCTGTTTTGCAAGAACATTTATTATCCAAGAAGATGAAGAATCTCAAATTAGAACCATGTTATCAGATCTTGGTCAGGCTGTAGATACGGTCTTCATCAAGTGGCGTCGTCTATGGGAGTAAAATTTTAATTTATAAAGGAATATTTGTAATCCCTTTTCTTATTCTAACTAATACAAAGATGGTGGATACCATATCTGGAGGACATAGGGAAGCATAGAGAACTAGCCGAGGAAGAATACAGTGTAGTCATTCGGGCTCTGCAAAAAACGATCCATTGAGTTTAAGTGGAATCCCTGAACGATTGGAACATCCCTCCACCCATGAAAGTGAGCATTCAAGGTGTACGGCTTCAAATTGAAACAATTCTTCAGCACGAAGACAATATGAGACAGACGAGAGAGCTTTTATAGAGCAACATCGTGCGCAGTTTAAAGATTTCCGTAGATCCAGGCATAATCCACATCCTTTTGAGGCTGAACCAAGACATAATAATCGGGAGCATGGCCAGCAGAGGAGGAATGATAATAGAAATGAAGTTTTAGCCTCTCATGCTGATAATAATTATATAAATGACCATTCTAGGGTTAGGTCGAAGCATGACCCGAAGCGTCCCTAACATAATGATTTCCCTCCGATCAGTAACAGAGTGGCTGGCGATATTCATGGTCTGTTAGATTCTGATGATGAAAGAGATACACAATCACCTTTCATGCCTAACATCATGTAGTACCCAACGCCAGCATGATTCAAATTGCCTAACAAAATTCCATCCTATGAGAGGGACTCTAACCCCCTAGACCTTTTATCGCGGTTTAAGTACATGATAAACTTTAAAAATGCTCTGATGGAGGTGTGTGTAAAGCGTTCCCCATCTATCTGAGTGGAAATGCACAAGTGTGGATCGATGGCCTACCACATAATAGTGTCTTGTTATTCAGACGATTGGTGCAGTTTTTCCATACCCGCCTCTTTCAAAGGAAAAAGTTCCACAAAACGGCTACAGATTTGATGAATCTCAAGCAAGGGAAAGATGAATCCCTAAAATTGTACATGAGAAGATTCAATGATGAAAGCCTTCAAGTGGTTGATTGGACCGATTAGTTGGTAATCTCGGCTTTTATGAATGATTTGAACCCTGGACCATTCTACACAAAATTAGCACAGGACACTCCAACTGATACTCAAGCGCTATGGAAAATGGTGGAGAGTTATATGAAAAGAGAAAAAGCCAATAGAAAAAAAAGTGAAAAATGACAAATATGAGAAAAGCATCAAGAATATACCAAAGGGAAGAACCCTCAGAAGAGTGCTTTCAATGGGTTGAACTACAATCGGGGTTGCCTGGAGCCTCGAATTCAAGAAAAAAGTCTCACACCGCTGACCAAGAGTCGCTTTGAGATCTTATCTATATATATGATCTCCTCAGACCTCTGGTCCCCTTAACTATAGCATCTCACAAAAGACCACGACATTTGTGGTGCGCTTTCCATAATGACAATGGTCATGATACTGAGGACTGCAAAGACCTCAAGAAAGAAATAGAATATTGCATCCGTAATGGAATGCTTGGTCAGTACATCCAAAGATGGCACTTTCGCTTTGATGGAGCTTAACATCGGTTTGAAAGTCGGGAAAGTGGCTACCACTCAGGAGGGAGAGGTGGAAGACAAGGCAGATAAGGTCCACCACACATCAAACGGACTATCGACCGAGGAGGGACCATTCCATGAATCAACCATGTCAATAGTACTAGGGCAACCCTCCACAACAGATGACATCCCAACCTCCACCTTACGACAACCGCAATGTTACTTGCGTCATCCACTCCATATTTGGTGGTTACCCAGAAAGTCAATAGCAGTCTGCAATTAAAGCCATTGCTAGGAAAATTCCTCCTTAAGAGACAGTCCACAAATGCTTCAAACCTTTTAAGGTTATTTCTCTTTCGAAAGAAGATGCAGTTCCCACCATTAGCCCACATAACGATGCTTTGGTCATCAAAGCCATAGTCGCCAATAAAGAGGTACACCTAATTTATGTTGATGATGGCAGCACAATCGATGTCTTATATATTGATTGTTTTCGCAAGTTTGGGATTGAGTTCATTGCATTAAAACCATTCAATATGCCTTTAGTAACATTTCTCAAGAAATTGTTCATCCAGTAGGTATAATTACACTTGCAGTTACAGTGAGGGATTACCCCGGGGACGAAATTATAATGATAGACTTTTATGTTGGGATGCCCTGTCTCCCTTCAATGCGATCATCAGAAGATCATGGATGAACAAAGCCAAGGCCATTTGGTCAACTTACACACTTGGTCATGAAATTCCCAACGGAACATGGAATGACATCAGTTCGAGGAGATCAATATTTAGTAAGGGAATGCATGCGTATCGTCACCAAAGAAAAAAAATACTTTGATGAAGGGTATACATGCTATCCAAACTTCAGAGAAGTTACAACTCAACCCTAAGGTGAACCTCGAGGAAAAATAGACAAAGAAAAAGGTGCAATAGTCTTCTCTGAAAATCCTGAGGTCATGCCTTGGGACCTCGGAGAAGTTAGAAATCCTAAGGTCACACTTCGGAATACTTTTAGAAATTTTGATATCCTACCTCGAAAACTCTGAAATACCAAGAGTTCTGAGGTCAGACCTCATAGCTCTCAAGAAGCCAGTGCAAAAAAAGACCCATTTGAATCACAAGTAATCACTTATGAAGTACAAAAAATTGCGGTAGATGATAGCTATCCTGACAGGATAGTTAAGGTGAGAGCTACGCTATCGACCGTGATTAAATATCGCATTATTCGTCTCTTTCGCCAATAAAAATAGATTTTTGCACGGAGTCCTGAAGATATGTTAGGGATCTCGCCATCGTTGATGACACACAAACTCAATATCGATCCCAAGGTGAAGCTTGTCCAACAAATGAAAAAATTGTTGGCCTTAGACAAAAACCTAGTGGGCAATGAAGAGGTGAAAAAATTACTCCAGTCTAATATCATCAAAAAGGTATTCTACCCAACTTGGTTATCTAATCAAGTATTAGTCAAGAAATCCGATAATAGTTGGCAAATGTGCAATGATTATACTGACCTTAATAAATATTATCCGAAAGATTGTTATCCTTTGCTGGAAATTAACCAAAAAGTTGAAGCCATATTAAGATATGAGGTTGTTATGTTCCTCGATGCCTATAAAGGTTATACATTTCAATATAAGTAATTAAGTATAACTACATAAGGCTATAAGCTAGCATATGAGTTATAGCTACATAAGGCTATAACCTAGCATATGAGTTAAGTGTACAATATAAATCATTCTTTGTAATTTGCATTCATAATATTTTTAAAATTTAATATTATAGGCAAATAAAGTAACTAAAAAAGTGAATACGTAACATTAAATTATGTGTTAGTATTAAATAATTCGATAAGTACAAGCGATGACATTATAATTTGTGAAACCTATTAAATAATAAATTTTAAACTTTCACTACTATATAGCTATTAACTATTAACAATCTAATATTAGTATTAATTGTATATAATATTAGATAAACTAATATATATATATATATATATATATGTATATGTGTGTGTGTATGTGTGTGTAGTAATTTAGATTATAAACTACACATTTGAAAGGCAAAAAAAAAAAAAAAATAGATAACCGATTTAAACTGGTTAAATTGGCAATTAAAATCATTGAACCGTGAACCAACCAGTTAACTAGTATAATTAAATCGGTTTTAACCAGACTGGGCCGATTAACCAAATGCTAACCGGTTCGGTCAATAGGCCAGTTGCACACCCCTACATAAAATAAAATTGTACAAACGGCACCAGACTTTAATAATAAGTATAATTGACTAAGTTCATATGGTTGTCAATCCTAGTTGGGCTACATGAGTTCAAATTCTTAGGGAAATATGACTTTTCCTTTTTTGGTCCAACTTAATAACTAAATTGTGTACTGTGTGAAACTTAAAGCCTAAGAGACCGAAGTTTGATAGAATCAAGCCTAAAAAGAGAATAGATATCATGAGTTTAGAAGTATTATAACATTATATTAGTTAACTTGGTCTATTTAATTTATTTTAATAGATCATGATAAGAGTAATAGCTTGTTTGATAATATCAATTATTGCGTAAAATTAATGAATTAAGAGATTTTAGTTTTTGGGTTATTGGATAATAAAATTTCATTCCATTTAATTGTTTAAGCACGTCCTGAATCTCTATAGGAAATTTTAAACACTAAAAGTTAGTTTAATACTTATCACTTAATGTTATCAGTAAAACTTTTAAAAATTTGTCCACATTTACCCTCTCTTATTAAATTATTCAACAAACCAATTTATTTTTTTCTTTAATTATAAATGTGACTCTCTTTCCCTTTTTTCTATTTTTTTCTTCATAGCACATATTTTCAAAAGTGTTTTTTTTATATTTGTTTTTATAAAAAGTTAAATACATTTCAATTAATTTATTTTTTATTTTTTTAATATTAAATATTAATTTTGGTAGATTGTATCTTTTACATATTTTCATGAATAATATTTTATGCTTAAGTTTAAAAAAATTAATATTTGTACATACAAATAAAGAAATCAACAGAAGGATGGTACAATTTGAATAATTCAACATTCAAATCAAATGCTTATCGAACTCTATTAATTGATTCAATATTATGATTCAAATACTCAAAACTAAATTTTAAACATTCAAATTTCAGCAACTTAATTACTTAAGCATTTAGCATTCATATTTAAACATTGAATTTTATCAAACAAGCTTTAAATTTTAATTTGAATTCTCTAATTAAAAGAATAGATTTAATTTGATTTCCCAAGACAACTTAGGATATTCCTACTCGTATAAATTCTAAAGAGCGTTTTATTATAAATACTATTCTATAAACACATAGAGGATTCATTCTTGATATTCAATACTGATTAATTGTCATGAAATGTCATTATTTGCTATCATTTTGGCTATCATCTTTGAAACCACTCTTGATTTTGTTTTGCAAGTTTTTAAGGATTTGAACATATGTTCTATATCTTCAATTGTGGATAAAGAACATTGTTGAAATTTTGATTCATCACTTAACAAAAGAATTTTTTTTTTCTTTGGTTCTATGCTACCTTGCCTTGAAACTTTATTCTAGGTGTTCATTCTTGTTACCTATCCTTCTTTCTTGAACAAGATAACTGTTGAATTATCAGTTTGTCAAATGAAAATATCTTGTAATTCTTGGAAGGGACTTGAAGGTATTTGTCTCACATTGTCAATGGACAAAGTTTCCTACCATCATATAAGTGCATTTTTTTTCTTTATTGTATAAAGTTGAATCAAAGAGTGCTTGGAGGGAATTTGTAGAGGGAAAGTTAAATTTACTCTTTGCAATAATCAATTAGAATATAATAATTATTCTAAGATTTTGATACGGACACTTAGGCAAATTGGGGTTTAAACTTAGAATTAATTTTTTTTGATTAATTTCCAAATTTAAAATAATCAATATTTAATTTAAAAAGCATAATCTGAAAAGGTATGCAACACAACCTAATAACTTTTCAGAATAATTTGAAAATGTACATTAACTACAGAGTTGTTACTTTTCAAAAGTGCACTTTTGTAGAGTTAGAACACAAATTTTCATCCTTTATAAGTACAAGTTCTATTTGACCGGAAGCTTATTTTTTCTTGTTATTCTTAGTAAAAGTTCTATATTTTACTGTCTGAAATTTCTTTGATTTTATTGTATCCTAAAGGTAATTTACTATCAATATAAAAGTAAACCACAATTGTAGTAGAGGCAAGTAAAACCTTAAGGACAGTATTATCACACCCTAAAATTAGTGTAGTTTTTACAATCCGCTTAAAGTTTTTTCAACAATTTTAAGGTTTTATTTAATTATAGAGTCAGCTTCTAAATTTGCATTGAAAGTTATGAATCAAAATGTTACGAAATTGAATCAGTTGGATAGCAATGGAACAAATCTTAACATATGGAAAGACAAGATGATGTTCTTTCTTACATCCCTCGAGGTTGCATATGTTTTAAATCTGTCTCTACCTGTAATTCATGAACTAAAAGATGATGATTATGATGCACTTAAGGCAGAATGTAAAAAAGTGAAAGTAGAATAAACTGCTTTGCAAAGGCCACATTCTAAGCACCTTTTTTGATGGACTTTATAATATGTTTATTGCAAGCAAATCTCTAAGAGAAATCTTAGCTGTCTTAGAGTATAAGTAAAAACAACATGCAAATAAGTTTTTAATTAAGAAATATTTTTATTTTCATATTAATAAAAACTCTTCTCTTCTTAACCAAGTTTATGATCCTCAAGTTATTGTGTCTAAACTTAAAGATTTGAAATTAGAAATTTTTGAATCATTACAAATGTTGACAATTATTGTAAACTTACCCTCTATTTAGAATGATTATCAAAAAAAGTTACACACTATTAAAACATTCACTATGGATTAGATTCTAAATAAAACATTTATGAATTGAAGAAGACATTAGAATTCTGCAAAAAAAAAAAAAACGGAATTAGATTCTGATGCCAAGTGAATCTTGTGGGTAAGAAACTAACCACAATGTAGGACTTCCAAAAATAGAAAGTCATATGAGAACATTACTTCTAAAGACAAGAAGAACAATCACAACTACTACAATTGTGGCAAAAGAAAAGGCATTACAATGGAAATCCAAAAAGAAACAAAAGGAGAGTAATGATAATAATGTAAATCTGGTTAAAAATAAAGAAGTTGAAATTGTTACGACGATATCAGATTGGCATATCAGTATGATTACTACATTAAATGTTGAATTTACAATCTAGTCAAGTGATTAGTGATATGATTTTGGTGCTACTCTGTATGTTTGAAAAAACAAATCTCAGTTTAAGACTTGTGAAGAAGTTTTTTATAGCTTTTTTTATTTGGAAAATGCACTGCAGAAGTGTAGTACGGCTCACTAGCGTACAAACTCGTCCACTAGTGGTGTTTTATTAATAATAACACTAGTATTGGGAACAACACAGTGGCAGGGTATAGCCTAACTACATAGAGCAGCATATAGGCTTAACTCTTAAAGAGCAAATAAAATGAAAACTAACAAGGGTCCCAAGATTTATACACGTAGAAGCTATACAAAATTCTACAAAAATTTCGGTAGCATCTCCCCTGTAAACTAAGCAAATCCTGTTTCTGAAGTAGCAAAATTACAAAATTACGAAAATGTTAGTGGGCCTTCTTGCAATGTCGCTAAAAGTTGCTTTATTGGCTCCAAACATTTGAATTTGTGCCAGGCCGATCTTATCCAGTGGATTATTGGTTTCAACCCGAAGGCTCTTGTGATCACGTATTTAGGTGTTCCACTGTTCAAAGGAAGGGGTAATTCTGTGTACTTTCAGGGGATTATTGAAAAAGTTAAGCAGCGTTTACAATGATAGAAAAGCAAACTTCTCACGACGGGAGGTAAATTCGTGTTAATAAAATATGTCCTTTCTTCCATCCCAATACATGTGTTATCGATTATTCATGTGTCAAAATGTGTTATAGAGAAGCTGATGACTATCATGAATGATTTTTTTTGGACATCAAATGAGAAGTCGATACATCTAGGGGTGGTCATGGTTTGGTTAAACTGAATAAACCGACCGAAAAAACCGAGTCGAAAAACCAAAAAAACCAAACCGAAAATGAATTCGGTTTATTCGGTTCGGTTTTAACCAAACCGAATAAGTTATTCGGTTTTCGGTTCGGTTTTTGGTTTGGGGTGCTGAAAACCGAACCGAACCGAATAAGGAACCGAACCGAATAAGGAAACCGAACCGAATAAGAAAACCGAACCGAATAAACCAAATAAACCAAATAAAACCGAATTTCAAAATTTATAAATATATTATATATATATATATAAGTATAAATATAAATATATGTTATTTTATAGAATAGTTATGGTTTATAGTTTATAAAACTATTGTAGACTTTGTAGTTATGTATATATATTTTTGTATAATTAATTTATTGTTATTATAAAATTTATCATGTATAGAACTATATACTATATTGTTATCATTAATATACTATCATTAATATTGTTTTCATTAATATACTATATTGTTATTATAAAATTTATTGTTATTTTATAAAGTTTATCATGTATAGAACTATATTTATTGTTATCATTAATGAATAATGATATGGACAATATAATGAATATATAGTAATATTAAATTATTAATATAGTATATAACTATATACTATATACTAAACAATTTTACTATATATTATATACTAAACTATATACTAAATAATTTTACTGTATACTAAACTATATACTATATACTATATACTAAACTATATACTAGTATAGTTTATACTTTATACTGTAATTTTAATTTATCAATTTATTTAAAAGTTAAACAAATATGAAATATCAAATTACAAATAAAGAAAAATAAAATAATGCATAAGTTGACAAAGTTGTTAAAATGTTAAGCATCTAGAAAGTGTAAGGCCTATAGGCTGTAGGCTATATAGCGTACTAGCGTGTAACTATATAGCATGCGATTAGCCGATTATTATGTTTTATATATTTAATTAGAATCAATATCATATATTCATAATATCATCAATTATTCAATATAATAGTCAATAATTAATAACTTATTGTTGTTAACTAAGTGATTACTAAGTATTAACTATTAAATGACTGAGTGTTGGGTTTTTGAGTAATCAATTATAACGGTTATTTATTCAAAATTCTAAATTATTTATAATTTGCAAATTAATTATACGTATTTAAATCGAGTCAAATATCATAATAATTAATACTTATAATTAGTTATTATTGATCAAGTAATTATTATTACAACTAAATACTAACCTAGTTAAACTTATAATACTAAGAAGTACTAACATGTTACATAGTTAATACTTAATACTAACTTAGCTATAGTAATTTGTTAATAACTAATAATGATTAATGAATAATGAGTACTAAGTTTACTAATGAACTAAGCACTAAATTAGTTAGTACTTATTTAATACTAACTTAGTGTTGAATAATACTTAATATACATAAGTTAATACTAACTTAGTTAACACTGATAAGTGATAAGTAAATAAGGAATAAATTACTAATTAGGCATTAACTTAGATAATATAATGCAGCTAATGCTTTGATTTTGTTTATAGTTTGTATTTTGTAATGTTTTGGTTTGATGAATGATGAGTACTGAGCCATAACTCATAAGGAGTTAAGGAAGTTTGTAAATTTGTAATGCTTTGTGAATGTTTGTTTCATGTTTGAAACCGAATTTGAAAAAATTATTTGTGAATGTTTGATTTGAAACCGAATTATTTAATTTATTTGTGAAGTTTTGAAAAAAAAGAAAAAAAAGAAATTCGGTTTATTTGGTTAACCAAATTCCTTATTCGGTTTGTGAAACCAAATAAAACCGAATAAACCGAATCGAATTCTTATTTGGTTTTATTTGGTTTAAACCGAACCGAATCGAATTCTTATTTGGTTTATTCGGTTTATTTGGTTTGGTTTATTCGGTTTTATTTGGTTTTCGGTTTGGTTTTCGGTTAGGGGGTTCCAAAATATCAAACCGAATAAACCGAACCGATGACCACCCCTAGATACATCATTGGATTATCAAGCATACCATTACACTTCCGCATGAGGAAGGTGGCTTGGGAGTAAAGCCTATTAGCTATGTTATGCATGCATTACATGGGAAGCTTGCTTGGAGCTTCATTCAAGGAAGATCTTTGTGGACCACTCTTTTGAGGCAGAAATATAGACTTCCATGTGCTACCTTCTCCAGTAACCCACACAATGGATCTCATGTGTCGAAGAATATTATAAGGCACCTTGTTGAAGTACTTTTTCCTCAAGCTATTTGGATTATTGGAAAGAGTGATGTGAGCTTTTGGAAAGACCATTGGTATGGCGGTCCTGCTCCACCTTTGCATGTCAATAACTTAGATGAGGCTGCCTTGGTAATGGATGTTTTTGATGGTGGCAATTATGCTTTTGATTTACAGATTACTTTGGACCTGTAGGTCCCGGACAGACTTCTTTGGACTACTTCCTCCTTGGGTGAGTTTACAGTGAAGATTTTTGGTAAACAAATGTGCGATTTGGGTACAATGGCCCCTTGGTCTAAGTTGATTTGGAATAAATACTTGCCTACAAAAATCGCCATTTTTATGTGAAGACTTATTCATCGAGGGCTTCCAACTGATGAGAAAGTTCGGTCCATTGGTATTCAGATTGTGTCTCGATGTGTTTGTTGCACTCAACCGATAATGGAAACTAGTTCACATGTCTTCTTGCATAGTGAAATTGCATGACACGTATGAGTGTTTTTTTGCAGATTATAGTGTGACTTAGATGAGAAAGTATACATGAAACAATCAGAAGATTTTGTACTTCTGGGAAATGAATATTAAGTCTGTAGCTTTGTGAAATCTTTATATGGTTTAAAGCAAGCACCAAAACAATGGCATTCGAAATTTGAGATAGTTTTACTTACTAGTGGATTTTGGTATAATAATACTGATAAGTTCATATACTCTAAATTTAGTGAAAATTATAGTGTGATTATTCATCTTTATGTAGACAACATGCTTATTATTAGTACTAATTATAAAGAAGTAACTGAAACAAAGAAGCATCTTTCTTCCAAGTTGAAAATGAAAGATTTTGAAGAATTAGATATTATACTAAGGATCAAATATAAGAAGCATAGTGGGGTTATGCTTTATGTCAATCATATTATGTTGATAAAATTTAAACAAAAGAAAACAAGTACTCCTTTTGATTCTAATTTTAAATTAGATGAATGTATTGGTAGACCAATTACACAATTTGACCATGCAAGTGCAATCGGAAGTTTAATGTACGCAATACATTGTACAAGACTAGATATTTTATTAGTTGTCTACAAGTTATGTCGGTATCCTAAAAATCCTAATATAGATCATTGAAAGACTATACATAGAGTCTTTGGATATATTAAAGGAATAAAAGATTTGGGACTATTTCATTGCAATTTTCCTACTGTACTAGAAGGATATTTTGATACTAGATGGTTTGCTAGTGTTAAAAATAAAAATTTCATTACTGAATGGATTTTTCCTTTGGGTGGAGGATAGTTTCTTAGGCTTCAAAGAAACAAACTATCATAGTTCATTCCACTATGGAAGCTAAATTTATAACTTTGGTTGTCGTAATGCAAAAAAAAAATAGAATGACTTAGAGACCTGATAAATAGTTATGGCTGAGACCTATGCCACTAATTTCTTTGAATTTGATAGCGAGTCTTGTATATTTAGAGCATTAAACAAGGTTTATGATGGTAAACTTAGAAATAGAAGTCTAAAACATGAATAATTTAGATAAATGTTAAATGATGGCGTCATTATTGTTATATATGTGAGAACATGTAACAATTTAGTGGATCCATTTACCAAACTCTTTCAAGAGAATTAGTGAAGTCAACATAATTTGGAATGGGATTTAAACCCTTTGTCTAGAATTACTAGCAATGGAAATCCAACATTTCTTTTAGCATTAACACTATAATAAAGGTTTAAAGGGTAATAACAAATTACTAATAAGTAATTTTGAGCACTAAAAATTCAATGTCCTCTATTCCAACAGTCTAATGTAATGTTTTACTTAAGAAGATGAGTTTGAACTATTAATAAAGTTAGTTAATCTTCCTAAGTGCTTGGGGTGATTGAAAGTATGGAAGAACTTTACCTACATGATCATTGCATGGTGCCACTTATAACAAAAATTTGGGTTTACTTTTATACATGATTATGAAGTTAGGATTGAGCACATGGCTAAAAATAGTGTCAAAATAGTTATGTGAATGTGTACATGAATGAATAAAATCATATGTGTAGTAATTCTGTTTTAGTTTAATAAATCATGGTTTAAACTTCAAAGCCACCTTGATTTTGTTAGAATATGTAAATTATTTACACTAAGAAAAATTTAAGTCAAAAGCTACTTTTCTCCATGCATTGTTTTATAAATATAAGTTCATTTCTCATGTTATAGACTAAGTGGGGATTGTTGAATTATTAGTTTGTCAAATGAGAATTTCTGGTAGGACTTAAAAGGGACTTGAAAGTATTTGTCCCACATTGTCAAGGGGATAAAGCTTCCTACCATCGTATAAGTTCATTCTTTCATTATTGTATAATGATAAAACATGAAGTATTGAGAGAGAATTTATAGAGAGAAACCAAATTTACTTTTTGTACTAATCAATTAGAATATGATAATTATTCTAAAGTCCTAATAAGGGCACTTAGGCACACTGGGGTTTAAATTCACAATTAATTTTATTTAATTAATTATGGATTTAAAAAAATCAATATGTCAAAAGTATAATCTAAAAAGGTATGTAACACAACTGGTAAACATTTTCAAAATAAAAGTATATTAGTTATAGAGTTATAACTTTTCAAAATTATCTTATAGAGTTGTTACTTTTCAGAAGTGCCCCTTTGTAAAGTTAATACAAGTTCTATTTGACCAGAAACTTATTCTTCGTAATTACACTTAGTAAATATTCTAGATTTTGGTATTTGGAATTTCTTTGATTTTATTGTATTATAAAGGTAATTTGCTATTAATCTAAAAGCAAACTACAGTTATTTGGAGATAAATAAAACCTTAATAACAATGTTATTACGCTTTAAAATTAGTGTAGTTTTGCAATCCTTTTAAAGTTTTATTAGCAATAACAAAGTATATATATACATACCTTACATATACATTTTGCATATAATAATTCTTTTTAAATAAATGTATGTAAAAATTTGAGGCAATCGAGTGAAACATGCATTATAGTCTCGCACACAAAATTCCTTGCAGCACTTTTTTATAACACATTTTAAAATGATAATGTAATTTATCTCGATGTTTATACTATTAGAATTTCATTTTTATGTTTGTTAATCTTTAATATGAAGATTTATTTTTCTTTTTTAGGTATATATTTTTAGTTAATTTTTAATATTTTCTTACTATACTCTTTGAATAAAAAAAATATTAAAATTATTTAGTCAATCAACAAAAATTCACATAAAAAAGTATTAAAACGAAAGGAGTCACTAATGATATAAATTTTAATAAAAAGTAAGAACATTTACGTAAAAATATTAAAAAAATTTTATAACAAATAAAATAGAAATATGTTATAAAGAATCTTGTATCATTCTTTCAATTCATTAATTGATACAAACTGGACAAGTAGGAACGTTGGAAGCTATGTAAACACAAAGACGAGCTAGTTTGTATTCTTTTTTCTCTGAATTAATTTTCAGATAATTATATTTTTAAATAAATTTAATTTTATGGCAACCAAAAGGAGAAGAATTTCAGTTATTACAACCAATAAATTAAGTTAAGAAAAGTTAATTCTTTGTTAAAAAATAAAACATTTAAACACTTTTAAAATATTTCCCCTCTACCAAATCTTTTATTTTCTCTCCAAACACTTTTTCTTACCAAAAAAAAAAACACTAAAAATTTCACCTCTTTTAATAATAATAATTTTATTTTTATTTGGCAAAAACTGCTATCCAAATGTAGCCTAGTAGCAAGCCTAAAAACTGTCATGATTTGAGACTTAACTGGAAGACTGAATTGATGGCTGAAATTGATGCGTTTGAGCCAAATAAAATAAATAAATAAATAAAACGAACCATGATTGGCAACCGGCAGAAAAGTTCACTCTTTTCCCAACCGACAATAGTTCTTTTGGGGTTTTAAGCGGGAATTGTTTCCGTTCCAAATCAAGCCACTGCAATTCTGAAGCTTGAACTTGAGTTCCAGAATCCAGCCTAACTTTTCCAGCTTCGGTCATTACATTTATAATACATTATTTAGCTAGTAACCGTCAGTAGGGTAGGGTAGGGTAGGGTAGGGTTAACTAACTAACAGCTTGTTAACTTCTCCTCCAAGCTAACTTGTCGTTCCAATTGCAATCCTCGCAACTTTCCACTCCATTCAAAACCCTCCCTCCTCTCAATCCCCCAATTTTGTCATTTCATTTGTGCCGTTTCGTTTCTTTCTCTCTCACACAGTCACACACTAACACGCTACAGAAGATGGTGACAGAAATTCAACCCAATGAGCTAGAGAAACTATCTGAAGGAGTAGAAAAAATGGAGAAGAAAATGCCAGTGTTTATTGTACTCAAGAACAATTCCATTTTGAAGAACATTTTCCTCATAGACAGCCATCCTTCTCCCTCAAATTCAGCGGGGAACAACACTGAATTGGAAGAGCTTTTGATGGTCGGTCGAGACCCCGGTTGTGATATTACTTTGGAAGATCCCAACATCAGTGGATTCCATCTCCAGATACATTCTATTCCCGCGCTTGAATCACTCGTTGTCATGGACTTATCATCTGGTAATAATTTGCTTTTTGTCCCTTTATGTATGAGCTTTTCTCAATGTGGGATTTTCAAAACTTGTTGAATTCCTGTGATTCTTATATGAGTTTCCCTAATCGGATGAAAATTTGTTACGGGCCTTTGCTGTGTGGATACCGATTGTGATTTTTTTTTTATCTTGGTTTTAACGTTTTTTTTTAATTTATTTCTAGTCGTAAAATCAAGCCCAAATTATCCATTAACACTCTGTTTGTGATTCTTGAATTTGAGTTTCCTTGTATGGGTATATTTCTTTTTTAGTTTTTACAGTCAATATTCTTGCGAGGAAAGTACTTGATTGAGTCCCTGGTCTACTCGATTGTTAACAGTTATAAGAGAGCTAGACTGGATGAACAAACACTATTATTTGTTTAGAAGAAAAAAAGAGGTTTCTTCAGCACTACAGTGGATCAAAGATTGTATGGTGAACACAAAATGGTGGATTCATGTTCAGAGTTCAGTGGAAGATGCAGGGCCAATTGCGCCTACTTCTCGAAGTTGGCCTTTTTCTCCTTTTGGTAGTTCCCTGAACATTGTTACCCCAACAACAGAAGACCACATACTTGAATGCGCTCTTTTCTTCAGAAAAACCCTGAATGAAGGCCAGTTTGTCATTCTTAGTGATGATGACTCTCTCATGATCAAGGCCATGGCTGAAGTAAGCAACTGCTTGCAATTATAAGAGATTTATGCTGTATTGTGCCTAATATTGTTATTTTTGCTACAGGGTTTGCTTTGTGAGACAGCCAAAGAGTTCAGTGAAAGCCTAGTTAACCCTTTATCAGAGAGATTTTTATGGCCTGGCAGCTCCCCAAGAGGACCTACTTGGTCTTGCTGTGATGATGTTATCCTCAGGGAGAGTTGCGAAGGGCTTAAAGCTGGAGAAGCTGCGAAGGGCTTAAAGCTCATGTTGCTCCATAATTCCAATTACAAACGCAGCAATACAGAAGCTTCGCGACCAGGTGGTCTTCGTAATAGAAGAGACATTTGGCGATAAGTTTGCGCTTGTTTGGAGGGATCATCATAAATGATTAAAGTATGTTGTTTACTGTACATAAAAAATTCATCTAGAGCTGCTTCTGTATAAGGAGCGAGATATTGTAATATAGCAGGGGAATCCGCCGTTTCAGCTACCACAATGGTATATTCCATCGCACCACTTTCCTGGAAAGTGGTTACTACCTGAGCTACCGAAGATGCTTTTTGACCAATAGCTACATAAACACATATTACATTTTGACCTTGTTGATCTCTGACCGACCCTTTGTTTGATGAACAATGAAGACTAGGAAATCATCTACAGTTAGGCTTACATACCACTATGTACATAATCTTTTGCCACTAATATCGTGAATCCATTGTTCCCGGTTGAAGTAATCACCTGTAGTTACAATGGTGTATACCATTACACGCAACCTTTCTTCCACTAATATCTTGAACCCATTGTTCCTGGTTGATATGATGAATGAAGAACTATCTATGCTTGACAATTTGTATCTCATTAATATCCATGCGTCGGCCTTGGCTAGAGACAGCGAGGGGTGGCGACGGTGAGAGAGGACACGGTTTAGAGAGAGGGATACGTTGATTGAAAGAGAGAGAGAGATGCGGCAAGTTAACAAAATTTTCAGGGTTTGGGATTTGCAACTATAATTTATAATTTGTAAATTTTGATAATTATTATTTAATCAATAAATATACTTAATATTATTTATGATGGGAACCATGAAGTTGTTCATTCTACTCGCCAAGTATTTAATCCATTAAAGTATATTATGGGTCCGATGATGAGAGAAAGGTCTAGAAGATTTCAAGAAATCTTAAGTGGTTTAATTTATGACATCCAATCTCGCTAATCATGCGGTCAAGACTTGTAGCTCATTAATCTATTGCAAGTCTATTTTGAAGAACACTAGTCTTGTCTTGGCTAAATTCTAGTGTAATTAGTAGGCCAAATTGTTTAGTTACTTTATTAATTAGCATTAAATTTAAAAGTGGCCGAAATTGTCTTAAAGAGCTGCCCCTTTATTCTGTTTTGGCCGAATTGTTTTTATTTTAGTTGTCAAATTTAAGTTTGAAAGACACTTTAAAGGGACGAACCTTCAAGTCAAATTAGCAGTAGGGTTTTTGTTTCCTTTTTATTTAAAAGCTGCCCTTTAATTCTTGAAGGATTTGGCCGATTCTAAACTCACATTAGGGTTAAGATTTTAGTTGTTGTACTTTATAAAAAGGCATCTTTGACCATGAAGTTAATACTCAAGTTGAGAGAATTTTTGTGATATTACGTCCTTGAAATTTTGAGTGAATCAATCTCTTTGTTCTTTAAAAGAACTGTTGGCTTATCAAACTTGACCCGTTGTGGCACTTTTAAGTCTTATCAATCTAGTCGAACCTTAAGTCGTGGTGATGTTTCATCTATTGGTCTAATTTCTCCGGTTCAATTTGTTTTGCAAGTTAAGTCTTCGTCCTGTTCGTGTGTTGTGTATTATTGGCTCTTTATAGCCGAAAGGTGCACATCAATTTACATCCACAAGTTTTTTATTTTTGTGTTTTTGTCAAACAAAGTACAACTTTTTTCAATTTCATTCTAAATTAATACTACTTGTATAATTATTGCTTTCTTTTGGGGCAAAAACCATCCTATTAGGGTGTTATATTATAACTAAAAATAATTAAGAGTATTGTTTAGAATTCTTAAAAGATCTAATTGAAATAATTGTAAAATCACTATAGAGCAAATAAAAATTTAACTAAATTGTTGATTTGTTAATTTATTTTACTTCATTATTTTGCAAATACAAATTTCAAAATGTAATAAATATTTTATTTCATAATTTTAATTCTTATTTTGTTGCATAATAAAACTTAAAATATAATTAATACATACATACATACATACATACATATATATATATATATATATACATATATATATATATATATATATATTTATATATATTTATATATATCATTTTCAAAACTTTAAAGTTACATAAGAAAACATCTTTCAATGTTGTACATAATGATAAGCAACTTTACATCACTTTTAATAGTTTGTTAAAAAAAGTTGATGGGAATAATAATTCAATTAACATGCACAAGCTTAAATTTAATGCCTTCCATGACATTCCTTTTCGTTGTAATGTTCTAATCTATTTATCAGGTATTAAATTCCTAATTTATTGATTACACTATCATAATCTTTTAAACCAATTATATTGAAGTTTTTAATTTAATTTATTTTAGTATTGTAGCTGTCATTTGAAGATTAACTAAGAAAGGAACAATTTTTGAATTTCGAAACAATAATGAAATGGTGAAGAAATGCAACAATGAAATTGCCATTAATAGGTTTACAAAATGCATTTGTGTATAAAATGCAAAATATCTTACTCACATTTTCTACATTTTTTTTCTTAAAATAAAAGATTCATACAATTTGTCATCTCCAAATGCAACGCAACTCTATGTTAACTTGGATATACAAGAAGTCAAACATCACCGAAATTGGTAAAAGAAGTCTGTATTAATTTTTTTTTCCCCTGAAACGATCATCATATTCACATAAAAAAAGAGTCACATATACACAATAGCCTCCTGGCTATGGGGACATTAGCTCTCATAATGAGACTAAGTAAAATTGTTTGGCATTATGGACTACAAGAGAAGATTACTGTACTTGCCACATGGAGAAGCTTGGTGGCTGTAACACCATCCAGCCTTATCTTTTTTTCTCTAAAATTGCATAATACAAAATTACATAGTCACAAAATGGCTAATTGCACTTCATAGTGTTGGAGTGTATCGAACCCACGAAAACAAAAAGACCACAAAGGGTCAAAAAGGATAACAAAGGGTCAAGAAACCCGACAAGCGGGAAAAAACCCGTACAAGACGGGAAACAAAAATGACAACTAGACGACCTAAGGTCCGCTAATTTACAACGAACTACTAACTAAGGTGTTGTCTTCAGTGGAAATCGCAAACTGCACATGTTGAAAGAAACTGAACGCCAGCATTCTTAACTCTCGCCTTATGCTCTTTATGATGATTTCGGAAAATTTGCAAATGTTGAATAGTTTAGAAACCAAACTGCTGCCGCATGTAAGTAAGAACGCGCTACCAAAGTCGTAGCAGACACCTAAAAAAAATGAAAACCATGCGAAATCGCACCGTTTCCACACCACGAATTGTCCCTAGTTACTGTTACTGCTCGTTTTTTTTTCAAAGCCTGGTGGACCAAGCTGATTTGGTCTATAACAATTTTGCTCATTATAATTATAACTGCTTGGGTAGTAATGTAAATCTTTTCATACTTAATTTAGAGCACTTGAATTATTTGGATCTCAGCAGAAATAATTTTTTAGAAATTCAAATTTCAAAATTAATTTCTTAGATACTTGAAAATTTTGAAATACCTCAACCTCACGACTGCTGGACTTGGTGGGGAGATTCCTCCTCATCATATTGAATGCCAATTTTCCATTGTACAAGTTGTAAAACTGTTATACCCTTCCCTTCTGCAAATGAATTTGGAGATTTGTGTTAATGAATGACCAATAATTTAACTCTTTACATAAAAGACCATAAAGGATCGTACGTAAAATAGATTTTGACAGATTCTGTTACATTTTTTTAAAAAAAATCACTTTTTAAAAAAAGTAAGAAATTAAAAAAGTTATTTTTAAATTTTTGAAGTTAAAAAAATTATTGGGCAATTTGTAACAGACCAAAAATGTGATTTAGTCTTTGATTTTTTTTTTAAAAAAAAATTGTATTATCATATAAAATTTTTTTGTAAACATAATATATTTACATATTTCTCTTATATGTATTTTTGAAAATTTTGCTTCTTTATACTTAAAAAATATGATCATTAGTATAAATTAAAAAATAATGTAAAAAATAAATATTAAAAATAACTTGCAAATTTTAACTTTTGTCGTCTGGTTCTAAATAAATTATATGTTGCAATGACAAATTAACATTATATGAAACTTTGTCAATAATAAACTTTTATAATTCTTAACTGATATTTAATTAAAAATTGCACAATTGAATAATGTATCGAATTTTTATTTATTTATTAGTATATCTACTCATATAGGAAAAAATAATTTTTAACAAAATTCTTGCCATGTATCTTGTTGGAATATTCAACTTTTTAATTTTTTTTTCAAGCTCTTATTTTAGGTTTAATTTTTTTATAAGATACTCCAAAAAATATATTTATATCTCATTATCCCTTTATTTTTTTCCAATTCTTATATACCTAATATTTCGCTTTATCATTTTTCTAAAACAAATTTAAAACAAGATTAAAATTACTATGAGGGCAACCCCGTGCCTAGTGCGGGCAACTATTATATGAAAGCTAGAGTGCAATTTAATTTTTGATTAGGTTTTATACAGGTTAATAGTTATAATTTTTTTCTTAAATTGCTTTTAAACCATGTTGTTTTATTTTAGTTTAAATTCAATCTTTTTTTATTTTTAGTTAATCTTTATAAATGTTTTATTGGTGAGGGTTAATTTCATTAACTTTTGAGACTACTTAATTTAAAACTTATTTGAATTTTTTAAAGTTGAAAAAATTTATTATTTTTTCTTGACTTTGATTGAAAAAAGATATTATTATTTATTATTTAACATTTAATCACAAATGCAACCAATAGTTCGATTTTAAAGATAATATATAAATTTTTTGGCTAAAATACACATGCATACTTGTCTTATATGTACTCTTATCAATTTTTTTTTATTTGTAAATATTTTATGTATTAATGTAAAATAAAGCAACTATAAATATCTTTTTGGTATGAGTAAAATTTTCTTAATTTTTTAGTTTTATTTGTTTTAAGTAAAATTATTAATTTTTCTTCACTTTCCATTAAAAGTTATTACTATTTATTATTTAACTTTTAAGCTAAGGGTACGTTTTTTTGAGGCTACTCCTGCGAAATCTAATAGAGATACATAATCCTCTAAATTATAGGTTGTCACCTAATTATTTTTGGCTGCATAATCCCCTCCCAATTATTGTTTGCTGCATGGATAATATTTTTTTCTTGTAAACACTATCTAATAAGTACATGTAATTCAAAATTTGAATAAAAAAAGCACATATCTTAAAGAATTTTAAGAAAATCTAAGACTAACCTAACAAAGCATCTCTAAAACATAACAATTCAAATAATACATTTATGTACAACCGATCTTCATGAAAACTCATAGCATCCAAATTCAAATTAGTACTAATCAACAAACTATTCTCAAAGACATACTAGTACGGTTCACATTAACTCAATCCTAATTCATTCCTAATAACTAATCAAACTACATGTCTTATTCATTCCAAACATTTCCCTAGAATTATTTAAAAAAGAAAAACAAAAGTTGCAGGTTATGATTGCTATTAAAGTTAGAAATCCTTCATGCATGTTATATGCATGCAAAGGATATGTATAAGTTGAACTAATGCTTGCTGCTGTTGCTGCTGGTGGATTGTGAATTGGTGCTTGTTGCATCATCATCTCTTGGCCAAAATCCCAATGCGAGGTAGAAGCAGAAGCAGCAGCAGCATCAACATCGGGTATCACTTGTTCTTCCCCAATCCTTGAATTCATCATTTGCAGTAAGGGATGCATTGACATGATTTGCTGTGTAAGTATATTATTCTCATCTGAGAATGTTGGATTATTGTCAGCTAGAAGATGATTTTCAATATAACTCAGTGAACCAACGTTCGGATTTGATATCCCATGAGTCACTACATTATTGGAAAAATTCAAGTTGACTTGTGTTGATGGAAGAACAACAGTTGGTCTTGATGCTTGGATGTTAGGACTTTGGATATCACGACTTGTTTCTCCCCAGTATATCCTTCTTCCATTATTCATCACCTTATCATTCACTATACCATTTCAATACAAGAAAAATGATCTGAATTGCTTAAGCAATCCCAATCAGCTCCTCTTGCAGTGGAAGAGGAGATAATGACTATTTATACCGGAACAAATGGCTATCTTTCGTAAGGTTTTGCAATTTTTGTGATGGCAATGTTAAGTTTTCAGTTCACACAATTAAATTCTTTTTGTAGAGTCATCTGGAGTTCGTCAATTCCTTGCGGTCGATTTTCTAGTAATAACTTTGGGAATCCCATAAAAATGATGATCTGGATCAGATCAATTCGTTTTTGAATCTATAGAAATGGAATTTCATCCCACATTATATGAGGGATGCAAAAATCTTGAACATAATATAGAATACCTGACATTTGTGAATTGGAATCGAAAATCCTCAAAGGTTGTGAAAAATTAAAGTAGGGCACTCCACGAAAATATGGTGTTCCAAATTGATGCGTCACGGTCTCGTGTGAGCTTTAAGGAAACTGGATTTTAGGCAAATTAAGTAGGCTTATGGGCGGCTAGGGGTTTGACTTGATAAACAAGTTGATAAAGAATTAAGTAGGCTTATGGGCGGCTAGGGGTTTGACTTGATAAACAAGTTGATAAAGAAAAGCTAGGGTGTCCAGATTCGGTCTGTTTAGGGTATACAACAATGGCTACTAGAAGTGGCGAAATTGGTAGACGCTACGGACTTAATTAAATTGGGCCTTGGTATGGAAACCTGCTGACACCGCATATCTAATTCTATTCTACATAGATACACAGATACACAAAGCATAGATGAATAAAATAGGCTTGAAAAATTACTAGAATTCTTTAATCCACACTAATCACTAATGAAAAATGGATTAACAATGTATTAACTAAGTAGAATAAGGAAGGTTAACCCCCTTCGTTTTATTACAAGGTTTTGTCGTTTATAGAATATGGAAAGAGCAAGCCGAAATTTAAAGATGCAAAGAAAACAAAAGGTTGGAAATTATGAACTTGAATTGAAACATAATGTAAATCAAGACAAACCTGAAATAAGAACAAGAACTAAAAGATAAACCAAATGATTATTCACTCCATCATTCCGCCTCTCATAAACAAGTCCTAACATCACCTAACAAGTGATGTAACCTAATAACCTAATCAAGGTAACTAAGCATAGTAGTAGTAAAAGATGACCAGCCAATATAACATAACAACAATTTGGCCTTATAGTTATTACCAACGGCCTAAATTAAAAGACTCGCATGAAATTCTGCTTGGGTGGGAACCTCCACCGCCTCCTCCTTGGACTTGGACCTCGATGATGGTGGGTTGGATACTCCCGTATCACAAATCCATTGAAATCAAAGTCGGGAATCCAATATGGATTTTTCTTGAAATAAGGATGGAGTTTTCTCGAAATAAGGGTTTGGTTTGCTAGGGAATGGCTCTTGAATTAACTCCTTAAGCTTTGGATGATAATGTAAGAGCTTTTCAAAGGGCTTATCTAGAACCCCAGGTGCAAATCTCACATGGTGTATCCTACAAACAAAATATAATAACAAAACAACATAAGACCTACGAAGTTAAAACAACCACCACACGCACCACATGCAAAGGACTATAAAGAATAAAGGCTGTCATAGTACCTATATCTTGATGCGTGACCTTCAGTGAAATCATCTGTTGGATTCCACAAAGTATGCTTACGGGGTTGGGGATTGACTTCTGTAAAAAATGTGGGTGCCTTATCCAACTGCACAAATTATCATGTCATAGAAACAAAAAATTAATAAAAATCTATAAGAAAGATCAATTAATGTAAGTAAATGTTGGTCATGAAAAATGGTAAGAAAAGAGACAAAAAAAATTTATTAACCTCAATTTCTAAAACCCCGGGCTCATCCTCGGCAATAGTAGCCTTAATACCTACTATTTCAGTCCATTGTATTTCCATCTTCCTCTTCAATGGCCCTTCCAAAATTTCCCAAACCAATTTCCTTTTAGCAAAGTAGCATTTTGCTACTAAATCACCCTCATGCTTTGAGATTCTCTACCAGAATAACAAGGAAAAAAAAGAAAGCTTTGTTAGTAATGCCAAAAATTATTTTTTTAAAAAAAATTGTATTTAAAATTTTATCTTAATGTGCTAAGATGTTCACCTCCCAAGAGCCAATTCTGAGTAACAATGCATGAAAGCTTGCGGCCTTCAATTTTTCAGACAAGGGCTGAGATCCATAATCCTCGGATCTTCCACTATCCCCCCTTGTAGGAGTGCTAGAACTGCTCAGCCTTCCTTCAGACAATTTCCTTTCAACCAAGTCTATGAGAGATGGTAATTTGTGCAGTGTCAGTCCAAGTGAATTTGATTCTTCAGAAGTGTCAATTTCCTCCCCCTGAATAAGTCACATATTGAAAAAAAATTAATAACAAAGAGTGATTTTCATTTTTGAAAAAGACCTAAAAAAGAATTCTTAAATCCATACATAAATTTTCATACGCATGATATATGATGGGATACCATAGTAAAATCCTCCAAATCATTAGCAACCAAACATTCTTATCTAAACATGAAATGAAGTACCTCGAAGTTTGCCCTACTTTGATAACCAAATCCCACATCATCAACAAAAGGTTGATGAAGATGAAATGAAGGAGGGTTTTGAAACTCTTCAGGAGACGAGAAATGACCTGCTTCATCAACAACTGAGTTGTTATTAGCAACAACATCATTTCTCCAAACAACATCGTTGTTATTCCCAAGACTATTATTGTTGCTCCAAACTTCGTCATCGTTTCCATGTTCATCACTACTCCCCTCAACAACACCACCCCCGACACCAAGTTGATCACTACACATCTCTTCTTCCTAAGTAAATATTGAAAGGGTTTGGTTTGGTTTGTGTTGGTTTTGCCACTTGCACACCTAAGTGAAAGTGTTCAAGGATTAAACAGAAAATCCCGAAAACTTCACTACCAAGTTCAACCGGCGGCTTGCTTTGTCTTCTACGTGTTCGATGAATTGCTTCAGAGCAGTACTAAAGAAGCGTTTAAATTCGAACTCCGTTCACCCCTGTACTGCACATTTTTTCCCTTATACGCTTAGATGTCGCGGGCTATTCCAAGCTCAGCGTAGGCTCATACCCTTTCGAATTTGATTCTGAATGAGCCAAAACTGCTAGTTTCACTAACAGATTCTTGTAGCCAATCTATTCCCGAAACTCATCATTGCATCCCATTATTCGGGAGCAGTTTATGCATCACTGACAGGAAAAAAATGGTGTTGTAGTAGAAGCAACAAGCGTCAGGAATGAAAAAGAAATACCACTTAGCAAATTTTTGAACTGAAAGCAAAAAATCGAAGGGAAGAAGGATGAAAGAATGAATTTAACTTCGAAGATGGATAGTTCCATGCAATTTAGGGACGTATAAATAGAGGGCTAAACCTACCCCAAAAAGTAGGAGTAGGGCACGGGTTTGAAGAGTGAATGTTGGATATGTTAAGTAACGAATGTATAGAATATTTTTTTCATAGGCAAAAGAGAGAAAAAAGCGTGGGTGGGAGATAAGATGAGGTTTTGTGGGGATTGGGTTTCTGTGTTTTTGAGGCCGTTTAACATTGTAGTTTTTAACTTTTGAACTTGTTATTTCTGTTAATTAGGATAGACGATGGACACATACAATTCAGCTAAAATTCTAGAAGAAGAGTCTGTCTTTCTCTTTGTCTCCTAGTTTGATGGCCATATGCCTCTGCCTCTCTCCTTGTGCCAATTTCAAACTATGCCTATATTTGGGGGTCAGTTGTTGATTTGTTGTTGAATCCAAATCCAATCTTCATAGATTCCTGTTTTATACCTTTTTTTTTTTTTTGGGTGTAGTCAAGTCATGTTAACACCTTAAAGAGTCCAAGTTAAGCTGTCACTTGAAAATATGATGACTCTCCCCACACAGCCCCCCCCCCCCCCCCGGGCAAAAAAAAAAAAAAAAAAAAACAAGTATAGTATTGAAATAACTTTTGAGTAGTTAGAATTCAAGACTTGTATGATTTAATTATTGAAGATGAATATTTTGTCTCAACTAATATGGACCAGTTCTATTGGTGTTCTATTAATAAAACAATGTGAATTGTGTTAGTGTCCTATTAATAAAACAACATCATAAGGTTTATGCATTTTATGGAGTGCGTGATTAATTTGATTAATTCAACAAAGGGAAGTTTAAAGACATGATAATGGTACATTAATTTTGTTTTTGGTCAATTAATGTACAACTATTTTAAAGTGATTTACTTGTTAATATAGTTCTTAATCAAAACTTTATTATTATGATGTACAACTATTTTAAAGTGATTAACTCATTAATATACTTATTACATGGTAATTGCCATAGGGTTCAACCACCCCTAATTACTTCTCTTTATTTTTCCACTGCCTCCCTGGATTGTGGTGCAGTCATCTTTGGCGGCTGTATTAAGCTTTTTCTAATTGGGGTTTCGAAATATATAGATACAAAATCAAAAATTCTATCAACTTGTTTTTATTTCAGCTTAGAACAATAGGCTTGGTAAGAAATCATTAATTATTGATCATTTTTTTTTTCATTTTCAAGAACAAGAGTGGAAAAAAAAATTAAATCATAGTTTAATTGATTTAATGGCTTTATGAATCCTTTTGTCATGTGTTAAAATTTTATATTAGAATTATGAATCTAAATAAAACTTTAGATCAAATTCTTTTTTCTCGAGCATCACAAGAAGAAACTTTTCTATTCCTTTCTATGAGGGGTGGCATTAAATACTTCTCCCCTTTTCAACCCAGAAAACAAACCCCAAATTCCAGTTTTCACAACAAAACTAATCATACATTTTACTTCATGTGCATATATCAACCCTTTGTGGTTGATATATTAATATAAACCCCTTTAACAAGATATACTACCAAAAAAAAAAAATTCATTATTGGGTTTTTGTTTTCTGAATTTTATTTTCCCCAGGCAAAATGGATGTGTTTTCCAGAAAAGCTAGAGATGTTGAGGGAGGGCAACTCTAGCCAGGGATGATGGCAACTCTAGCCAGGGATGATGGAAAGCCCACAGATTAGATGGGCTTTTATCAGGAAAGTTTATGTACTTTTGTGCATTCAATTGCTCATCAGTTTTGGTGTGGGCTGTGTCTTATTTTTCAACAGCATCGTTAAACATTTCATGTTAGAAAGTCCAATTGGCTGGGCCATTGTCCTTGCCTCCTCGAATAAATATTCATCTTCTTCCACCCATAGCTAATAATTTGTTCTTCATGAATTTTGTCCTTTAGTTTGTCATTGTTTTTTAAATCTTTTTTTATGGGTTTGATGTTTGCAGATATATTTACCTTCTATTGATATGATTTGTAAATATAATACTATTAATTTTTTAAATTCATAATTAAATACCGCTATTTGTTTTTATTGCAATCCAAATACCACACAATCTTCGGCCATAATTTGTATATATATATATATATATATATATATATATATAGATATGCATTTTTTAAATTCTTTTGTTAGCCCTGATAATCTTTTTTTTTTTGGAAAGAGGGAAAAACTATTATAATCTCCTTGATATATAAAAAAAATGAAAAATAACAAATAATTTTCATTGAATGATAAAAATATAGAAAAATTAACTTAGACTTTAATTAAAAGGGTTTGTTTGTGTGGGATTTAAAGTTTAAACCATATTTAATCCATGTTATATTTTGATTTCCTAATTCCCTCCTTGATTTTCTTGTTTTTTTTTTTTTGATAAAACCTAAAATATTATTAAGGAATACAAATGTCTTACATACTAGTAACTTCTCCAGTAACATTACAACACAAAACATTATCTTGAGCACTATTCTTCATCCTAGCATGAGCCAGTCTATGTGCCTTTTCAACACCTCGCCAGGGAGATTTGATGCAAACGCACTTCTCCAGCCTATGAGCAAGAGCTCTGATATCCTTTGTGATGTGAACTTGACTCACACTTCCCGACCTGCGGGGTACACTTCCCGACCTTCGGCTCATACTTTCTGACGAAGATGGGAATTCTGCGAGCGAAGATGCGAACTCAGCAGCCAAAACTACAAACTTGGCCCCAACTTTCCACCCAATTCCATGGAGCGAAGGTCCAAGGTCAAGTGTGCATCTTATCCAAGTCAAAGATCAATTTTAATTTAAAGTTGGTCCAAATTCCAGCCAACAATTATTCACGTAGTCAAGCGTTGAAGACTTCAAATCCAATGGTTAAGCATCTATTTTGAGGACTTGAAGGACAAAAATCAGCCTTGGAAAATTCAGTCAAAGGAGTATTAATGAAGTCTTGGAAGCTAACTCAAGATGTATGAACTTACTCATTCCAACACTTGGTCAAAGTACCAATCCAATGAATCTTGATTTTAGACAACATATCATCTAGAAATATGCATAATTCATATATTAAAATATAGAATTTTATAATCTTGTCTAGAAGTTAGAGAGTCAAATTATTATTTATTTCTTCTAGACTAGGATTTATTTATTTCATTTTTAAGACTTATTTTAGCCTATAAATAGACATATTTGTACTACTTTGAAAACAAGTATTGAGTAATGAAATTGTGAGTTTATCTCATTCGTTTCTTTAAAAACTTAGAACTTATCAAGTTCTCCTTGGAGGCTTGTGGCGTTTATAAAAACTTATCAACCAATTTTTGATGTAATTGGTAGTGGCATTTTTATACCAAGGTCCCTATCTATTTCATAGGTAGTGGGTTGCGGTTTACACAATCTAGTCTAAGCTTCCCTTAGACATATCCTGGGCAACTTCTAAGTGTTTCTGATCCTTATGATTGTGATTCACATCAACGGGGTCAAAATCACATCACTCTACTATGTCTTTGATTTGAGTCGATGCTTTAGCTGGGTCTTCTATAGCATATAATGACAATAAAGAGTTCGTGACTACAACCAGTCTATTCCACCCACTCTTGACCGCATCAGACAATGCCTCCAAAATCGCTTTCATTTCAGTGTGCACTGGAGATGCTGCAAATACTTCCATCGATCTCTCAGACAAACATCGTCCATCACTATCCTCCATAACCCAAGCTATGGCTGCTCTCTCTCTACCCTCTAAATATGATCCATCCGTGTATACAATGATCCCATGAAGATTACAAACGTGGTGGCTAGAATTCTCCCAATCCCATATGAATGTTATTTTGCCCTTCTCCTTGTTCATATGTTTTACCACCCCCGTCTTCCCCCCATGCACTTCCTTCACCCTCCATGTCCTCTGTATTTCCTAGAAAGTATCAATGGACAATTGCCAAATTACCTCAGGACTACTACTCCGACTTTCCCACATATTATTGCACCTAGCCTTCCAAAGTTGCCATAAGATACACGCGAACAACATCACAGCATCCTCAGTCGGTGCTCTCAATAGCCAATCCTTAAACCATTCCCTGAACCCCATTGGGGAACCCACATCAAAGTTAAACCCCAACCATGAACACCTCCATGTTCTTTTGGCCAACTCACAGCTCAACAAAACATGCATAATTGTCTCTTCTCCAATGGCACACCCACAGCACACCTTTGTTATGGTAATACCCCTATGCCATTACAGGGCTTCCATGAGAAAAAAATCATCTTTATTGGGATTTTTAAATTCCACAATTTTTCTAGAAAAGAACATCTTGTAAAGTATCATCCTGACTTTGCCCCAAAGATGTCGATGGTTTTCCTTGGTTTTCCAGATTTTGTGCCATATGATATCCCAACTTGACCGTGTACCTCCCCGTCTTCTCCTCCCCCGAGACCAATGTATCTTCACCCTCACTTTTGACTTTTGACAGATGAATAGTAAGAATTTTAGGAAACAGTTCTTTTGGGAATATCACCCCAAGCAACGGGGTCCTCTAGTTTCACTTAACATCAATCAAATCCGATACCTTCAGAGTGAATTCTCCTTCCCGAAACAGCTGATTTGCTACAAGGGGATTACTACTATCTGGGATCCAATTATCTATTATTTTCACATTCTCCCCATTCGCCACTTTTCATTTCAAACCTTTGCAGAGAAGCTCCTTGCCCTACATTATACTCCTCCAACCCCATGACCAGTTTTGCCTGTCCTTCAGTTTTAGGAACTCTTTCATCTGCAATATTTAGCTCGAAAAAACTTAGAGAAAAATGACTCCTCCTTCGACAATATTTTCCATGCCATTTTCACCAACAACGCTTGATTCATCCATCTAATTGATCTCAAACCTAATCCACCTCGAAACTTGGACTTGCAAACATCTTGCCAAGATTTCCAGTGAATACCTCTTCCTTTCTTGTCTTCTTTCCAAACAAACCTTGCTAAATACCGATTTATGGCTTTGTCAATAGGCTTTGGAATCTTGAACACACCTAGCACATACAAAAGTAGAGCGGATAAAACATGCTTTGCTAGGGTCACCCTTTCCATAACCGAAAGTTGATCATTCTTCTATCTCTGCACCTTTCCCTTCACTTGTCGGAGTAGGCCATTGAAAACGTTTGATCTTGGTTTCAAAAAATCCAAATTGTGCCCTAGATATCTCCCTTAACATCCACCTGCTTTATATTAAAGGCAACCTCCAAAAACCTTTTCCAATCCTAACTACTGTTTGGGCTCACCACGATGGCTGATTTTTGAAAATTAATTCTTTGACCTGACTCAGCAGCAAACATGTTCAACACATTTCCTAAACATTTAACTGCCTGCATTGATACTTCAAAAAATATTATGCAATCATCCGCAAACATTAGATGAGACACCCTTGGCACATTTCTTCCCACTTGAATCCCTTTACACCCCCCAACTTTCCATCTTGAGCAACAGCTTTGATAAAGCATGCTGGCAACGAATAAATAAAAATAGAGAGACAGGGCATCCCTGTCGCATACCATTTTTTGGAATCACTATTCGAGAGACCAAACCATTCAGTTTAACATTGATTAACATCGTTGTCACACGTTGCATAACACACACTATGACACTATCCGGAAAACCAAATCTTTGAAGAATTTTTTCTAAGAAATCCCAAGAAACTCTGTCATATGCCTTGCTCATGTCAAGAGTTAACGCTACTAAATATTTTTCACCTCGTTTCCATCTCTTGATATGTTCAAGCACTTCATGCGCCACAAGGACATTTTCATTTATCGATCTTCCTGGTTCAAAAGCAGTCTGATTTGGAAAGATCAAATCATTTATCACCAACTTTATTCTATTTGCTAAAATCTTTGCCACAACCTTATAGATTACATTGCACAGACTTATCGGTCTGAAGTCCTTTGGCTCCGCAGGGTTTAGACTCTTTGGGATCAAAACAATTAATGCCTCATTCCAAGCTAGCTTCATCTTTTTCGTTCTGAAAAATTCTTGGATTGCCAAGATGACATCTCTCCCAATAAAATCCCAATACTCTTGATAGAATCCCGTTGGTAGACCATCAATACCTAGTGACTTCCATTTTCCCATTTGAAAAACCGCTTTCTGAATTTCCTCCTCCCCAATCTCCCTTTGCAGCCACTCCTTCTGTTCTTCATTCAACAGTTCCTCCACATGTTGGAGGATCTCCTTGGTGGGTTTGTCGAAACCCACAAAATTAATTACTGGTCCTTAAGTGATTAAAAATTAAATTTGCAGTAGTAGCAGACCAGGTCGAGTCCCAAGGGAACTAAAGTATAGTACCAAGTTTTGAACAATAAATTATAAAACTGAATAGAACAAAGGGGGATTTTTTAAATAATAATTAAATTATAAAAATAAATATTAAAGTAGTAAAAATAACTAAAATTACCAATCAACCAAGTTTCTAATCCAAGGGTTGATATCATTCAATTGCATCAATGATCATAGGTGACAAAAAATAACCTTGCAAATTCAAATATTTAACTTGAAATTTATTAGGATAGTCATAATAAATTTTTGTTTTCCTAAAATAATTGACCGAGCCCAGCACTCTAAATCAAAACTTATCATTAATTGACTGGGCACGATAGCGTTCCATATCAATTAAATGATAGCATTAATACCTATGAAAACAGTTAAACCAAAATTAAAATACCGAGATAGCTGCAGTAAATTAATCTTGTCCCATTAATTTCCCTAGGCTAAGTATGCATATTTCAAGCCATAAACATATTTAACCTAATTTCTACTTGGTCCATTTATTTATGAAAATTACGGATCATTGAACTCATGGATAGCAATAGAATAAATAATGAACAATTAAATTGTCAGATTAATTAATCATCAATTATTCATAGGAATTAAATCAGGAATTAACAAGTACTTGAACAAAAAGCAAGAAAATAAATTAAGAACAAAACCTCACAGTGATTGCAATTGAAATCAATCTTTCCCTTGAATTAGAAAAAAAAATTTAGCCACTCATAGTGGCATACATGATTGTTGAAATTGTTTAAGAATTTTGGTAAACTAAAACTAAGCTAAAAGAAAGACAAAAAGAAAAGAAGAAGAATGAGAATTGGAGAGCAATAACACGGCGGTTGCTTCAGGAAAAGAAAAGAATTGTAGGACAGGGTTTACAATCAAAACTGCCTTTGTATTTATAGATTTCTTGATGTCCTTTTCCTGTTTGTGAATTAAGAAAAAGGAAACTTGTATTGCAAGAAGGAAAGTGGCAGCTGACTTCCTTTTTTCCAAATTTCCAAATTCCAAATGCACTTCTCGGCTGCTTCCCTCTTTTGTCTTCTACTCAATTTAACTTCTTGTTTTTTTTCTTCCTTTTCCCGAATCAATTTTTCTTGTTTCTCTTTTTTAGTTTTGTTTGTTCCCTTTTCTTTCTCACAGCCGACTCCCCAATTTCCTTTTCCCAATTGAACTTCGACTTGTGCAGTATTTGGTTATCTTCTTGTCTTCTTTTGTTTCCTATTCCTGAACTAATTTCCTTTTTGCTTTCATTTCTTCTTGCGGCTTCTAGATTTTTCTTTTTGTCTTCAATTGTTGCCTTTTATCACATTTTTCTCCAATTCACCATTTTTCATACCTAAAACAAAAAGTATATTAAAACCAAATAATTTTTCATAAAATTCAAATTAATATTAAAGAAATATTAATAAGAAAAATATATAATTTAAGCCCTATCACTCCTTCTGCTCGGCCTCCTCCAAAGTTCCAGATCTTGGAAAACATGATCCATCCCTCCACACACTCTCCAAATGGTTTGTCATCAACTCCATCATCTCTCGCTGGTCACTAGTCCATTCTCCATTCCCTTTCATTAGTTGAGCTACATAGTTTCGACCTCTTCTTTTTTGTACCTAATCATGGTAAAACCTCGTGTTTCCATCCCCATATCTCAACCACTGGATTCTTGATCTTTGGTACCAATACTCATATTGCACCTCCAATAAACCTTTCAACTCCTTTTTAATTTTGTCCTCCATTTCCCTGGAATCCATGTGCTCCACCTCTTTTTAGGCTTTTCCTAACTATTGTTGTAACATCGCTATTCTTCCCTCCAGGTGACCAAATCTACTTTTGCCCTATGTGTGCAAACTTTCCACTGTATCACCTAACTTCCTCCAAAGAGATTCCATTTTGGAATGGGCCCGACTTTGTTGATTCTCTTTATCCTCCCATACTCTTTCAACAATCTTCCTTGCATTTTCTTGCCTGGCCCAAAATTTCTCAAATCTCCTACCCTGCATCCTGTTCCTCATATTTATTCTTACCATCGTTTCCATCAGTATTGGGCCATGATCAAATCTAAAAATTGATAAATTCCGCACCAAAGCCTTTGGGAACATTTGGAACCATTTTTTATTGGCAACCACCCTATCTAGCCTCTCATATATCCGGTCCTCTCCACTTCGACAATTTGACCATGTGAACCATAGACCCAGATTTGTTACCTCTGTCAAACATAAGAAGTCTAAAAGGTTCCTCATAAGTTTCCTTCCCTTGTCCTGTACTAGCCTCCCCCCTCGTTTATTCGCTTCACTCCATATCAGGTTGAAATCTCTTGCAATTGCCACTGGTATTGCCTTCCCACATAATGTCGTCCATACCTCCTCCCACATCTTTTCCTTTCTTCCTTGTTGTTGGTGCCATAAACTAGCATCAATAACCATTCATCATTCGTGATCTCTTTTATTCTTAGCAGAAAATGATTTTGTGTTTTCTTTACTACCTCCACTTCAATCTCATCGGACCAAGCAACACACAGACCACCCCACGTTCCTTCTGGCTCCTGTAGCTCCCAATTCTCAAAACGTGTCCCAGAAAGCCACTTAGACATCTTCTCATTTTTGCATTTTATTTCCATTAAGAATAAAATATTTGGATTATGGGAGCGGATCAATCTATTTAAAGTATGAACTGTCAGGGGTTGACCCATACCCCTGCAGTTTCAACACAATAGCCTCACTTTTCCCTGGGTAGTTGATTTGGTTCAACCACCCGCAAGACCTTTCCCTCATTATAGTTCTCCTCTATAATTAGATTTATAATATCTGTTAACAACCCCGCCATGGCCACCACTTCCACAATCCTTTCCATACTTTCTGTAAGACCACCTATCTCATACTTAAGTACAATCTGCTTCACTACCTCATTTAGTTCAAAACACTCCAATTTTCTTTTCTGAAAACTAACCACCTGCAACTCACACACTAGCTCCCTTTTCCTCTTGGCTGATTTTGGCGTTTGAATCGCCGGTACCTCCCTCAAGCTCCATTCCAACGCCTCTTTTTGAAGTTGGTCCTGGAAATCCTCCCTTCTACTCCAGGAGCTAAGATTATTGCCAATCTCCCCCTTATCCTCCCATTCATTTTCCAGGTATGTCCTTTGCTTGCTGCACTTTGAATCTCCGATTTCTTTCTACATGTTCCCTGCTGAACCTATTTCCTTTCCCTTGACCTTACTTTGGATATTCCTTTGCTCCACTACCTCCCTAGCACCCCCCAAACAGATAGATTTCATTTCTGGGGTTGGATCATGACTACTCCATTCTTGGGCCATCTCTTTTGACCTCTTTAGTTTACCCCGCTGCTTATCTTCATGTTCCGGCCCACCCTTCCTCTTTCCCCTACGTATCTCACGCCTCGTCTTTTCTCCTCTCTAGTCAGCCCAATATATTGGGCCTGCTCCTCCCTTTCTGAATCACTCGAAACCTCTGGGCTTGAGTCTAACCCACTTGATCCATTGGAATCTGTCTCCACAACCTCAAATGCACTCATTATTTGCCCAGACTGTATACCCCCAAATTCCAATCTCTCTCTTTCACTATTTTCCCATTTCTCCTTCGCCCATGCCCAGAATTTACTCAGTGTCTTATCCGTCTTTAAACCCTCTGACACAGTCAAAACTTTAATAAATTGGACATCCACTCTACCAGCCTCTGCCGCCAAACTTGTTTTCAACTGTAATTCCGTCGTAAACTTAAAACCATCCCTGCTACTAGTAATCATTGCCTCACTAGCCATGTCACAATTATCATTTATGACAATTGTTTCGTTCGTGAATAGTGGATGATACCACCACCCCGGCGGCTTTTCTACCGGGATCGACACAACTGCCTGAATTTGATTTTCCACCATATGGAATTGCTTCTCAATAAGCTCACCATCCCCATTTTCCAACACTCTTGTCTGAGTATGGCTCTGAATCTGCAGTTTCAAATCCACCACCCCTAAGGTCGGAGATTTCTCCAATGGCTCCACCGGCTCCATCACCATTGTCAACTAGCCATGCAAAATCTGTCTGCTGCCCCTACTCAGCTTGTAATAGAGTATGATCTCCATGATCCAGTTGTTCCATATTTTCCTTCTCACTATGCATCGGCGTATCTTCTTCCGTCCTCTTCACTTCATTTCCTCGATTTCAAACTGGTTCTTCCACACCATGGTGTGGTTGTGGATAATGTTCCAGATTCATCCGGTACCTAAAACCTTCTGGAAACTGATCATTTGTTCTGGACTGAAAAAAGGTATGTAACTCCTGCATATATCCATCCGGAATCCGAGTTGATCGTCTATGTGGCATATGACGAAACGCCCTTATAGTTCTCGGATATAGGTCCTGGTTATCATCCGAATGGATTGGCAAACCCAAATGCTCCCCTATTATCTCAAATCTATCCTCCAAGAAGATTTCCAAGAGCTCATCATCCCGTAATTGGCACCTTGGAAAAGTGTGTCCTATTGAACCACACCTACGGCACATTTTAAACACTCATTCATATGAATAAGCAATATTTCCATTTTTCAACTGCAGATATAAGCCAGGTATTAAAGGAAGAGTAACATCCACCCACACCCTTGCTCGGAGAAATCTAGTGTTCATTGCATGAATCACCCCTGATCAAACTTCTTGTACCTCTCTCATTGTACTGGCTATTCTTCTTGCAGCTCTGGGGCTGAAACATTCCACTGGTAACCCCAACATTCTAACCCACACCAACACATGAGTAACGCTCATTCTGCTTAATATCATCCCCAGTTCCCACCTCCTAAGTGCCAGAAGAGCTCCCGCAACTGCATACGGACCATTATGAAAAACCGCATGCATTTGGCTTATATTTGGAGACTTGAAAATGAAAAAATTTTGCTACCTTCCCACCACCAAGATATCCTCCCCCCAGTACTGCCTTACATATGCTTGCATTCTATTGAAATTGAAGTGCCTATAATCTATTAAACACCCAACTAGGCAATTCCTGTAATACATCAAGCTCTCTTTCATATCTGTTGTGGACAGCGGCAATATCGGACCTCTTCAAAACGACCTATATACGTTCATGTGTAGGTTGCTTCATTGTGAAATGTCCCTCAATTCCTTCGAATACTCTGACCCCTGCACCGAAATACTACTATCGGACCAGTGGTCCTCCCTGAATGTGCTATACATCTCACCTACACTCCACTATGGACCCACTTGACTGATGTTCACACAATGCTGATGATCCTGACTTCTAAAGTACAATGCCGATGCCCAGAGATCAACAAATGGCTAGTAAATCTACCAACAGCTTCTGCATTGATATGGTTTCCTTGTTTCTACTAACTGTAAAACGACAACACTCTCTGGTACTATTCAGAGAGAAGATAATATCTAAGTCTCTATATGGAAAGTTGAGGTGTCAATGACTTGTGGGTTACCGAAAGTGTGGGAATATTTTCTTGTTTTAAATGTTTGATACATTTTCCAATTTTGCAGCGTGCCTGCTGATGAGCTACTTTAGCTAGAAACACCCATGGAACTAATTTTTAGCGGCTCTCTTTACCTTGTCTATGTCAATTATGATCGGTTTGGTTTGTGCTTATAGAAGCAGTAATGCAAATACAAATACAATTTGTTGCATTTCTAATTTCCAAATTGATGCGTATACATTAAGTTGAGTTACTAGTCAAGGACTAGAGTTCCAAATCTTGGAGTCCAAAGATCAGACTTCGGAGACAAGCGAAGTTCCGGACCTTGAAGACTTCGGAGGCAAGCAAAGATCTGGACCTTGGAGCCAAAGACTAGGACCTTCGCGCTACTTGCAACGGCACGATCTCCACTTAACTTTGGAACTCTGCAATCAGGACTTTCGCGATAAGAGGATAAGGATAATAACTAATTCCTCTTTATTAAATAAGAGGATAAGGATAACAACCAATCCTCGTTTATCAGATAAAAGGATAAGGATAACAACCAATCCCCCTTTATCAGGGAAGAAGATAAGGATAACAATCCATCCCTCTTTATCAGGAAAAGGGATATATACATAGGGAAAATGACCAGGTAAAGGGATCCATTTCCGATTATTGAAAAATTACTAAACTTTGGCAATAAGACTAACTTGGGCATCTGAGAGTTTACCCCGGAGAACCACTCCAGGATCTGTTTTGTAGGATTATCCAGTTAAAGAATCTTGGATCGTGACAATTAAATCGGATCATTACCAATTGCAAATTTCACTTTCATCACAAATAGTGTAAAATACCATATGCTTATTATTGTCTATTAGCCTCAAAAATATTTTTGGCCACTACATCCAAAACAAGTTAATGATCATCAATGTACTAAGCACATATAATACGATATCGTTATAACATTATATGTTTTGTTGCAAATAACAATATTGACATTTTGATTATCATGTGATAAAATTTCGTACACATGACGATAAATGAAAAGTGATGATAACAAAATTTAAAATATCAATATTATTATCCTTTTGAGATCATGATAATGGTTGGTTTATGAAAAAATTCGTGGATTTGGTTAAAGAATTTGCTGCTAAAATAGTGATGTGTGATTTGTAGGTGAAATCGTCTTGCAAGCTGCCGATTTAACAGTTCTGGTGATGGGTGGACTTACAATGTACACATTTTGGGCTGCAAAGAAAGTGATGTGATTTCGACTCAGATTATATGATTCACAATCGGAAGGATCGGAAACACTAGAAGTTGCCCGGGATATGTCTAAGGGAAGCTTAGACTGAATGGTGTAAACCGCAACCCACTACCTATGAAATAGATAGGAACCTTGGTATAAAAACGCCACAACCAATTACACCAAAAATTGGTTGATAAGTTTGTATGAACGTCACAAGTCTCCAAGGAGAACTTGATAAGTTTTAAGTTCTTAAAGAACCAAATGAGATAAACTTATAGTTTCTATTGCTCAAAACTTGTTTTTAAAGTAGTACAAAGATGCCTATTTATAGGCTAAAATAAGTCTTAAAAAATAAAATCTAAATATCCTAGTCTAGAAGAAATAAATAATAATTTGACTTTCTAGCTTCTAAACAAGACTAATAAAAATTCTGCATTTTAATATATTAATTACACATAATTCTAGATGATATATTGGCTAAAATCAAGGCTCATTGGAATGATATGTTGACCAAGTGTTGGAATGAGTAAGTTCATACACCTTGAGTTAGCTTTCAAGACTTTATTAATACTTCTTTGACTGAATTTTTCAAGGCTGAATTTCGTCTTTTAATGCCTCAAAATGGATGATTGACCATGGAATTTGAAATCTTCAACACTTGACTACGTGAATAATTGTTGGCTGGAATTTGGACCAATTTTGGACTAAAATTGATCTTTGACTTGGATAAGATGCACACTTAAACTTGGACCCTCGCTCCATTGAATTGGGTGGGAAGTTGGAACCAAGTTCGCAGGTCTAGTCGCAGAGTTCACATCTTTGCTCATAGAGTACCCATATTCGTTCGAAAGTTGGGAAGTGTAAGCCGAAGGTCGGGAAGTCTGCACTGCGCATCTTTGAGTCGAAGATTGGGAAGTCAAGGCTGAATTCACATCAGAAAGGCTAGGATTTCAGCTTCCTAGGACCCTTTTTACTCTGCGCTTTGTTGGTTCTCATCGCCTTTGGAATCATTCGAGTATGTTACTATCATTTATCCTCTCTCAATGTTGTTTATTTTTATTACATATATATGTGGGCAAATAATATGGTACTTTAATTATGCAACATTAGATTTAATCTTTATTTTATTCGTGATTTTTATACTAATTCGAGGTAGGGCTAGTCATTGTGATCTGAAGATCAAATCAATTTGGCCCATTCAATTCGATTGATCCAAAATTTTATAGGGAAATTTGCATATATAGCAGGGTTGACCGTTGACTTTGCAAATATAGCACCCTCCTTTTTTTCCTTACAAACATAACACTTTAGGGTTGAACAAAGACCAACATACCCTCATCTTCTCTTCTGAAACATAAAGACACAACACTTCATCTTCATCTTCATCTTCATCTTCATCGATTCAAGAAAATTTGCTCTCACATCCCATTATTTGCACTTCTTATTATTCTCACACCCTATGGATCATCATCTTCAAACAAGAAGACCGCGACCGTGGAGAAAAATTCGTTGCGGGGAGATATTAGTTGAAATTTACACAAGTTGAACTGGGTTTGTGAACTTCAAAGAAACTAGTTGAGCCCTAAGTCGAGTATAGGTCGAGCAAAACATTAGGTTGAATACAAGATCGAGTTTAAGGTCGAACAATAAGTCTGAATAGTAATTGGTTGAATATTAGATCGAGCTCGACCTAAACTCGACCTACTACTAGGTCGAGTTAAATTTAAAAAAAAAAAAGAAAAAAATTGAATTTTTTTTTTAAAAAAAAAGTTTTAGGGTCAAGCTCGACCCCATGCTCGACCTAAATTTTAAAGAAAAAATTGAATTTTTTTTTTTAAAAAAAGTTTTAGGGTCAAGCTCGACCTCATGCTCGACCCTATGCTCGACCTAATGCTCGACCTAAATTTTAAAGAAAAAATTAAATTTTTTTTTTAAAAAAAAAGTTTTAAGGTCAAGCTCGACCTCATGCTCGACCTAAATTAAAAAAAAAAAATTTAAAAAAAAAAATTTAAAAAAAAAAAAAAATTTTTTAATTTAGGTCGAGCATGGGGTCGAGCTTGACCTTAAAACTTTTTTTTTTTTTTAAAATTCAATTTTTTTCTTTTTTTTTAAAATTTAACTCGACCTAGTAGTAGGTCGAGTATTAGGTCGAGTTTAGGTCGAACTCGATCTAATATTCAACCAATTACTACTCAGACTTATTGTTCGACCTTAAACTCGATCTTGTATTCAATCTAATGTTTTGCTCGACCTATACTCGACTTAGGGCTCGACTAGTTTCGTTGAAGTTCATAAACCCAGTTCAACTTGTGTAAATTTCAACTAATATCTCCCCGCAACGAATTTTTCTCCACTGTCGCGGTCTTCTTGTTTGAAGATGATGATCCAATGGGGTGTGAGAATAATAAGAAGTGCAAATAATGGGATGTGAGAGCAAATTTTCTTGAATCGATGAAGATGAAGATAAAGATGAAGTGTTGTGTCTTTATGTTTCAGAAGAGAAGATGAGGGTATGTTGGTCTTTGTTCAACCCTAAAGTGTTATGTTTGCAAGGAAAAAAAGAAGGGTGCTATATTTGCAAAGTCAACGGTCAACCCTGCTATATATGCAAATTTCCCAATTTTATATTGGGTTAGATCAAATCAGATTAAATCGGATTAGTTTTATAATTTAGGTCAGATCAAATTGAATCAAATTTATCCGATCGAATTCAAATTGATCAGAATAGAAAAAGTAAAAAATATAATTTTTTTTCATCTAAAAACAGTTAACATTATAGAATTTACAACTCCAATGTTAATTAAAAAAAAAAACACACGGTACTAACTTAGGAATATAAATATGATGTACACTACTTCCGTGTAAAGTAAGAAAATTTCCCCTCTTTTTTTTTCTGGTATCAAAAACCTCTGCCAAATTTCCTTGCCAATTTGCTGGTTTTATGCAACCATGATTTCTTTTGTGCAGATTTTATTGTAAAACACCACCTTCAACTTTACTCTAATACTAAAATATAAGCCATCATTTGGAGTAAATTGTTATAAGTTAATCTTTCAAAGAGTTAATTATTATTACAATTTAAAGTTTGGGAGGTCTTTTGTTATGATATTTTGCAATTAACTCAATTTTGTGTTTATGCCCCACATAAAACATAATAGTTTTGCTGTTAATTGTTAATTAAATTCTCTATTATACTTTCTTATGTCATTTTTTATTATATATTTTAATAAGTTGACATAAATATTGTAATTTGTACTAATATATAGAGATATATATATATATATATATATCTACTATTGATATCTACTTTAATTTTCATATTGATTTTTTTTTATTCTTTGAATCAATCCTATATTTTAATTAAATTTTTATAATATTTTTTATTTTTTTAACTAAATATTTAAAATAAATACAATCTAATAACAAGAAAGCGATTCCTTAACATTGAAATTTATTATAATCAAAATGAATATTAAAGTGTATAAATATTAATATAAATTACAACATTTACACTAATTTATTAGAGATGGAATAAGAAATAACACACAAAAAAAGAAAAAAGGTCACAGCAAGAGATTCTTTGCAGCTTAATTGGGACTAACTCAATTAGCCACGGGCATTCAATTTATTCCTCTACTTACCAAAATGAAAGAACTTGTTTAGAATTTTAATGCAATCATAATGATCATATTCGTGATTTACATTTCCCAATAATTAGAAACACGCATCGTTTCAACTTAGTTATTTTTTAGCCTTCGTACTCTTTTTTATAGTTTGAATTTGCTAATTTATGATTAATTTATTAAGAATCGCGCCACATAATCAAAGTCATTAATTTAATAACTCTTGAATTTTGTCTTTCTGAAAAAAAAATTCTCAAACCTAATTACTAATAATTTACTTTAGAAAAGGCTTTAGTGTATATTTCTACATTAAGGGTTACAACTATATTGATAGTTTCGTACCATGTTAGCATAGTTGGTGAGTTTGAATTACTAACTCAATATTAGAAAAAGAATTCACTTTTAAATTTTTTTTTCTTATCTCAAATAAAAATTTAACTTTTAAACCAAGTTTTTAAAATATTTTTACTAATAATAATTATATTTATCCATAATTAAAAAGTAAGTATAAAAATATAAAATTATATATTTAGTTAGTTTATTAAGTGTATTATATGTAAATTAAAGTGATTTTTTTTTTTTTAAAGAGGGAAGGAGTAGATTGGAACATTTGGGCTAGGTGTGTGGATTAACATACCTACTCACCACATCAAGACGTAAAAACAAACACAAAGAGGTAAGCAGATCGTACGCACGATGGAAGGTGATGGCCCTTTTTCTGTCGAGGGCTCTATTTCTCTTGTATGAACATGGGAACATATTTTGGACAATCCCTGCAAAATATGTGTTCTTTTCCTCACACAGTGTTTCTCTTAATATCATTGCATCATTGCATGTGAACCAAAGATGGGTGTCCATTCCAATTCCCAACCATTTATCAAGGGTAAATTACATCAACTAATCTTGTAATTTGTAAAAACTATCAATCAAACCCCGAGATTTGGACAAAGTATTTCTCAGAATATCGTTGCATCATTGCCTGTGAACCAAAGATGGTGTCCATTCCAATTCCCAACCATTTTATCAATTATAAAGATAAGACAAGTTGTTGGAAGTTCCTTGGAAAAAAGAAATAACGAAGGGCTTTTATACATGGCTTATAATTATCTCTGCATTTTAACACTTAGGTTGCCCTTTTTTTTTCTTTTTTTTTTTTCCAATCATCATTGTTTCTAATGAAATTAATATTCACCACTCGATTTGTAGACTCGAAATGAATATTCGTGCTTTTGGTAAAATAAATTCTAATATTGTTTTTGAAATAGACATCTCAATATTTATATTAGTGTTAAGATGCTTTAGTAATCTAGAAACTAAGGATGTTAAAATTAGAATTTGTTTTCTTTACCTAAAGAGATTAAAATGTATTTATATCCAGTATTTGAAATTATAAGAAAGAATAAATTACCAAGACCCATTACAACTGCTCACAAACTCCATCATATGTAATATGTATACCTTCAATTATATGCTGAGATTCAATATTCATCAACTTCTTCTATGCCATTACCATTAATCACATTAAGAGTTACATTTATACTTATTATATACATTAATGCTATTTGACAAAATAATTTTTTTAATCGATAGTAATAAACTTCTAAATTTATACTTTACATTTTGTAAATTCATCCATATTCACGAAATCATGGCTTCTTAGTAAATTTGGTTTGGAAAATTGAAATTTTTTATTGATGCTGTTTCATGGGCTCTTATTTGGACCGATTTTGTGCAATTTTTTGTGATGCATTCAATTTTATACGGAAGTGTGCTAATTAGTTGTCTTGGGTTGCTATGGTTCTAAATAATGATAGAGATAGTGACAAATTATAGTGACTTTCAAAACTACTATGAATAATCATTACAATTTGTCACTATCTCTATCATTATCCAGAACCACAGCAACCAAGACAACCAATTACTCATTTGGCATAATAGTACTACTACATGGCATTAAGTTTTATTTCCACTTTTGTCCCCGTTGAATCATTCAATCTTATACAAAAGTTTATATATATATATATCCTGTCAGATTTTGTGATGTTCGGTAAAGTCATGCCATAAAAGAAACAAACTACTGATTTACTGCCCCCCCCCTCCCCAAAGTCCTGCAGTCCATTTCTTTGCCAATGTGCCTCCCTTCATTTACCTGCCATTCTATGCCCTTTCTGGACCTAAATCATTTGTTTCAATGTATATTTTTGTGAGACGAGAATATGATTTTGTATCCAACCTGAATTTGATTTTTGGTTTTTTCTCTTTAAAAAGAAACAATGAAAACATACCATACCAGAAAGAACCATAGTAAGAAAGGTTGCCAGCTCTTGAAAGAAAAGGCATACATAGCAAACAATGAACAGATTCAAAGATTACAGGAACATGACATGGTGTTTGTGGAAACCTGCAAACAATAATTATTCCCTGGTTTAGAGTTGGGGTTTAATTCCATCCTAAGAAAAAGAGAATGTCACTGCATCCATGATCTGAAACTGGACATAAATATCTACCAGTAGAGTATAATTAAGTATACTTTTTTCTGAATATGATCAGATAAAATGACCCAGATGACAATGGCAGGAGCAGGTGAAACTCTCACTTTTGTTATAGAACCTAGTACTAGAGAGGGGGTTAGTCAGTTTTGCCCGTTCTCAGTCCCCAACACATATAAACTTCACATCATTCTTTCGGTGGAGTAGCATTGCTGAATTCAGCAAATGGGAAGCTTTTGAAAAAGCTAAAAAGGAAGAAATGGGGAACCGAAGAAATGATATGAAGTCAAGATTTAAATATTAGAACTTAAGAAGCCTTGCTGCACTTAAGGCTTCATTCATAGTGGATGTGGAGCAGAACTTAAACCCATTAGCCTCATTTGAATTCCTTGCAAATCAAGTACTGATATGTTATATCAAGAATACCACACCAATATTAACTAAACAGCAATGCATTGATTTATTTGAGATTAAGAACAGAGAAATTAGTGAAAGCACAACCAGACTTCAAAATTACCATTAAGTAAACATCTGGTAATTTCAGAAGGGGAGCCTTGGAGCAAGGGTAACGTCTCCGTGTGACCTGGAGGTCACGGGTTTGAGCCGCAGAAACAGCCTCTCGCAGTATGCGGGGTAAGACTGCGTACAATTGGCCCATTGGGCTACGGCCCTTCCCTGGACCCAGCTTAGCGCGGGCTGCATGTATGCACCGCGCTGCCCTTTAAAAATCTGGTAATTTCACATGTGAAAAAACAGAGGATCAGGAAATATCAAGTGATATTGGTAAAGGTTGGGAAACCAATCACCTGAGTTTACATTACAAAATTCAGGTATCATACCTACAAACTATTCTTGTCCACCAATAATAGTGTATCTAATAACCTACCAATTCCAATAAGTAGTTTTATCCCGCAACCTCCTTTTGGTGTCCATCTGAAGTTTCTTCCTTGTCCACACCAATCCCATCATCATGTTCCATTTCAGTTGGTGGTGGTGGCAACATCTGAACCATAGTCTCCACCAACTTTTCTCTATTTTCTCCAAAACGATTCTCACATTTCTCTATGATCTGTGCAAAATAGAGCAAACAACTTCCATAATTTATGGAACATTGCATCCTCTTGAAAATTATCCAAACAAACAATTGAAGAAACATTAAGGATTACACCATCAAGGAGGTGGACTAAACATTACCTCCGTAAAAAACAAAGACAAAGCACATAATATTCAGCTAATAGTTAAAGCATAGAAATATGTCATTTATTCCAAAAGATTGGTGGAGAAAATTAACTTTTGTGCTTTGTGTGTGTCTCGTCAACAACTACATTCTAACTGATGTACCCTAATGAAGCTAAGTGTTAGGAATTTGTGTGGGAGAAAATACTTAGAGAGCCCACAACCACCCCTAATAAGTAAATTGAAATCCAACTTGGACCAAAAAGCTTAAACTAGTAGGTTTTTGAGCCTATCTTACTCATTAAGTGCTTTAAATCTCTCTTTGAAACCGATGTGTGACAGGTGCATCTACCCATGAACCTCAACACTAAGCCTCCTGATTCTAGCTAATCTTGCAGGATAACAATACAGGTACAAATTGAATTTTGATTACATGAAGAAAGGATTCAAGGAATTGAAAGAAAAACCAAACTTACTTGAGCAACCTTCATTCAATTTTGCAAAGAAATGAAGACAAATTGAACACTAGTCTCCCCACAAAATGCATAATCAAGTGTGATAATATTTCCTATCAACTTCAAATAAATCCTATGGATCAAAAACATGTTTCTATATAGTGCAACCATAGTTCCTATCAAAAAAGTAAACAAGAATGATCATCTCTGCCCAACCAATGAAATGAAACTACCTACATGATAATTGATCTTGAGAACTGGGTAAGGAAAGTAACATGATATGAGTAGGAGTTAGGTAAAGTTATTTTTTGTCATTCAGTCCAGTAATATAGTAGATGATACTCGACCAGTTCTTTTAGTTTTGAGTGAGAAACAGGAAGAGAAATATGGTGTTCTAGAGTTTCATATTAAATTTAGCATATTTTCTGACACTATGAGGCATCATTTCCAGTCAGTACACTAATATAACAACATTCAACAGAGAATTAAATAAGGTAACACATTAGTTATCAAATGAATACCAACAGAAAAAGATTTTAAGGAAACAAAAGAAAAGTGACAAACAAAGTAAGAAGACTGGAAGAGAATCATATCAAAACGTCACTAAACTGTCAAAGTATCGCAATCTAAATGTTCCCATATTAGGTTACCGGATCAATTTCAACTTCAGAGGATGGCCTAATATTGATAACGTTGAGTATCTCAGCTGCTGCGAGGTCATAATTTTTACATTCTTTCACGAACTCATTCACAATTTTCCTATTTTGAGCAGAAGCAGCCGTTTGTTCAAGATAATCATAAACCTATAACAAATACTTAACAATATCAGGCAAAAGAAAACATCCACATTACTTTTCCATGAGATAACAAAACCATCAATATGTTCAACAGGATAAGCACCCAACCTTGTGCTCAGATGGCGCTATGGAGGCAATAAGCCGTGTTGGGTCCTTCCCAGCACCTTTAGACCTCAGAAAGTCACGGACCTCAAAATTAGTAAGTCCACCAGCGTACGCTTCAAGTCTGGGAAGATACAATTCATGTAAAGGCAAACACGCACAAGAAATGAATATAAGTTTGAGAAATACAAAACTAACAAGAACATATAAAATTAGAGGCTAAGGCAGAATCCAAGATTTAAGGCTCACTAAATTTATCATCGCAAGGAAGAGTTAAAGACTAAAATTTCATGCTCAAGAACATACATTTTCATTACCAGACAAGCAGAAAATATTGAGATTTTATCTTCTGGGCCTTCAGAACGCTAATCAAATTTTATGTCGACAAAACCAGCTGAAAAACCAAAGAATAATATCAATTTGAAGAACAGTTAAAGAAGGAATAATCCCAGTTCTCAAAACTATCAACCCATAAACATTCACATGTATTTACCTTGCTTTGTAGCATTAAATCATAAAAAAGATACTGGTGAATTTCATAAATAGTAATAATAGTCATTACGGTGAGTTTAATCAGTAACGACATAAAAATTGTACAACTAATAATCATCAAAAACAATATAAACATAAGCAAAAAACTGCGAAAAGAGTGTCAGAACGGCCATTCTTTTAGTGGGTCTAGGCATAACAAAATGTTGATGCAGAAAATATTAAAAAAAAAAGCAGAAAAACAAATTTATGTTATAACAGAGGTTGCTGGAGATAGTTTTCAATGGTATGAAAGGATTTTTTTTCTTTTCCGTTCAGGTCTTAGACCTTACTAAAGAGTGCAGACAACCTGAAGAGTGGTAGAGCCTGCTGCCGGAAGTCACATCAGTGCTGAAAGAGATGCCGGTGGGATGATCGTGATGGAAGAGAGAAGGTAAAAGAAACTATAAGACGCAACGGGACAGTAATGTGAAGTATAGAGCCCATTGGGCTGTTTAATATTTTATGCAAGCCTAATAATACACTTTAATTTTGTCAGTTAGCATAGAAGTTCAATTAGGAATTACAGGAAGTAAGGCTAAACATCTCATAACGTCTTTTTGAGCAATAACGTCTTTTTGAGCAAGAGCTAAAGTAGCTCCTAACAATACTGCCATTATTCTTACCAACGAAATGCAATTCATTATGTAAGATACTGTTATTACAGTGATATTTATGGATCAGGTTTATTTGATTTTTGATTTATACTAATTATAAAATTTTAAAATGTTTTTGATTTAAATTCAAGTTCAACCAAATTAACCGAATTAACAACCCGAACCATTCTTATAAACCAGAACTAGAAGCCAAAAAACAGAATTTAGGAGTCTAGAACCACAGGAATCAGAAACCAAAAACTAAAAAACTAAAATCAGAAAAAAAAAAAAAAAAACCGAGAACCATTCTCACAAACCAAAACCAAAACCAAAATCAATGAAAATACAGCATACAAGGACGCAGAGAAGCACAAGAATTGCAAAATATAATTGAGAGGCATAGCCATTCTGAAGTAGAGAAAGAAAGGAAAATAGTAGTAAATGTAAATATATTTGTGAAAGGCAGGCACGGAGAAGGTTAACAAAGATGGTGGGAACTGGAAAACGCATTAGCAACAAAATTCTTTAGGATACAAAAACAGGGGAAAATCTTCACAAAAATTGAAACTTTGTTGATTTAGAGGGTGAATTGTGAAGTGAGAGGCAAAGGACAAAAAGAAGCATACGTAACCAAAGTTTCCCAGCTAGCAAAGGACAAAAAAACAGATGTCCATTTAAATACTGGGGATACTAGCAGCGTTTTGTTGGTTCTTACTTGGTGGGGGGAAGAAAACCCGTTTCAACTTTCAAGTTTCAAGGTGACTGCAGACAGTGCAAGGAGACAGAGACCCCAAGCTTTACTCTCTTTGACAGAGACCCCAAACTGTCAAGTTTCCAGTGGACTGTGAAGGCAGCACGGCGATTAAGGGTGTACGATGGAACCGGATTGGCGACGGAGGGACTAAAAAAAAACGTAATTGCTACTGCCTGCCTGCCTGCTTACAAAGAGTTATTTATCTAAATATTGATTCAAAAAATAATAATAATAATAAATATTAATTCTTTTTTTTTCATTTTGTGCTAAAGTCAGTTTTTAAAAAATCGACTTCAGTATAAAAATGACCGACACGCTTTTTTTTTTTTTTTCTTCATTCTTTTCTTCCTTCTTCCTTATTTTCTTCTCCATTTCCGCCAGACTCCATTTCCGCCTACTGCACCTTCAATTTTTTTCTTGTTTTCATAGATTCACCCTATTCCCACCTCCTCCTCATTCCCCACCCCAAATCCAGCCCTCTTGCACCCTCCCCCCTGCCACAGTTGACAGCCCCCCCGCAGTGCTGCCGCCCCTCTCCCTTGAGCAGCCTCCAACCGAAAAAAATATATATATATATACAACACAAGTTCTTGCCCCATTTATTTTTTAAAAAGTGAACTACCATTTAGTTTTTACAATTTTTATGTTAAATTTGATGTTAAATTTTTATGTTGTTTTATATGTTAAAATTTGATGTTAAATTTGTATGTTGCTTTATATGTTAAATTTTGTGTTACATTTGTATGTTATTTTATATGTTATATGTAAAATTTTATTTTATATGTTAAATTTGTATGTTAAATTTTATTTTGTATATTTAATTTTATGTTAAATTTGTATGTTAAATTTGTTTGTTAAATTTGTATGTTATTTTATATGTTAAATTTTATGTTCAATTGTTTTTTATATTTTAAATTTTATGTTACATTTGTAATTTAAATTATATTTTATATGTTAAATTTTATGTTTAATTTGTGTGTTTAATTTGTATGTTTAATTTTATATTAAATTTGTATGTTGAATTTTATATTTAATTTGTTTGTTAAATTTGTATGTTATTTTATATGTTAAATTTTATGTTCAATTGTTTTTTATATTTCAAATTTTATGTTACATTTGTAAGTTAAATTATATTTTATACGTTAAATTTTATGTTTAATTTGTGTGTTTAATTTTATGTTAAATTTGTATGTTGAATTTTATGTTTAATTTGTTTGTTAAATTTGTATGTTATTTTATATGTTAAATTTTATGTTCAATTGTTTTTTATATTTCAAATTTTATGTTACATTTGTAAGTTAAATTATATTTTATATGTTAAATTTGTATGTTGAATTTTATGTTTAATTTGTTTGTTAAATTTGTATGTTATTTTATATGTTAAATTTTATGTTCAATTGTTTTTTATATTTCAAATTTTATGTTACATTTGTAAGTTAAATTATATTTTATATGTTAAATTTTATGTTTAATTTGTATGTTTAATTTTATGTTAAATTTTTATGTTCAATTTTATGACTTAAAATCTGTTAATTAGTTATCCTATATTGATAAAAACTTTATTTGTAGTGAAAAGGAAAATAAGTTGAGCGAAGAATATTTTCGAGGATCGAAGTAACCGACGAAGGTAAACAATTTATATATTATGATTGTGATTTGACATTAATTTTGTTTCAAAAGTTGTTAATTATTGATAGAATTATTTGAATTGATGTTGGAAATTTCGTTGTGAATAAAGTATGGTGATTTTTTTGATTTGAAATGATTGGGATTGATTATTAATTTCATTCACTTAATTGCCGATTAATGGAATAGTAAGTGTTGAATAGTGGAGTTGATGCTGTAAGTTAAAGAATGGTGGTCGGATTTGATAAATATAATGCTTTATGTTGTTGGGAAAATATTATGTTATGAATGTATGAGAAAATATTAGTTGTTTACTTGTGTGAGGTGATGATTTGGATTGATTTTTATTGAGTTTGCTATTATTGAAATAATAAGTTGTGAATAGTACTGCTGATGATGCCGAACAAAAAATTTATATTAGATTTGTTGAATATAATTGTGAATGTTGTTTGGACGTACAAACCAGCAAAATGGTTGGTTGTTTATTTTTGTCTAGGTGTGATTTGGCTTTATTTGGATTGATTTAGAATTTTATTCAATGAGTTTGCTCTTATTGGAATAATTAGTTCCAAATAGTGGTGCTGATGATGACAATGAAAGGATTGTGATTGGATTTGACGAATATAATGCTTTATATTGTTGGGAAAATGTTTGGTTATGAATGGATGTGAAAATGTTAGTTGGTTACTCTTGTTGGGTTGTAATTTGGATCGTTCATGATTGTTTTGGATCGTTTTGGATTGTTTAGGATTTTAGCCAATGAGTTTGCTCTTATTGGAAGGATAAGTTGTGAATGGGGGTGTTCAGGGTAATGAATAAAGGATTGTGGTTGGATTTGATGAATATAATGCTTTATGTTGTTGGGAAAATGTTTGGTTATGAATGGATGTGACAATGTTATCTGGTTACACTTGTGAGGTTTTGATTTGGATTGATTTTGATTATTTTGGATCGTTCTGCATTGTTTTGGATTGATTTGGAATTTTATTCACTGAGTTTACTCTTATTGGAATAATAAGTTCCAAATAGTGGTGTTCATGATGACAATGAAAGGATTGTGGTTAGATTTGATGAATATAATGGTTCATGTTGTTGGGAAAATGTTTGGTTATGAATGGATGTGAAAATGTTAGTTGGTTATTTTTGTGAGGTGATGATTTGGATTGAGTTGGATTGTTTTGCCTTGTTTTGGATTCATGTGGCATTTTAGTCAATGAGTTTGCTATCGATGGAATGATAAGTTGTAAATAGGGGTGTTGTTGATAATGATTAAAGGATTGTGGTTGGATTTGATCAATATAAGGCTTTGTGCTGTTGGGAGAATGTTTGGTTATAAATGGATGTCAAAATGTTAGTTGGTTAATTTTTTTGTCGTGGGAGTAATTGCATAAATTTTTCTATACTTATTACTTCAATGACCTTGAGTCCTATATTAATGTAAGTTTTATGTTATTATTGATGGCATACACAATATAAAAATGGGCAAAGATCGAGCGAGGCTTATGTTATACTGAGATGGAGAAATAGTTAGTGGCCCGAACGGCTCCGAATACAGTAATTTGCCAAAACGGTTTATTGCTTTTGATCAAAATATTAGCATGTCTGAACTTTTGAGAAAATTGCATCGGGCTATTGGAATGGATGGAAGCCAAGTTAAGCTGAAATTAATGTGCCGTTATTCTCTTAGCAACGCTGGTAATTCAATAACATACATACCTGTTCCAGTGGATGATGATGATACGGTGAGGGAGATGTTATGCATTCCAACCACATGTCCGAGTCTTAATGCGGTTAAATTGTACATAAATTACGAATCCGGCCCAGATCCCTTTTGTTCTGAGGACAATATGTCAGTGGTTCCCCAAACAAATGTTGCGTCATTCACACAACTTCTACAAAGTAGAGAGGGAGAAGGACTTCTTAATGATCAATGGTTTACTTATGGTGCTTTCATATCGAATAATGCACATTTTCTACAACCTTATTTTGTCCCTGGGGATCCTAGTCGTGGCCCCTTTGGCAAGGGTCCAAGTAGGGCCAATTTGGAAGAAGGTCCAAGTCATTCTACCTTTAATGTTGGACCATTTGGGGGCAATTACAATGAAAGCCCAAGTTGTGGCCAATTTAATGAGGGTGCAAGTGGTGGTAATTATAATGAAAAGCCAAGTCGAGCAGCTTTTGTCGGAGAGCTGTCTAAGCCGGAGCCAATTGCCCAAGCAGCTGATACGTTCACACTAGGGACCATAAGCCAAGATGTAAGCATTCCCTATGATCCCATACATGAATGGATAGACAGGGGTTCAGAATCCTTGGAAGATAGTGACGAGGAGGAGGGCGAGGGTGGTGGCCATCAGGAAGGAGAGACTTCGAATCCACTGATTGATGTTTACCACTTGGATACCGTTGTTGATGATATTCCTTTCTACACGGACATTGGTGATCCAAAGCTTTCTATGATCGACAAGTTCGATGACTATAGACGACCCGTTTGGGTTGATGATCGAACTTCAGAACTAAAGGTTGGAATGGTTTTCCGTACCAAAGAAGGGGTGCAACATGCAGTTAAATGTTGGTCCATTCATGCGCACAGATACTTCAAAGTGTATGAAAGTACTCCTACTAGCTGGTTTGTCCGATGTCTTTATTATGCGGACAATAATTGTTTATGGAAGGTTCGAGCAAAGTTGAGAAACAAACATACATTTTGGGAGATCACAAAGATGCATCTGAAACACACATGCTTCCCCGAGATACAGCCAGAGGACCACCTGAATTTAGATTATGGGATGGTTGGCCGAATGGCTCAGAACAATATTAAGGAGAATGCTTCATACAAGGTACTCGACATAGTTGAAGATGTGCGCTCATTTGGAGTTAACATATCATACAAGAAGGCCTGGTTGGGGAGAAGGAAAGCCATTGAACTGGTATATGGTAATTGGGAGACGTCGTACACCATATTACCGAAGTTCTTACTTGCCCTTCAGTCTTCTAATCCTAGCACTGTCGTTGAATGGCATCACACGAACGATAGTATTGGAGATTACAACATATTTGGTTAGGTGTTCTGGGTATTTAGGCCTTGTATTGATGGTTTTCAACATTGTCGTCCCGTAATAAGTATCGATGGCACTTTTCAATACGGGAAATACAAGGAAAAGATCCTTATTGCAGTCGGTGTTGATGCATGACTCGTGTTTTCTTTAACTACTAATTGCAAGTCGTGTAATTGTAATATAATTACGAGTATCGTCCCACAGGGAGGTGAACAACTACCAGTTAAACAATATTAATTCCTATTATTTAGATCAACATGTAAAAAAAGAATGGATGTAGTAATAAAAATTAATTAAAAGCAAGATTAAAAGTTCAACTAAGAAAATTCGGGTAAACAATCTTTAGGACTTGGGATTTCACCAATCATTACTATAAATTCCATTCATATAATTATTTTGTGATAAATCCTCACAACTATTCACATAATCAAACATTATCTCCTCTCAGAGTATAATATTCCTATTCAAATAATAATCATGGGACTACTTTCGTGACTCCAAAAGTACTATGAACGCATGATGAACAAAAGAATATTATGTTGCAGAAATCGAGAATCTACTATCGTGATTCACAATTAAAGTTTGAAGAATTCACGAACTAATATTGATGTCAGCTGTCGCCTCTTCACCAATACCTTAAACATGCAAATGGTGATCAAGCATTTACACGAAATAAAACCGAATAAATCAAATATTGGAAAATACCACAATTATATAAATGAAAAATAAGTAACGATGGCTACATCCCAGTCCTAAAGAAAAGAGCTTTAGCCACTAAACATGGCTTGCATGCAAAATAATAATTAAAACTAAACTATGTCTATTGCTATGTTCTATCGTCTATATCCATGGTTCGGCCGTGTTGTGTCCCTTTTTATTCTAGAGCTAGCCTCTTCCATTTACAATTGTTCTTGTCCACGAAAATTGAAAGTCCAACTTGTGTAGAAGTCTGTTGTCTCAATTGGATAACCGGATTTGCATAAATCTCTAAATTCCGTACTGCTGCCAACTTCTTCAATGCTGTGGCATGTAAATCTACATGCCATGGCATCAGTCTTCTTTTCTTCAACAAAAACTGCGGCTTTTCTTATTATGCAAGCAATCTTTCGGTTTGTCTTTCTCCAGCAGTTTTCTCCCTACAAAATTGCAAATCAAGTTGGATAAGGCTAAATCCTTCCATAATTAGATAAAATAATAGGGATATCTTAACCTAGAAGTTAGCATTATATTCACTTATCAAAATACCCCCAACTTGAACACTTGCTTGTCCTCAAGCAAAAGAATTTAATATCCGAAATCAGTGTTATATACAATCTCAGAGATTTCAACCAATACCCACAGGAAGTTAAAACACCACAATCATGAGTAAAACCAATCAAAAGAGCAACTTAAACCTGCTTAACATCACCAGAGTGTGTGTGTGCTATGGATCACATCCCATTATTCCAGATTAAAGCCAGTTGCATAAAACAAATATCCACATCTTTTAAATACAACAACCAACTCAATTTGGATCAGGTAGGACTTTTAGCTTGTAACGTTAGGCTCAGGATTGGCTATCAAAGAAGGGGAAAAGATAGAAAATCAAATAAAAGAGTTTAAATCTTGTAAGCACATTGGACAGATACTTGTTTTAATTGTAGCACCTTCCATCACAACCCCCAACTTATTGTATTTAGTCTCTTTTGGCAATGTACACCAAACAGCATTTCTTGAGGTTGAACAACAAAATGATTTCTCTTCTCTCTTTTTTCTTTCTTGTTTCCGTGCTTCTTCTTTTTTTTTTTTTTTTTTTATTGGAAACAAAATACCTCAACAATATACATAACATTTTTCATAACAGAACAAGAACTCTCCTTCACCCTTATGCATCAAACAGACGTAATCTTGTAGACCCATGACCTATCCCTTCTTCTACCATTTTAACTTGTTCCTCACAATAGACTCCATGTCTCCCTCTTTCCCTTGTATCTTATCTTCCCCCAGTGCATTTAAACTCTTTTTAAGGGATTTTAGAAGGATAAAAATCTAACATGAACAAGGCTAAAAGGTAGTAAATGAGGTTATGAAAGAAATAATCTTGAATGGCGGTTCTTTCCATTCTATCAATTAGGCTCAAATCAGGTTCAATGGATAATATACAAAATCAGGTTAGCTTGAAAGGTTCAAACGGCCAAAGAACTGCCTATGACCTTCATCTCCAAATCAAGTCAAATTATTGCATTCAAAAGGATAAAGACCTTTAGTTTATACAGACTTTGCACATAAAACAAAGGACTAATCATAGTTGTGCTCAAAAAGATTTCCAGTCATGCTAAACAAAGTAGAAGTCACAACTAAAGATTGAGTTACTCATTCTTGTAGCATTCTATATTCCCATGAGTTTGAGGTGGAAACCCTTCTCATCATAGATCATAACAACTAACTCCAGCATTTCTGTTTTTTTTTATATTTTTTTCATTTTTTTTTCTTTGGGAATTGCAGATAACAAGTGCAAAAACTAAAAAAAACTAACACAGATAACACAAAGTACTTAAACATATAAAACTCAACACAAGTAAAACTCACTAAACAAATACCAACACCAATCTTGAAAAGACGACAGCCAACACAAAATCCAACACAAACTAACAATGTACCCCCCAAATTAAAATGCACATTGTCCCCAATGTATCAAACAGAGAATCAGTCAAGAAACAATATGAATAAAAGGAGGGCTCCCCTGTTGGAAATCAGGCAGAATCATCAGTGGAACTGCCATCTTTGTGCGGAAATACTGGCAGGGGGGGTAACACCAAAGGCTGTTTGCCTTTTCTCTGAGCAAGCTGCACTAAAGATTGGTGGATGATTTCGTTGGACTGCCTTTGATATTCAAACAGCTCCTCCATCCTGCGTTGATTTGCAACAAAATTAGATTGAGTGGTAGAAATATGGTCCTTTACCATTTTTTCTAATTTCTCCAATTTCTGCCCTATGCTTTGCCGTGGTGGAGGAGGTGTAGGTGGTCGGTCATATGCAGCATCAGGGCCAAAACCACTCTGTGAATCCTTCATAGCATGGAAGGATTTAGCATCAAAAATTCCCTTTGCAGGCAGTAACGGTTCATCCGCGTTCCAAGGAACACCTGCTGCCTTACATAAACTAGTAATAAGATTTGGACAGACAAAAGCTAAACTTTCATCTTGAATGCAGTAGGAAATAGACTCATGTATGACTCGACCAATGTTAATAGGAATGTCATGAATAATAGCATTAATCAAAGCAGCACGATTCCTATGTACCGAACTTAAATGGGAAGCAGGCATCAAAGTAGCTGAAATAAAATAAAACCAAGCGCGGGGATATGCTGCCAACTGTTTGGTAGGAAAAACAGACACATCCCCTGAGATTTTACAATATTTCCAAGTTGTGGCTTCCTTGCAAAGATTACGTAGAATACCATTCCAATCAAGAGGGTAATTTAACCATTCATGAAAATGTTCAGTTTCATCTTCAGTTAGTTCCCGCAATTCATAGAATCTGTTAATGGCCACACTACTGAAACACACCTGTTTGCCTCTAACAAAAACAGTATCAGTTACCCCTTCCTCTTTAGCATTAGCATAAAACTCCATTACTATGGGTAAGCTAGCAGGGGAAGGTTGCGAACATAGTTTTTCCCAGTGTCGTTTATGGATTTCATCATTAATAGGTCCTGGGACATTCAACCCTCGTTCAGGTATAGCCATTCTTTTGTTATTATAAGCCCTATATCTAGCAGCAGCTTGACTACTAACAAAATTTGAGGGATGAATTTGTTGTCCTGTTTTAGTTCGCTTTTTGGGTGGCATTTTCAAAATTTTAAGGTATTTTCAAATTTTGGGGATTATGGAAAACACTGGCAAGGATTTAAAGATGAACAAAATCAAGGAACCCAAAACTCAGATAGTTAACTAATACCCAGCAAAACAAATAACTATAGTTCAAGAACAATACAAAATAGTGTAATACCGCGCAGAAGGAAAGAAGAAATTCAAACCGGATTTGCGAAGGCGACGAGGTCGTTGGGAACGAAGCCGTAAGTAATCAACGGTGGACGGTTGCTGGCGACGATGAGGAACGCAGCGATAGAGTCGCAGTCGGCGGTGAGGAGGTATGATGGAAAGAACGGCAGCGGCGCGGAGCGGTGCTCTTCGATTGGCAGAGAGAACAGAGCGAAAACCAGAAGAAGAAAAGTTTTGAAAAATTTTGAATTAGAAACCGGCAAAGAGTAACTTTAATTTATTATTATTATTATTATTATTTTTTTTTATTATTATTTATATATATATATTTTTTTTTTATTGGAAAATAAAATAAAACGCCGCAGCGCTGAAGTAAGCGCCGCAGCGCTTAAAACTTTCTGTTTTTTTCATGCCGTGACAATCAAATGTACATGCCATGGCATTGGAAATATCTCATCCTTCAAACGCTTTACTTGTCTTGTCCAGTATTATGCCATAGCATTCAACATTACACGCCATGGCATTGGATAGAATCTTATTCCTCATCTTCTCTTCGTCCATTGACTGCCTCCTGTCTTTAAAAACATAAACTATAGAAAGCAAATTTTAGCGACTTAAACTAAATAATAAATTAAAAGGAACAATTAATTAAGGGAATATACAACAAAATGCTTGTTTATAGTCTGTAGCTCGACTTCTCTTTAGTCATTCTGTTTGTAGACTGGACAAGGAGCATGAAACTCCATTTGGTACGGATTGTCCTTCAAAATACTGCTTCAATCTTTGACCATTAACCTTGAATACTCACCCTCTCACTGTGAATTTCACATGCACCATAAGGAAAGACTTTTGTGATTGTGAATGGTCCTGACCATCGAGACCTCAACTTTCCTGGGAACAATCTCAACCTTGAATTAAAAAGTAAAACTTTTTGTCCCACTTTAAAAGCTTTTCTCTTGATGTGCTTATCGTGCGTAACTTAATCTTTTCCTTATACATTCGGTGTTTTCATAAGCATCTAGTCTAAACTCCTCAAGTTCACCGAGTTGAAGCAATCTCATATTTCCAAAGCCTTTCAAGTCCATATTTAACTCCTTAATGTACCTCAAAGATGATTTGTGCTCCACCTCAACAGCAAATGGCGTGATTTTCCAAATACTAGTCTATAAGGGGACATTCCTAAGTTTGTCTTGAATGCAGTCCTATATGCCCAAAGTGCATCATCCAATTTTGTTGCCCAATCCTTGCGTGAACTTCCCACGCTTTTTCTAAAATCCTTTTCACTCCCTTGGCCACTTTACTTGCCCATTAGCTTGTGGATGATATGCCAAAGCTATTCTATGAGTAACACCATATTTCCTAAGCAGTCCCTCCAATGATTTGTTGCGAAATGGGTGCCTTCATCACTTATGATGGCCCTAGGATGCCAAATCTAGAGAAAATATTCCTCTTGATGAACTTCATTACCACCTTAGAATCATTAGTTTGAGTAGCTATTGCTTCCACCCATTTAGAAACATAATCTACCGCAACTAAAATATAACTATGACCATAAGAAGATGGAAATGGTCCCATAAAATCTATGCCCCATACATCAAACAATTCTACTTCAAAATATTGTTTAAAGGCATTTCATCTCGCTTTGAAATATTACCTCCTCGTTGACATTTATCACAAGAAATAACATAATTTCTTGCATCCTTGTACATTGAAGGCCAATAAAATCCAGATTGCCATACCTTAGCCACTGTTTTTGATGTGCTAAAATGTCCTCCACATTCCAAAGAATGGCAGTGGCTTAGAATATCTGAAACATCCTCTTGAGGCACGATCTCGAATTATTCCATCTCGCATGCAATTTAAACAAGAAGGGTTCCTCCCAAAAATAGTGTTTAGCCTCCCAAAAGAATCTTTTCCTTTGTTGATAATTAAAATCTGCACTATTCCACTTACTAAATAATTTACTAAATCTGCATACCAAGGTAAAATGGAGTATGCTAACAGTTTTTCATCAGGAAAATTTTCATTAATAGGCACGTCTAGTTCTTTATTATTAACTTCTAGTCTAGAAAGATGATCAGCTACTGTATTCTCCATTCCTTTTTTATCTTTAATTTCTAGATCAAATTCTTGTAACAATAATATCCACCGAATCAATCTAGGCTTAGCATCTTTCTTTAGCAACAAGTATTTGATCGCAGAGTGATCTGTGAACACAATCACCTTGGAACCTACAAGATAAGAACGAAATTTATCAATTGCAAAAACAATAGCCAGCAGTTCTTTTTCAGTGGTTGCATAATTTAGTTGTGCATCATTCAACATTCTACTAGCATAGTAGATCACATGCAACCTATTATCCTTCCTTTGTCCTAATACTGCACCTACAGCAAAATTACTAGCATCACACATTAGTTCAAAAGGTAAGTTCCAATCAAAGTAAATGCATTATAGGGCGTAAATCAAAGCATGCTTCAATTTATTAAAAGACTCTAAACAAATTAGAATCAAAATAAAAATCCACATCTTTATTCAAAAGTTACACAATGGTTTTGCAATTTTGAAAAATCTTTTATAAAACGTCTATAAAAACCAGCATGTCCGAGGAAACTTCTCACTCCCTTAACAGATGTAGGTGGAGGTAATTTCTCAATAATTCCAACTTTGGCACGATCCACCTCAATTCCCTTTGCTGAAACTTTATGGCCAAGAACTATCCCTTCGGTTACCATAAAGTGGCATTTCTCCCAATTTAATACCAGATTTGTTTCTTCACAACGCTGCAAAACTTGAGATAAGTTAGCTAGGCAGTTATCGAATGAAGAACCAAAAACAGAGAAATCATCCATAAACACTTCCAGAATTTTCTCAACATAATCGGAGAATATAGCCATCATGCAACGTTGAAAAGTAGCGGAGCATTACACAATCCGAAAGGCATGCGAAAAGCAAAAGTTCCATATGGACATGTAAAGGTCGTTTTTCTTGGTCCTCGTGCTATATGAATCGATTATATCACGAATACCCATCCAAGAAGCAATAAAATGCATAGCCTAGTCTTTCTAAAATTTGCTCAAGAAACTAGAACGGAAAATGATCCTTTCTAGTGGCTTTATTTAATTTTCTGTAATCTATACAGACTCTCCATCCAGTTACTGTTCTTGTGGGTATTAGTTCATCTTGTTCATTTTACACTACTGTGATTCCTCCCTTCCTTGGTACCACTTGTACCGACTAATCCATAAAGCCGTAAATGGGATAAATTATTCCAGGCATCTAATAATTTTAAAATTTCTAATCGACCACTTCTTTCATGTTTGGATTCATCTTCTCCGATTTTCCACAATGGGTTTATAATTATCTTCCATTAAGATTCTATGCATACAAAATGAAGGGCTAATTCCTTAAGATCACTTATAGACCAACCTATAGCCTTTTCTTGGACCTCAAGACACGCATTAATTTTTCTAATTGCAAATCAGTCAAGTTTGCATTTACAATCACAGGTAACTTTTGATCATCATCTAAAAATACATATTTCAAATGAGAAGGTAAAGGTTTTAATTCCATACCTGTGAGTTGATTACTGGATAAAGACGGTAATAACTTATCTTTGTTTAATTCTTCCACATTGGTTTTACCTCGTTGATTGGGACTGAATTCAGCTCCTTCTAATGCACTAGCCATCAACGAAATTTCTTCATCCTCATCCTGTGTAGTTCCTGCATTTACTAAGCATTCCTCCAAGGTATCCTTTGACTTGTCAATTTTAACAAACTCATCAGTAAGTTTAGTAAAAATATCCACACAATGAACATGGTCGGTAAAAGACGGATATTTGCAAGATTTAAAAACATTGAATTCTACTTGTTCATTACCAATCGAATGTTAATTTACCATGCTTTACATCAATGATCGCACTAAATTGTGGCTAAAAAGGGTCTTCCTGAATGATTGGAATGTCAACGCCCTCATCTATTTCTAACACTACAAAATCTGTAGGAATGAAGAAATTATTGACTTTGACAAGGACGTTCTCGAATTCCCCTTTACCGGATGCGTTAAAGACACATCGACCAATTGTAAAGTAACATTAGTTGGTTGCAACTCCTTCAATCCTAATTTTATTGAAAGACAAAGGCATGATAGAAACACTAGCTCCTAAATCACATAAGCCCTTAGAAAAATTTAATTCACCAATGGTACAAGGAATAGAAAAACTCCTGGATCTTTGAGCTTTTGTGGTAATTTGTTTTGAATTAGAGCACTTGTTTCTCAACAACGGTATTGTTTCAAAATCTTCAGCTTCTCTTGTTGGACATGATTTCCTTCAAAATTTAGGATATGCAGGGATTTGAGCAAGAGCATCAGCAAAAGGTATGTTGATGTGTAACTGCTTGAACACTTGAACAAATTTTTGGAATTGCTTGTCATCTCTAAACTTCTTCAATCTTTGAGGAAATGGTATTGGTGGAACATAAGGTTCCGATTCCTTCACTACTTCAGGAGCCATCTTCAAGGGTTCTCCTTCAATCTCAGGTTCTTCTTCCATTTCTTTTTCATCTTTTTCGGGTGTCACAAGTTCCTCTTCTTGTTTCTTTTTGTTCACTTCACCCAACTGTTTTCCGCTTCGCAAAGTTACTGCTTTGCATTGCTCCTTGGGATTTATTTCCGGCATGCTGGGAAGCTTTCCTTTGTCTCTAGCACTTATAGAATTAGCTATCTGCCCTATCTGAAATTCCAGATTTTTGTTTACTGCCACCACTTGATCCAGTTTTGCTTCCAGTTTTTCAAATCTATCTGAAGTGGCACCGGTCAGTTTTTCAATGGCTACCTCCCATGATGGTTTTACCTCAGCTTGATGTGGCCTTGGCTGAAATCCTGCTGGGTTGAATTGTCTTGCATTACTGCTTCCGGCATTATTCTGGTTTGCCCATGAAAAATTCGGGTGATTCCTCCAACCTGGATTATAAGTGTTGGAGTAGGGATTGTGCTGCTGTGGCCTATTGAAATTCTGAGCAAAATGTGCATTCTCTACCACAGGTCTTGAGATACTTGCACGTGCTCCTTCAGGTGTAGGCATAGCAAAATCTCGTAATAGAACTCTTGCAGGAATTGGATTATCCTCTGCCATCTTGAGAGCTTCCTTCTTTTGTTTGCTTTCCTTAGCTAAAGCTCTGCAAGTCTTTTCTATTTCAGGATTATACGGTACTAAGTCTCGTGTTGTCCTGGGCATAAAACACAAAAATAATTAGCTAACAACAGTAAATAAATACAACCTAAATTAATAGGAAAAAAATAATGCTAATTTGATATTGAATACGCCTCCCCGGCAACGGCGCCAAAATTTGACTCGTGTTTTCTTTAACTACTAATTGCAAGTCGTGTAATTGTAATATAATTACGAGTATCGTCCCACAGGGAGGTGAACAACTACCAGTTAAACAATATTAATTCCTATTATTTAGATCAACATGTAAAAGAAGAATGGATGTAGTAATAAAAATTAATTAAAAGCAAGATTAAAAGTTCAACTAAGAAAATTCAGGTAAACAATCTTTAGGACTTGGGATTTCACCAATCATTACTATAAATTCCATTTATATAATTATTTTGTGATAAATCCTCACAACTATTCACATAATCAAACATTATCTCCTCTCAGAGTATAATATTCCTATTCAAATAATAATCATGGGACTACTTTCGTGACTCCAAAAGTACTATGAACGCATGATGAACAAAAGAATATTATGTTGCAGAAATCGAGAATCTACTATCGTGATTCACAATTAAAGTTTGAAGAATTCACGAACTAATATTGATGTCAGCTGTCGCCTCTTCACCAATACCTTAAACATGCAAATGGTGATCAAGCATTTACACGAAATAAAACCGAATAAATCAAATATTGGAAAATACCACAATTATATAAATGAAAAATAAGTAACGATGGCTACATCCCAGTCCTAAAGAAAAGAGCTTTAGCCACTAAACATGGCTTGCATGCAAAATAATAATTAAAACTAAACTATGTCTATTGCTATGTTCTATCGTCTATATCCATGGTTCGGCCGTGTTGTGTCCCTTTTTATTCTAGAGCTAGCCTCGTCCATTTACAATTGTTCTTGTCCACGAAAATTTAAAGTCCAACTTGTGTAGAAGTCTGTTGTCTCAATTGGATAACCGGATTTGCATAAATCTCTAAATTCCGTACTGCTGCCAACTTCTTCAATGCTGTGGCATGTAAATCTACATGCCATGGCATCAGTCTTCTTTTCTTCAACAAAAACTACGGCTTTTCTTATTATGCAAGCAATCTTTCGGTTTGTCTTTCTCCAGCAGTTTTCTCCCTACAAAATTGCAAATCAAGTTGGATAAGGCTAAATCCTTCCATAATTAGATAAAATAATAGGGATATCTTAACCTAGAAGTTAGCATTATATTCACTTATCAATGCAGCTGGGCATATTCTTTCTCTAGCTTTTGCAATTGTTGACGAGAAAAGTTTAGCAAATTGGTCCTGATTTTTGTATCATTTATCTCGTCACGTGATTCGTGGCCGCGAGAGAATTTGTTTGATTTCGGATCGAGCCAGGGGAATTTTGCGAGTCGTTGAGAACAACTCTGCATTTCAACAACAAATGGTTCACCACAGGTTTTGCCTGCGGCATGTCAAAGATAACTTTAGTCAGCGCTTCAAGAATAATGCTTTAATTGAATTGATGCATCGCGCTGCTACTGCAGACTAACAGTGCAAATTTGCTCAGATAATGGAATCGATGTGGTCACTGGATGAAGACGCCCATAAATGGTTAATGGATATTTCACTCGAGAAATAGGCACTATGCTATTATGGTGGTTTCCGATATGGCATAATGACAACGAATAGTTCCGAATCGTTCAACGGAGTCTTGAAAGGTGCCAGGAAATTGCTAATAACAGCTTGTGTGGGTGCGACTTTTTATCGATTGGTTAAATATTTTAACTCGCACCCCACCGAAGGCCACAAATATGTTGCTGATCAGAATCCGTGGCTGACAAACGTGTAAAAAAAGTTCATTCGGAGTGAGCACAAGTCCAAATATCACCAGGTGACGGCCTTTGTGAGGGAAGAAGGCTTATACCAAGTCACGACAGAGGTTCATGGTAACAAAGGAGGGAACATGCATACGATACACCTTAACAACCGATTATGCACGTGTGGGAAGTTTGAAATTTATAAGATTCTATACTCCCACGCGCAAAAGGTTTGCGCTCAAATGGGACGGGTCGCTTTGGCACTCGTGGATGGTATATATAAAGTGGAGAAAATAGTGCAAACCTATTCAAATTATTTCTACCCCATGCCTCACGAGGACTATTGCCCACCAGCACCTTTTCATTTGGTCGCTAATACGACGAGACTCAATGACCGTCCGGGCCATCCAAGATCCACCCGTATAAAGAATGAAATGGATCGAGCACAAAATCAGAGGTGTAGGGCATGTGAAGTACTTGGGCATAATATGAAGGCATGCCCTAACATGGAGAGGTTTAGAGATAGGGCAATTATGAACCTGTGAATGCTGATATGTAATAAAAACTATTTTGTTATATTAGTATATCCATTAATATTATTTAGGTTATTCGGTGTTTCATTTTGTCATTTGAATCGTTTTGTGTTTTATGTTGTGTATATTTTTAAATAGGCAAAATGGACTCCTGAGTTTGTTTTCGCATGTGAATTACGTAATTTCCAATATATGTCCATTGATATTATTAATTTTTTGGGGTGTTTGAATGGACGTGGCAAGACATTGTGTGTTAATGTAGTTGTTTTTTTTCACATATGCCAAAGGGACTCACGACGAAACTTTCGCATGTTCTATTTGCAATCGTCATTGGATTTTAAAATAATGTAGTAAAATTGTGAATCATATATTCAGGTTATGGAGTTTGCAGGCACTTCATTCACATTCGCCGATGTATCTCCTGGTCCACAACAGCAGGATGTTCTCACGTTTCAAGCCAGTCATCGATCGGAGCTCGTTTGGGACGATCCAGAAATGGAGCCATTGAAAGTGTATAGAGCAGATGTGGACATGTGGAAAGTTGGCCCACTCGATATTAGGGTTGTTGATTTGTTTTACGAAGAGGGCCTTTATGGTGTATACATGGCAGCATGTATACAAGTTGACTGGGCATTGATCACGGCATTGGTGGAGAGATGGTGGTAGGAGACGCACACATTCCACCTTTCAGTTGGTGAAGCCACATTGACATTACAAGATGTCGCAGCACTATGGGTTTACGGATCGACGGAGAGCCGGTGATTGGGGAAGATCCGAGTCATACGATTGAGGAGTGGCAGACTAAATGTTATGAGCTGTTGGGTTACATACCGGCCCCCAACCATTTCAACGGAGATCGTTTGAAATTGAGGAGTATCACAATGCATATCCAGGCACGTACGCTACTGGATGAAACCCCATATGAGCAGATGGTACAGCATGCCAGATGCCGGATCATGCAAATGATAGGGTCTATTATGGGGGATAAGTCAGGTACAAAGGTCAAATTGATGTACCTACCTCTACTGAGGGATCTAGTGACGACATCGGGGTATAGTTGTGGTAGCGCCGTGCTAGCATCGTTATATAGGACGTTATATTGGGCGGCAATGGGAGATACGGCAGACATATGTGGACCTATGAGCTTATTGCAGGTGTGGGCCTGGGAGAGATTACCGCGAATAAGACCGTAACACCGAAATGTCAGAGACCCTCATCGATATGGCTACTCTGGCATGCCTTTCGGACCAAGAGCATGCGTGTACGTATTTCCCGGTTTAATTTTTTCCATGGCATATTTGATTTATTTGAAATTATGTCTGATCTTCTATATGCTCGTATATTGATTCATTGTAGATGGAACACGGGTTTGAGTATTGGAAATGTCGGATGCAATGTGTTGCGTATGTATCGGGATCGGCTAGACTATATGGCTGAGGAGGACGTAAGTAGATAAATCATTACTGTTTCGAAACTATTGGCTCGTTACAACTAAGTTGAGTTCAAACACTGATGATTGTTAACCTTCTTTATTTCATAATTTATCTGGCAACCGTATCAAGATGGTAACATCCTGTATGAGTTGCCTGAATACTGCTTATTTGGCCATGCTATTTGGTGTGCAGCCGTGCCTCTACTCAACTTTGATGTAGTTGAACTACATTTACCAGAGCTGGTTATGCGGCAGTTTGGCTATATTCAGACGATCTCTCCGACCGTAAACACGGATATGAGGTTACATCGAGTGGATCGTCGAAGCAGAAAGGGAGTGAACTAGATGTCACGACATGCAGCTTACGTTGATGCGTGAAACAACCGAATGGACTGGATTATGACTGGTAGGCCTGCAACTGGTCTTATGCATTATTTCTCGGAATACATGATCTGGTATCGACAGATTACTCGGAATCTTATCGGTAATCCTGCACATCGACCTGACCAGGGTATGAGCCCAACCGCATCGATTATCTCGTATTGGGATGTATATAACTTTTAAAGTGTTCACATTCGCTAATGTATAGAAAATGTTACGGCTGAGCACTTTTTTATATGTAGGGTGAATTTTGGCGGCAAGTGAATGATTTGGCCCGCGATTTCACCAAAGTAGAGGTAGATACCAGATCTCGATTGGGAAATGTATATGACGTGTCCAACCGTGCTATGACAATGGTTGGGGAGGATCGTCCCCTGCAGATGCCACGTGCAAGTTTTCAAGGTGAATTTCAACAATCGCATGCGTGTCCCTCTACGTCTGCTCGTCCGTCTACGTCCGGCCGGCCATCTACTTCGGGATGTCCATCTATTTCTGGTCGTCCATCTATGTCCAAACGTCCGTCTACTTCCCGCCGTCGCAATGTTGATGAGGATGATCTGATATTGGCCGCTAGTATGTTTCTTTATCAGCTCGGTGAGCCATATGAAGAGACACCTGAGGTGGACCTATTATCGCAAGGCCGCGCTAGTACGTCATATCAAATGTCTCAATACAATTTGGTCTATGAGTGTCGTCGAAGGCGTCCTCGTCCACAATCACGTATGGATGAATCAATTCATTTTGACCTAAACGCACTGGAGACGGACGACAACCCACAGCCCCAACCCCAACCCCAATCCCAACCCCTTAGGTGACAGCCCTGTAGGAATATTAGACAGTCTCCCTGTGAGACTTGATTAATTTTTTTTCCTTTTTTGTAACTTGTTGAAACTTAAAATTTTTTTCTATAACTTTATTAATTAAGTGAAATCTCCTCAATCATTCCAAATGTTATTATAGAAAAAAATACATGTTACGGCTTGAGAAGTAATCTAATCTAAATTGCCATAAGAAGTTGATTTCCTAAATATGCCATTTTTAATGGTCTAAGGTGAGATCCCAAATATTATTAAAGAATAAAATTGTAAAAAGCATATACGAAAATTTTATATGTCTTCTTACGAAATAAACAGATATAATTATATTATTTTTAATTTAACATTCTCTTATGTATTTCCAAAAAATATAAATAAAATCATCTGTACTAATATGAGTGAAATTTTTGAATATTGTTTATTTAAAAAAAAATATTGCTAATTTGGGAGTCGTTCATAAAATAGTGAAGTTGCTATCATGGATATCGACTTGAAGTAAAAAAAATCAATATTTATTTAATTTTTTATTAAAAAAACAATATTATGCAAATTAACTCTATTGCTATCCATATACTTTTACCTATTTTGATTGGTTTTGCTTTTCCATGCAAAGATTCTTCACATCATTTCATATAGTAAGCTGTACAAGCATGGGAAAGAGTCGAAACACTGGAGCCTATGAGGCTATCAGCCCCACTTTGAATTCTGAGAGCCAGCCATCACAAGCTTTCCACGACTTGGGCTAAAGCTTCGGCGGTTTCTCAAAAACTTCATTTTTCACTTTTGGAAAAACCTCCAGTGTACCCTGGGGAATTATCAATGGAAAAAACTTCATGGATAACTTGACGGAATCTTCGGCCATGCTATCTTTTGTGTTTACTTTATCATTATTTCCTACTGCAGATGTAAATGAAGGAGCAGAACTACCAAAAACTAGTTGTGAACCAAAGAGAGATTGTGAAGATGAGATTGAGGCAGACACTGTGTTAAAAGGGAAAACAGAGTCTGATGACCCACCAGTGGAAGATTTAAACACCAGTGGAGGGGGAGGAGGGCAGGTTTAGGGTTTTGGGTTAGGGTTTTTAGGTTTAGGGATTAGGGTTTAGGGTTGAAGGTCAAGGGTTGAGGGTTGAGGGTTAAGTTTTTAGGGTTTAGAGTTTAGAGGGTTTAGGACTAAGTTTTCTTTTTGATAAATTGTCTGAAGTTGATATCTAGGATTTCGACTTCAAAGTGGTTATCTAGAATAGCATTTTTTAAAGTTGATATCCCTAATATCGATTTTAAAGTCGATATCTCAAAAATTGATTTCTTTAAAAATAAAATAATTTTTCAATAGTATGTTAAATTTAATTTATATTTTTTATATAATTTTTTGGGAAAAAACTTGTAATAATACACAATAAATTATTGCAAAATTATTGTTCAAAGTTACATTATTTAAAAAAAATTTACTAATATATGGTACAAAAACTAATTAACTAATAGTTTTAATCAAAAACTTTTAAACAATAATACTAAATTGAAGTGGATATGCAGAATATCGATTATGAAGAATTTAGCTCTGGATAACATTCTTTTTGAATTTGTTAAAATAAAATATGGTTAAAAAATTAATTAATTAGTTTTAATCAAAATAAATGTTAATTAAAAATAATGTTAAGAAAATCGGTTTTTGTAAAACCAACATTGAAGTCAGTTTTTGAAAAACCGACTTTAAAATCGGTTTTTCAAAAACCTATTTCCATAGAAAATGAAAAAAAAATCAATATTTATTTAATTTTTTTTGAATCAATATTTAGGGAAATAACTCTACTTACAAATTTGCAAATTATAATATCTAAATACCTAAATTAATTTTATTGTTATTTTGACCCAATTAAAATAGTTATTATTATAAAAATACACATACTTTATTTCTATTTCAATTTTAAACCTCCAAGACATATAACTTTATCCAATCATATTTTCAAAATATATTTATTTCTTTCAATTGCACCCTCAATATTTTAATACAAAATTTAGTAAATTAATGTAACATTTTATACAATATTTTTTGTGAGACATAAATTCGAAATTCGGTTTTCGATTTGAATTCGAATTCAGTCGAATTAATCGAATTTTGAATTCAGCCGAACCAAAGTAATTCGATCGAATTCTAATTCGGCCAAATTAATTGAATTCTAATATGTAATAGCACTAAACTTCAAATGTACAATTCCAGTAACAGGCGATCCAATAAAAAGATTCCAGTCACGGACGATTCCAAAATCCGATAGTAGTAAACAGTAAAAATTCATTCTTAAAGCATCTTCATCCAACAACCCAATAAAAGGCAAACAAAAGCATTTTCATCCAATTTCAATCTGTTAAATTTTTAGTTCAAACAATTTTAGCATCAAAAAGCAAATAACAAATAAAATACTAAGAGAGCGACAGAAGGCAGCGGCAGAAGGTGAGCGGCAAAACGCGACCAATAGAAGGCAAAAAGCGAGCAAATGAGTGGTGGTGGAGGCAGAAGATCACGCAAAGGAAGAAGGAAGGCGGTGGAACAAAGGAAGGTGAAGCAAAAAAGAAGAAAGGAAATTGGCGGGCAAAGGAATTAGGATAGAAACCCTGGTTCAGAGGATACAGATTATGAGGAGGAGGAAGAATAGCGAAGGAAATTAGCAATTGCGAATTTGCAATTGGAATATTATTTGCCAAATTAAGGTTTTAGTTTTGTAAAATTGCAAAATTGTCTAACCTAAAGTAATTTTATTCTTAATTTGACCTAATTAAAATAGTTATTATTTTATTAATACCCATGCTTTCTTTCTATTTTAATTTTAATCTTTCAACAAATCTAACTTTATTCAATCACATCCTTAAAATATATTTATTTCTTTCAATTAGACCCTTAATAAGTTAATATGTTAATACAAAATTTAGCTAGTTAATGTAACATTTTATATTAGTATGATCAATTAGAATTTGTAAATGCAACATTGGAGTTTAACCACTATTAATCGCTTGTGTTTGCTTCTCTTCCATTCTCTTTATATTTATTGCATATATTATCACTTACTCTTCATTTAAAATATGTTGAATATGTTTTTGTAAGTTTTCCATATTTGATTATCGTTTTCATTTTGATATATTTGTTTTACAAGTTGAAATTTTATTTGTAATTTTTTTAGAAGCAACCCTATTCACCCCCATCTACTGTTGCTATTTGGGACATGTATGAATGTAGTTACTATCAAGAATCCAATAAAAGAAAAAATATATTTGCTAATTTGAAGTCAAATTTGTTTAATGTACATATATTATTGGAGAATTAAACCAAACTTAATTGATAAATTATATTTTGATTAGGATTTGGTAATTAGTAATTTAGTTCGATTCAAATTTTTTTAAGAAAATAGATTTTTTTTTTTGGGCAGGATTTAGTTTTAAATCCTTTGTTCAATGAAAGGTTCTATATAAAGAACCTAGGGCTATTATTTTTGTGGGAGTACAAGAAAATAAAAAGTGAGGCTACAAGACAAAGAGTTGTGAAGCATATAATTTATTTTTTCATGAGATTGTGATTTACATTGAAAGGCCCCACCAGATTTTCTTGTTGGGTAATAATAAATTTTCTTCTTATATTATATTTTAAAACCTTTTTGTGCTTACTTTTTTTTAGCATCTATTCAAAATATTTATTAATTTTTTTGTGAAGCCTCCATTTGTAGGAAGGCCACCACTTGGATTCTAAACAATCAATTTTTGCCGTGAAGCCTTTATATTACGGCCTTGGGTGCCAAATTCTTTTGTCACATTCTGAAGCAATTTGTCCAGCCTTAATTGGCCAAACTTCCTTCAAATTCGGGTCATATTGTTTTGTGTTTGGTCTTCTATTTGCCTATTAAAAGTTCATGTGAATAGTAGCTGAACCAATTTTATTTTGAATCCAACAAAAATCATAAAAATTGACAGCCATTTACTATGGCTTGGAAATTAAATTAGAAAAAAGCCATTAGTCAACAAAATGCATTTTGCCTTTAGTTTGTAGTTTTGTCATGCAAAATGTTAATGTGATTGATATTAAAATGGTGTGGAAACAAAGCTCACTTATTAGAGAAACATGGTAGCCAATTGCAACTCAGAATCTCCAAAACTTGAAGGTTCTCCTTCTCCGGATAAACAATAGGCCGGTGGAAGTCCCCACCCCACGAAGAGGAGCAGAAAGGAGAGAAGAGTCCAACTCCATCCAGCAACAAAAGTTACGAGTGCTCAACCTATGGCAAAAAATTTGATAGTTTGTTTGCCCTAGATAAGCATAGGCCACACGGTATTTGCAGTGGCTAGTAGTGGCAAAGCCAATCCGTTGCCAATTGGACTAATAATTATTATTTGTTTGGGTTTAATTTGGGGTTAAATAATTGCTCTCCTTGGTCGCTGTGTGTTGTTGGGGTGATTTTGCCATATTTGCCGTTCGATTGGCAGCGCGTATTTGCATTATGAATGTATTTGCTTTATTATTATTAATGGTTTTGTTATTATTAATGTATTTGCCTTATTATTTGATATTTTGCACTGTATTTTTTGAGAAGTGTACTGCCACTATTTATTGTTCAAAACAAGCATATAACTACCACATGCAATGTTTGGGGTTTTCCTGTGCTCCTAACACACACATTGCATGCATATAAATGGAACCAAGTTCGGTGTTTCTAGTATGCACCCGTTAGTTTGCAAAATTAGATGATCATTGATTCAGGACAAGATAAATTTATAAAGGTTTCTCTGGCATATATTTTTTTGACTTTTCACTATTCCTAATAAACTAATATATTTAAAACGTACCAAAATTCGTAACTCTCAATGGGGATAGTTTCTCCATTAATAATTATTAATTGAAAGGACCTGTGAAAATACAGTTTCAAATACAATGTCAGCGATATGTATATTCTTTATCCATCTCAAATCTATACATCTTTGGCTTTTTTGCGATTTAAGTGAACTAATAAATTTAAACATCCCAAATATATTTACAAAGTATCGAAATTTGTAACTCACGCATGTGATAATATCTCTAGTTTAAATTATTGAGTGAAAGAATAGGTGAAAATACTACTAATAAATAAAAAAACCAGGTATATATTCTTTATGATCAGTCTGATTTTTTTTTTTCAAAAATTTTTACTTCCATCTGAAATAATAAAAATAATATGAATTTATTCTATTTCCAAAGGAAAATTAGCTCACATTGGGATGAGCAATTGAGAAGAACATATTTCCGAACATATTCCTTTAATTACATTTATTTAAAGGAATTTTAGCAAAATATATGTCGGTCAAGCTATTCAATGTTCATTATCTCCTTAATGAAGATTGGGAGACGAAAGAAAAAGAAACCGAGGTAAAATGTTAAACAAAACATGGAAACTTACTTATAACCCGAGGGCCAAGGTACACTAAACACACGACGCTAGGAGAAAATATTGTAATTTTCAAAACTTTTGTGAATAGATATGCCCACTTCTTATTCGAAATGATCATCTGGCTGTTTTGTTCTTGAGCTCCAAAATTCCTTCAAAAATACATGCTTGATACATAATGTTTGAAAAGATTGTTCCAAGTTCAATTGGCTGTTTTGTTCTTATTTGCATTAATCTTTTTCCATATTTAACTATAAATCATAGAAAATTCTACTCATAAGTTAACAAATCCACAACCAAAAACTAAACAAATCATGATTTAAATATATGTAAATTATGAATTAACTAGTATGCACCTAACCAAACTGGACCCTAAACGACCTGCAAATTGGACAATATTTTCTTTGTGAGATTGCACACAATAGATGCGTAGGTTCATGCATATCACAAATTAAAATATATCAAAAAAGGAAAAAGGGATTTTTACGAAGATTTATTTTTCTGGTTAAAAATCCTTCTTCTTCTTCTTCTTCTTCTTCTTTTTTTTTTTTTCAAAAGAGTTGTTGGAGAGAAAAGTTTTTAGCCAAAATTTGTGTTTTCTCACAAATGGTTCAATCATTTGTGAACAGATTCCTCATTAATGTTTCCCACACTAATGCATGGTATGGATATTATGCATAACATCCTCATAGTATCATTTAATTGACTGTTGTACACTTTTTATTATAAACACAATTCTCCCTCGCAATACAATAGTATTTAATTGACTATGGTGCCCTTTTTTTACAATAAACACAATTCTCCCTAACCGTTTTAATAGATTGACAATTATACTGAGACAATTATACCTCTCAGTAATATATATACCATTTTCCTAAAACCATTGGTCGCCAAATGAACTTAATAACGAGGAATATTTTATTATATTGCTCCTTCTGGCAATATTATATTTTAGTTTGCATCTCACTATATATCAAATAATTAAAAAACTTAAATTCAATAAATGAGAATATACTTGCGAATACATAAAAATTACTAAATACAAAAAGTTATAGTTAAAATTATACAAGTGAGAAAAGACGAAACTAAAATTGTATAACTGTATTACATTTACATTGCCAACATTCAAAAAAAAAAAGGGGAAAACTAAGAACTTTGCATGATCCATCACCAATCTACAATAATATATGCCAAACAACCAAACACTAACTATACATATTGTAGGATGTAAAAATCCTATGTTCAAAATTTATACAGCGGAAAATAAAAAAAATAATTTATTTGGAGACAAATAATATGGTAGGAAAAAAAACTCTACATTTCAAAATACAAATGGTAGGAAGAAAGTCATACTTCTCACAATTATATTTTCTTGGAGTCTCTCTTTTTCTTATTTTTCTAAGCCTGTTAAAAACTAATAACCATTAGTCTTTTATATTGATCCTATACTTAATAAAAAATAGTTAGGATTTGATAATCAAATCATATTCAAAATCTACTTTTCTACAACAATTCAAATATAATTCAACTAAGAATTAGTAAATCCTAATCAAAATAAAATTTGCTAAATAAGTTTGGTTTAATACACCAACAAAGTCTCCCTTAAACCAAACTTGCCATAACAGCAACTCCAACTTCATTTCGAGTATGAATTTCTTTTGAAATCTCCTTTGCCGTGTAAACCATGTATAACATTAACTTGTTGATCTTCATCTTCATTATCACCTTCAATCTCGTCATGGATGAAAATTTATAATTTGAAAAAATTCTATTTTGCTCTTCTTCTTGATAAAAAAACTCATCTATATTGACCCATTTTTCAAAACAATAGTCTTCACCATTGCTATGCAATACTTTCTTAGTTTGTGCAGCCAATTCCCTTGTAGGAGATAATATCAAGGCTTGCACCTCAGAAGATTTGGTGTCGACGACTTGGCAAACGATGAGGGCATTCATGGAGGTATTTCCAGTCCCAGATTAGGCTTGAGCGATAACATCACAGCCATAATGTGATTTCAAAAAAAATAAATATTGTATGCAAGTGAAAAAAATTGCAAGTGTATTAATGTGATTTCAAAAAATAATAAAGAAATATAATTTAAAATGATTGAGAAAATAGATGATAAGGAGTGTAGAAAAGAATATTTGAAAAAGTTAAGAGATTTAATACTAGAAGAAGAAAAATCTAACAAATTTGAAGAACAATTTAGTATTTCAAAATTATTAGATAAATATCCAAATGAAGGATTATTAGGAATTAGGAAGCCACATGAAGGAAAATAAGATATTAAAACATTAAAAGAACAAGTTAAAAAATTACAAAAGGATATAATAGAATTAACAACAAAGATTTAGAATTATACACAAAAATAAGTTTAATAAAAAAATGGGCAAACCCCAGACATTTCTTAAAAAGGAAAAGAAGTTATGGATGATATTCAAAACTTAAGTTCTATTCAAATAAATAATGAAGAAGTTTCAAATAAAATGTACATTCATATGATAAATAGAATAGAATATCAAAAATGGTATTGTTTTGTTGCGGTAGGAATAAATTATTTCAAAATTACAGTACATGCTATGATAGATAGTGGTGCTGATGCAAATTGTATTAAAACAGGGACAATTCCCACAAAATATTTTCAGAAAACTAATGAAAGTTTGTTAGCAGCAAATTCAAGTAGATTATATGTTAAACATAGAGTAATATTAAATGTATGCAATAATGGTTATTATATTAAAAATTTATGTTATGTAGTTGATGATATAGCTCAAGATTTAATCATAGGATTACCATTTTCACATCAGATTAATCCTATGAAAGTAGATAATGAAGGTATTCATACAAAAATTATAGGTAGAAATTTCATTTAAATTTATTTCTCCTAAAAGACATAAAGAAATAGACTTAATTCAAAAGTGTTCAATATTTAAACAAATAAATAATATTAATCACATTAAAATTCAAATGGGATTTTTAAAAGAAGAACATTCATATGCTAGAATAAAAGCTAAATTAAAAGATAATAATATCAAGAAGAAAATTATTGAATTAGAAGATAAGTTTAAAAAAGAAATTTGTGTAGATCTACCTAATGCTTTTTGGGATAGAAAGAAACATGAGGTATAATTACCATACGAAGAAGGATTCATAGAAAAGGATATTAGGACAAAAGCTAAGCCTATTCAAATGAATCAAGTATTATTAGAAACCTGTAAACAAAAAATTAAAACATTATTAGATAAAAAATTAATAAGATCTTCAAAGTCTCAGTTTTGTCTAGCTTTCTATGTCATGAATCAAGCTGAAAGGGAAAGAGGACTACCTAGATTAGTAATTAATTATAAACCATTAAATAAAGTATTATAATGGATAAAATATCCTATTCCAAATAAAAGAGATTTATTAAATAGATTATTTAATGGTAAAGTATTTTCAAAATTCGATATGAAGTCAGGATACTAGCAAATTCAAATAGTTGAAAAAGACAGACTGCATTCATAGTTTATTTTGGACACTACGAATGGAATGTTATGCCGTTTGGATTAAAAAATGCTCCTTCAGAATTTCAAAATATTATGAATAATATATTCAATCCTTATTCAACTTTATGATTGTTTATAGTGACGATGTATTAGTATTTTTAAAAAATATAGATAAACATTTTAAACATTTAGAAACATTTTTCAAAGTGGTAAAAAGAAATGGTTTAGTAGTTTCTGCTACTAAACTGAAATTATTTCAAACTAATTTGAAGAGTAAAATAACAAAGCCAAATCTATTAATGACAAAAGTTTTGAAAATTAAATATTTTCCAATTTTAGATACACCCAAGCCACTCATAAACCATAGGATTTTTGTCCATGGAAAAGCTAGAATGAAGCCAAATAATTGATCAAAGATAGAAACAAATGGTATGTGAAGAATGAATACAACATCAAGGTATGGGAGGATTATTGGCTACCTAAGAAGCACATAAAAAAAAAAAACTATTTGTGCTTAAATCTAAAGAGTGCAATTTTTGAAAGTTTGAAATCTTTTGGAACCAAGGAGGAGAAGCCTCGAATGAGGAACTCCTTCATCTTCTTTTTAGTGAAGCTGAAGCCAGAGCAATCAAGACAATATCAGTGAGCTTTGTGGGAACGAAAGATAGATTGGTATGATATCTCTATTTTAATGGGTGGGTATTTAGTGAGCTTAGGAAATACAGCGGTAAAGGACAAATAAAATAAGAATGAAGGAAATAAAAGGGCAAGTACAAAAGTTATAGACGAAGCAAATCTACGGAAGAAATTTGGGAGTTTGAAAATCAAAAGCAAAATTCAAGCATGTAACAAAAGTATCACCAAAATTCAAGCATGTACAAATGAAATTCCCATTCCTGTGGGTAGAGAAAATACCTAATATTTAATTTTCCATCTTATTGACATTAATTCCACCAAAATTAATTACTTCCCTATGGGCCAAGCAACTAATTTTAATGTATTAATTTTCCATTTAACATTTTATGCTAATAGTATCACCAACTAGTATGTAATTAAAATCTTATAAAATTCTATATCAAAAATTTAGAATGCTATGGCTATTTCTAAAATATGACATATAAAATATTAAAATTGACATAAAATATCATAAAATATTTTTCTTTATGGTTAACCCAATCAAAATTGCAATTCAAATAGCATAATCAAAATCAACTACATATTTTGAAAGTTTAGACACAAATTCTAAAACTTTTTTTATGCAGTAATAATACTAATAATAAAGAATTTTTATTATTTACAATAATAAGCTGATTCCTAGGGATGGTAAGGGTACTAGCTTCATTTACCGGCATTAATTTTTCAGATATATTAATTAATGTATAATTTTTTTATTTAAATTATAATAAATATATTATTTGTGTATATTAGTAAATATATTACTTATATAATTATATATATTATGTTATTAATATTAGTTAGAATTTTAATTTATTATTAATTTTTTTGGTTATTAGTACATTATGTTTATATTAAGATTATATTAATTAATTTTTTAATTACCATATTTTAGTATTAATTACTAATTATTATTAGTTTATTATTATTTCTCTATTAGTTATGAATTATTATATATTGACTCACATCTTTTTCATTATAACATATTATTATTTAGATTTTGGATTGATTTTAATTATTATTGTATAGTGTAAAATATTAAAATTTTAATTTATATATATATATATATATATATATATATACTTTTAAAATGGGGCTTGTTAGGCACCTGTGAAGGAAATAGGAAGGGGCGAGGTGGGGGATGAGTAGAGGGAAGGCGAGGATAACGTGAGTGGCGAGTGGGGCTTCCCTCTCTTTAAACCCGCCCTGTTGTCATCTCTAATGATTATAATATTAAATTGATAGAATATTAGACTTGTTACAATTGTATAGTTTATGACCCAAAACTATATGTGTACATTAGGCTGATAAATAGGCCAAATGGGTCATATAGCCCAAAATTAGTTCCCAATGTTCTGGATTAGATGTTGGGTTGTTCAGCCCGTGTAAGTGGATGATTATAAATTGGGCTATTGTATACAAAGTTGTCAGCATATGGCAAGACTGGGATTAAAAAAATGGTGTTTAGGTAAAAGAAGTAGTTAGTTAGAATGCTGACTAAACAAAGTTAGTTAAATCCGTTAATCAGGAAGTTAGTAGAAACTAGAGCCGACTTTCAGTATATAAACAAGCTTAGCTTGAGGATTAAGGAAGCTTTGAAAATTCTGTGATGTTCCTTCAAAAACTTGTAGTTCTTTCTCAATACAATTCCCCAATTCTTCCTTATTGTTTCTTTCTTTCTTTCTTTCTTTCTTCCTTTCTTTCTTTCTTTCTTCCTTCCTTCCTTCCTTTCTGTAATTTTTAGAAAATCACTAAATTTTCAGCAGCTCAACCCTTATTGCTGACAAAGTCAGAAAATATATAAAGTAAAACCCAACTCAGACTATCACTTTAATACTCTACTTGGGTCACCGGCTCACGTTGACGCAATCCAATACTAAAATAGGGCAAAAATGTTAGTTAGAAAGTCAGAAAATATATAAAAATAAAACCCTTGTTGCAGCCATGAATTGTTCAAGTTTGTTGAAGGACACCCTGTGATTCTCATTGATTGTGAATTCAAGTGAAGCAATTAAATAATGGAAAAGGATTTTTGTTTTGGAGTTTGTGAAAGGTTTTCCAACCTAAGTCCTATTTTTCACATAAAAGACCTATATCAGATGGAGCCTATATAGGCATTATATAGAAATTAAATAATGGAAAGCAAATTTTTGATTTGGAGTTTGTGAAAGGTTTTCCAACCAACGTTCTATTTTTCATAGAAGAGACCCATATCAAATAAAATTATATATAGTGTAGAATTAGAAACCCTTATTAGATAAAATTTTATTAATGCTTTTATTTAAAATCTTATCACGTGATAATCAACTATAGTGATAACTCTTTTATCCATTTATCATCAGAATTGATTTTTAAATTGAATATATATTTAACGAACTAAATATATGTGTGCACCACTTGTTAGGTTTGTTTCGAACCTATCTAACAGATACATGTGTGGGCCTCCTTATGTTAGTTTTAGTTTTTTTGTTTTTTTTTTTTTAAGTATTCTAACGGTTTGTCCTCGTATAACTAATTGAGAAGAAGCTGCCTTATTTTTATTATTTTTTTATTTGTGAACAAGTTTAATGAAGTCTTTTGCTTCTCTACGGTTCTCGTGGAAAAGTGAAGTGACTCTGGCGAATGTGGTGGTGTCGGGATCCCATTTCACGATCACTGCCTCAGCTAATTCGACGAAGGTATATTACTTTGCCAATTCCTTTCTGGCGATTTTTCACAAAAAATGGAGGACAAAATGCAGAAAAAATAGAGGAAAAATGCAGAAAAAATGGACAGGAATGGGCAAAAGCTTACCTTACCGGCGGCAATGGACAGGAAGACCTCCTCTTCGGATCGGAACTTGTCTCTCTCCGACCCCAACGAGTTTCTGGCACCCACACCGTTAGAAAATTTTGTGGGTTTTGGGCGGCCAAAATGGGTTAAGAAGGATCCAAAAAAATTAAATTTTTTTTGATGACTGGGCGATGACTTGGCAGTGACGTGTCGCCCACGTGGCAGTCACATCATCAATTTAACAGAAGTTCTAACGGTGGACTAACTGAGGCTATAATTGTTACAAATTGAAAAGGTCAGGTACTGTATTGTTAAAATTGAAAGGTTGGGCTATAATTATTACAAGAGTCAAAGTTCATGCTATTTCTGTATATTAGGCCTTAAAAAATGGTGTTTAGGTAAAAGAAGTAGTTAGTTAGAATGCTGACTAAACAAAGTTAGTTAAATCCGTTAATCAGGAAGTTAGTAGAAACTAGAGCCGACTTTCAGTATATAAACAAGCTTAGCTTGAGGATTAAGGAAGCTTTGAAAATTCTGTGATGTTCCTTCAAAAACTTGTAGTTCTTTCTCAATACAATTCCCCAATTCTTCCTTATTGTTTCTTTCTTTCTTTCTTTCTTTCTTCCTTTCTTTCTTTCTTTCTTCCTTCCTTCCTTCCTTTCTGTAATTTTTAGAAAATCACTAAATTTTCAGCAGCTCAACCCTTGTTGCTGACAAAAGTCAGAAAATATATAAAAGTAAAACCCAATCAGACTATCACTTTAATACTCTACTTGGGTCACCGGCTCACGTTGAGGCAATCCAATACTAAAATAGGGCAAAATGTTAGTGAAAGTCAGAAAATATATAAAAATAAAACCCTTGTTGCAGCCATGAATTGTTCAAGTTTGTTGAAGGACACCCTGTGATTCTCATTGATTGTGAATTCAAGTGAAGAGCAATTAAATAATGGAAAAGGATTTTTTGTTTTGGAGTTTGTGAAAGGTTTTTCAACCTAAGTCCTATTTTTCACATAAAAGACCTATATCAGATGGAGCTATATAGGCATTATATAGAAATTAAATAATGAAAACAAATTTTTTGATTTGGAGTTTGTGAAAGGTTTTCCAACCAACGTTCTATTTTTCATAGGAGAGACCCATATCAAATAAAATTATATATAGGGTAGATTAGAAACCCTTATTAGATAAAATTTTATTAATACTTTTATTTAAAATCTTATCACGTGATAATCAAATATAGTGATAACTCTTTTATCCATTTATCATCAGAATTGATTTTTAAATTGAATATATATTTAACGAACTAAATATATGTGTGCACCACTTGTTGGGTTTGTTTCCGAACCTATCCTAACAGATACATGTGTGGGCCTCCTTATGTTAGTTTTAGTTTTTTTTTTTTAAAGTATTCTAACGGTTTGTCCTCGTATAACTAATTGAGAAGAAGCTGCCTTATTTTTATTATTTTTTTATTTGTGAACGTATTCTAACATATTGTCCTCATATATCTAATTGAGAAGAAGCTGCAAAGTCTGTGACTTTCAGGCAGGACTTGTCCGTGGATTTACTAAATTTCTCTAGGGGTAAATTATCTTATTTGCTTTTTACTCATTAACGTGGCTGGGATATGTATTTATAAGGTGAGTATGTGTTGTTGACCTCTGTTGAAACTTTGGATTTGAATTTTTGTTTCTCAATGAATATTATTTCCCTTGTTGTGGATATCGTACCAATTGGAGTGGATGCAATATTTGTTATCTTGGATTTTGGAGAATGTTCTTGAAAAAGGGAAAACATTACTGTATGCATTGTTTTATGCATCTTTCTTGACATCCATTTGGAACGACTAGGAGGAAAAAATGAAGCGAAATCTTTATTGAAAACAGTGGAGTTGAAGAATAAAGTATAAGGTACAGGAAAGATGAATAATTGGCTTTTGGCAAAAAAATAAAAAATAAAAAAATAAAAAAGAATGAAATAGAAAGGCTTGTAAACCTCAATCCAATCTATTGAAGTACTAGTTGATGTTCATGAAAGTGGTATAGCAACCTTCAAACTTCCTCAACACCTTCAATATCCTCCTCAGGTTCTTGAATCATTCGCAAATCGATTGATTCGTTTGTCACCATGTTGATATGCTCTTGGCTCCATCCAGCAACACTCGAGTTGCTCTTCGGTATTGTATAGATTTGTACTTGAGAAATCGTTCCTTCCTAATGTGTGGTATTTTCGAGTGTCAAGTGAATAAAATACAATACGCTCTTTATGAAATCTTGGAAGATAAATTTTATTTTCCATCCCATCTATAACTTTCTTTCTTGGAAAGGAAGTGGTGGGACTAAGAAAAAACATATTATCTCCCAAATTACTGACCTCTACCCATTCCATATTTGACTCATCCAACTTGAAAATGGAAATCCATAAACCCATTAGCCCTAAGAACACCGCCATGAGTTCCCCTTCACACTCTAGGAGATAGTTCTCATATACTTGTTTACAAGGTTTTCGCGGATTAGGAAGCACAGTCCACTGATTATCTTTTATATTAAAAACTCCTAAATTCCCAATATCACCTAAGCAATAAATCATTCCCTTGTGAAAAACTGGGGTGCTGACCGTAAAGACGAAGGGCAAATTGTTCTCGAAGTTGTGAAAATTCCATGATTCTCCAGGACGAAAAGTATAGATATTCATATAATTCTTAAAATAGGGTAAGATGCCAACAACCAGGAAATCTGGTGACGTTGGCACAGATAAAAATGTCACCGACCTAAACTCGTAGACCATAGGTTCTGGTATTTTAGGCAAATAAACCTTTGATCTTGTGAATGGGTTAAGAAAGAAAACTGAATGGCGTCCTTCAGACAAAGGCAACAAACCATCCTTTGAACATTGAAGCACTGAACCATGTACCTCCGAGGTCGGTGGGTTGGATGAAGTGTTGGATAATTCACGCATGTCCAGGGTGTAAATTTGACGATAGATGGGGTGGAAAAATTAAAGGATAGATTTGCTCAAACGTTTTGTACCAGCCATTGAGACCCAACAACTGGAAATTGGGCTGGAGAGCGTTCAATGCAATTATATTCAGGAACTGCTACCGATCTCCAAGTTGTACACACAGAATTAAAGCTTTTGACATCATCCAGAAATAGTTTTGATAGGATCCATTCTAAAAGATCCTCTGGAAGATCGCTCCACAGGTTCATGTTCACTGCAATTAATAATTACACCGAGAAGAGTAAGAAGACCAATACTCGATACGGCAAACAAAACAATAATGGAACTGAACTTTGGTCTTAGGTCTTATTTAATGGTTTTAAAATCCTAATGCGAGTGGGCTAAGGGAGTTATTAAATCGAATGGGCTTTAAAATTTTACTACGAGTCGGCTAAGGAAAAGTAAAATCCAAATCAGAGTGGTAAAGCAAACTTTTGTTTTTTTAACTGCAAGTTAGATAGGTACAAATAGTATTATAGTAATGCCACCCGGGATTGCATGCACCGAACAAAACTTGGGCAACAAAAATCCAATTTCAAAAAGGATTCAAGTTAGAAACATATCTATAAAAGTACCTCATGGGATTTGGGACAACACCCACCCTCTCTATCCATTACAAGAAAAGGCCGCACCAACTATATGTAATTACTAAATATCTAGAATAAGTAGTTAGTTTAATCTTGTCCAGAAATCCACCGTTGTTGACCAATTCTCCGTGCCTCAAAGCGAAGAATTAATAATTTTTAATCAATTGAAATATGATGATCAATAGGAGCAAGGGATGTTCTTCCATTCCTCCAACTCCACAGCCATACCCTTGGCTAGTGTTTTCCCATGGAAAATCATCACGTGTCCAGACATTCTACAGCATACCACAAGATCGTTATTACACAAGAAGATTGCCATACGTATCTGGTAAATTTATTACAAGTTGCGAGGGATGGATGGTGGTCTTAGATGGCGATGGCGATGGCGATGGTGATGATGAGAATCTCATTAGTTGTTCTTTATGCGATATTGTCTCCATGGAAAAGATTAACTTGCCACCTCTTAAACTTTCCAATAATCGGCTCTGCGTCCTCTCTTCCCCTCCTACTGAACCCAATTGCATTCTAGCATTCTTTGAGGGAAATGGCGTAATGTTTTGGCGTCCAGGCCAGGAAAATTGGGTCTCACATGGATTTACGAATGATTGGGTCCGAATCACTGAGGCCACAGCGTGCCAAGGTATAATTTACTGTCTGATAAACTTTGGTTACGATCTTGCGGTTGTCGACATGGCGGCCGAAGAAAGCAGACTTGAGTTGACAAGATTGGGAGCAGGGTACCTGCCAGTTTGCGACAGAGTTATATTAGAACTCACGAAATTTTGATTGAATCATGTGGAGAAATCTACTGCATTATTTTTGTATGGAGAGGAGATCAATTTGCATCGAGGATTAAGTATATCGAAGTGTTCAAATTTAGAAGGACTAGCTTGGATTGGATCATGGTTGATGATATAGGCGATCGTGCATTCTTCACGAGTGGAATGAATAATAATATGTCGTGTTCCGCTTCAGTGTCAGGTCTAAAGTCAAATTCAATATACTTTGTGATGCAAGGTGACAGGAGCCTCTACGTGTATGATATAGAAAGGAAACGCATTGATGCATCCTTTCTTTGCCCAAATTCGTCAGAAATGTGTTGGGTCAAACTTTCTGCTTAGTTTCTACCATATCCACTTGTTGTATTTTTGGACACCAAATGTTGCTAAGAAATATATTTTTTATGTATTCCTTCTTTTCTTTTAATGTAGAGTAACAGAGATTATCATTGCTATTTGTTGAGCATTGCAGTTGCTCCATATGTAGGATCTAGACATGACGAGGTACTAAATTGTCATGCAGCATTTACCTTAGACATCTAAAGTAGAGAGACAGAAATCCAAAGCATAAATTTTTTGGCAGAGTAATATCTGCTTTATAGCGAAATTAACCCCCAACATTACTCGATAATTGGAGTGTTGACTATTAATTTTTACCACATATGTCATAGTAATCATTAAGAGATTTTATCATTGAAGAGAGTGTTGACTATTGATTTTTACCACATATAATCATGGTAATCATTAAGAGATTTTACTATCAAACAATTACTGATTTAAAATTTCAATTGGAAATAGACTATTTTGTGAATCAAATAATAGTTAAGTTATTTAATCAAACAAAATAATCATACTCAAAAAAGTATAAAAAAAAAAATACTTATGAATGAACATGACATGAATAAACCAAATTAGATCCTACAATTATTATAGAACTAAAACTTTGATTACCCTTCAATGTAGAACCGCACCACAAGGATTTTTGTAGTCTGTTTCTTCTGATCTTGCTGAGGGGAGCTATGTCCGTAGAGACCGAAAAGTTAGGGTGTTCTTTTGATCTCTTAGTTAGGTAGTGGCTAGGAGGTACCGGTCTCACTGTGTATTGGGTAGGGTTATGCTGGTCTCGTTTAATTCGGAGTAAACAGCCTTAACCAACCCCTCACGGTTTATGCTAGTTGTGTTAGGACTGACTAGTGAAGGCTATGCCTTTTTGGGTCATTCTATCTTGTATTAATTTGGGAATTTCCACATTAATATAATCAATTTCTTTTGGACCAAAAAAAAAAAAAACAAGAAAAAGAGAAAGAAGTTGTAGATAAATGTTACTATATAACTTAGGGATGAAGAAAATAGTAAAAAGACAATGTGTGTGTTGGGTGGCTCCCTTGCATTGTGTTCTACCCCTATTCTTGATATTGTCTTGATTAAATAAAAAAAAATTCTCCTAAAAGGTAAGAATAATTTTTAAAAAGAAGTTCAATTATAATAAAAATCAAATTGCAGTAAAATTCATCTTTTGTTATTATTTAGGGGCATCCAACTTCATTTTCTAATTAAAGTTGATTTTTCTTATTAACTGGTAAGGTATGCTTATGCTTTATCTACTGAATTTTTCTTGTCAACACTATCGTAAATAAGGTATGCCCACTCCTTAATCGAAAAGATCATCTGGTTTGTTTTATTCTTGAGCTCCAAAATTCCTTCAAAAACACATCCTTGATAGATAATATTTGAAAAGATTGTTCCGAGTTCAATTTGGCCCAAATCTTTTTGAATTAATCTTCCTACATATTTTCCTATAAATCATAGAAAATTCTACTCTTAAGTTAGCAAATCCACAACAAAAACTAAATAAATCATGATATAAATATATGTAAATTATGAATTTATTAGTATGCACCTAACCAAACTAGACCCTAAACAACCTGCAAATTGGACAATATGTTTTGTGTGAGATTGCACACAATAAATGCGGAGGTTCATGCATATCACAAATTAAAATATATCAAAAAAGGGAAAAATATTTTTATGAGGATTTGTTTTTCTCGCTAAAAATGCTTTTTTTTTTTTTTTTTTGGTTTTGCAAAAGAGTTGTTGTAGAGAAAAGTTTTTAGCCAAAATTTGTGTGTTTTCTCACAATTGGTTCAATCATTTGTGAACAGATTCCTCATTAATGTTTTCCACACTAAAGCATGTTATGGATGTTATGCATAACATCCTTTAGATAACTGCAAACTTCCTCATAGTATCATTTAATTGACTATTGTACACCTTTTTATTATAATCACAATTCTCCCTTGCAATACAATAGCATTTAATTGACTATTCTGCCCTTCCTTACAATAAACACAATTCTCCCTTGTCATTTTAATAAATTGACAATTATCTCTCTGTAATATATATATACCATTTTCCTCAAATCACTTGTTGCCAAATGAACTTAATAACGAGGAATATTTTATTATCCTTCTAGCTATATTTTAGTTTGCATCTCACTATATATCAAATAATGAAAAATGAATTTAAATTCAATAATTGAGAATATATTTATTAATACAGAAAAATTACCAAATACAAAGAGTTGTGGTTAAAATTATACAAGTGAGAAAAGACAAAACTAATAAATTTACATTAATAACATTTAAAAAAAAAACCTCTTATAACACTACCAAAGTTTAACAAAAGTTCATATTTGTTAATTACTACATGATCCATCACCAATCTGCAAAATATATGCCAAACAACCAAACACTAATTATACATACAAACAAAATCGCAAACATTAAAATTTGTCCTCAAAAGAAAAGCCTCAGAGAACCCACAACAGCTACTAATAAGTAAATTTAAACCCAACATGAATCCAAAAGCTTAAACTGATATGTTTTAAACTTAACTTACTTATTAAGTGCTTTATGTCTCTGTGAAAGCAATGTGGGATTTTTACACGCACCTACCAACCTCAACAATCTCCCCTTCATGGATAGTCCACACATCAAACCTAAATTCCATCTAGGCTCATTTGTTTGTTGCTAGTATTTCTTGCAAGCTCACCTTTTTCTTCACAACTGATCTCATTCCTACTCCATACAAGTTTTTTTGCAAGCCCGCCTTTTTTTTCCACAGATGACCTTATCCCTACTCCATCAAGTTTGTTTCCAAGCCCACATTTTTTTTCACAACACAAGATTTTACCTCTTCTTCACAGACCCACCTTTGAATTTGTGTCGGGGAGAAAACACCCAGAGAGCTCATAACAGCCACTAATATGTAAATTGAAGTCCAACATGAATCCAAAAATTTAAGCTGATAGGTTTTGAACCCAACTTAATTATTAAGGGTCCGTTTGGACACATTGTTTTTATTTATAAATAAGAAAATTCTCAAACAAAAACAAACTATCCAAACACATTTTTATTTCAAAATTTAGAATTCAAAATTTTCCACTCAAATTCCTCTAACATAATTTTAAAAAATTTCCCTCTTATTTTTCCCTCCAAAAAACTTTTTCTATCAAAAAATACCCACCAAAATTTTCACACATTCTAATACAACTTTTTCCATTTGCAAATAAAAATGCCTTGTCCAAATGGACCCTAAGTGTTTTGTACCTCTTTCTGAAATCGATGTAAGATTTTTTACACTTACTTATGAACCTCAACAACAACTACCCAGTTGCATTCATCCATAATTGCTATAGCATCATAGGCACTAATATTCAAGATCTGTCCAACTCATGCAGAATTGTTACAACCATGATAGATTTTAGAAAAATTAATTAGTTTCAATAACTTTTATTTTATAATGCAGTCAGTTAATATGCTATCTCTTTTTTCCCAAAACAGAAAACAAAGAAATTATATATCAAATATAAAACTTGACCAAGAAAAATGAATGTAAAAGTTACAGAGGTGCAACGAAAATGATCAATAATAAATTAAACAAAATCATACCCTTTTTTCTTGCACTACCAATTTCTTTACAATTTTGAGACATCTTGCTGGCTTAAGCAGAGCACAACATACAAGAATTGACTCCAACATGAACTTGTTCCCCTCTGTCACCATAATTTTTAGCAGTAGATATATGAAAAAAAAACTTGAGAAGAAAATATTCTTATCATTTTATGCATGAAATGACCTTGGATAGTAATATAAAGTGCATAGTGGAAAAGCATTCCTAAACCAAAGCATTCCAAAGCTATATAGATTTCCACATAAACACTCAAGCACTTGTATAATCAATTGTGATAGCATTACTTTTATGGGGTATTTTAATGTAGTGTGCATATACTTGTTTCTTGATTTCTAGGCTTATGTATAAATATAGCTACTATCAAGAATCCAATCAAAGAAAAAATATATTTGCTAATTCAAAGTCAAATTTATTTAATGTACATATATTGTTGGAGAATTAAACAAGGCTTAATTGATAAATTATATATTGATTATGATTTGGTAATTAGTAGTTTAGTTGGATTCAAATTCCTTTAAGAAATTAGATTTTTTTTGTAGGATTTAGTTTTAAATCCTAGTTGTTTTTAATCTTGAAGGGTTCTATATAAAGAACCTAGGGTTATTATTTTTGTGAGACTACAAGCAAATAAAATGTAAGGCTACAAGAAAAAGAGTTGTGAAGCATAGAATTTATTTTTTCAAGAGATTGTGATTGACTCTGCATGTGTTAGTACATTGAAAGGCCTCACTAGATTTTCATGTTAGGTAATAATAAATTTTCTTCCTATATTATATTTTAAAACCATTTGTGCTTACTTGTTTTTTAGCATCTATTAAAAATATTTATTAATTTAGCACTCCCTCCATTCCAAAAAACTAAAAAAAAAGAGTCCACTTTGATATAGATACAATGTTTTATTATTTATTAGGTACAACAAATTTAATCCACTAACTAAATGCATAGTTTTACATTTTTATTCTTACTTTTTAATTGTTGATATATATATATATAATTAGTATCAGTAAAAATATTTTAGGCATTTAGTTTAAAAGTGGACTCTTTTTTTGGGACAAATTTTTTTTTGAAAGTGGACTCTTTTTTTGGGACGAAGGGAATATTTTGTTAATTTTCTTTCAACTATGTAAATCTTTTGGTGCTAATAATTTGTATTAGACACATCAATATTAAATTGTTGGTTTGTTATTTTGGTTATTTTTGTGCAAGAGAGTCTAGGAGTTGTTCATTACCTATGAATGATTGAAATATTGTATGTATTATTTCAAAACTCACAAGAAAGTAAAATTATAATTTTTGCAAGATCTAGATGGAAACTCACCTTCGAGCATTCAATTTATTATAATTCATTGAAAATGAGGTACTAGATAATGTCAAAGCCAAAACCAAAAGAAATGTAAGTTTGACATTATCTCAAATTCATTAGGTGCTTGATATGCCAATTTTTGGTCAAATTTACACTGCTAAAACTGCTAAGCAAGCATTGGATATTTGGAGGAAACAAATATAGGTATATGTCAAGTTCTAAAAAATAATGGATTATTGTTAAAAAGAAAATTTGAGTTGTGTACTATGGAGAAATCTAAGATAATTGAAAATTAATTTTCTCATTTATTAGATATTAAGAATGAGATGAAACTTAATGGGTATATTGGCAATGATAAATTCTCTGTAGAAAAGGTTTTTAATACATAATTTTTTTGCACATCATTTACAGGTGATAATGACTTGCAATTATGAATTTTTAGATCAATTAATTATTGGATTTGATAATAAGAAAATCAAGTTCAGGATAACACGCATGTGGGATGCAGTTAACATAAATAATGGTGATCCAATAGCTTTAAAAATGATTCTTTTGGGATGAAAATGTAAGTTTTTAAATATTTTTAATTAATATTCTCAATCTTACTGTTAACTTATGTTCCTAATAAGACTCTAAAAATGCACAATTTTAATATTATACAAAATATTGCATGATGATCATATTGTAGCTATTGTATCAAAAAATCTAGTACACAGGTTTAGGTCTCAATTTCACTCTCATCTTTTTTCTTATAAGTTATAACACATTATTAGTACTCATAGTTTACTTTTAGTACTTATATTTATATACTATTGTTAGTTTGAGAATTTTTGTGATATTACGTCCTTGAAATTCTGAGTGAATCAATCTCTTTGTTCTTTCAAAGAACAGTTGGCTTATCAAATTTGACCCGTTTGTGGCGCTTTTAAGTCTTATCAATCTAGTCGAACCTTAAGTCGTGGTGATGTTTCATCCATTGGTCTAATTTCTCCGGTTCAATTTGTTTTGCAAGTTAAGTCTTCGCCCTGTTCGTTTGTTGTGTATTACTAGCTCTTTATAGCCGAAAGGTGCACATTAATTTGCATCCACAAGTTTTTTATTTTTGTGTTTTTATCAAACAAATTATAACTTTTTTCAATTACATCCTAAATTAATACTACTTATATAATTATTATTTTTTTTTAGAACTTGACATATACCTATATTTGTTTCCTCCAAATATCCAATGCTTGCTTAGCAGTTTTAGCAGTGTAAATTTGACCAAAAATTGGCATATCAAGCACCTAATGAATTTGAGATAATGTCAAACTTACATTTCTTTTGGTTTTGGCTTTGACATTATCTAGTACCTCATTTTCAATGAATTATAATAAATTGAATGCTCGAAGGTGAGTTTCCATCTAGATCTTGCAAAAATTATAATTTTACTTTCTTGTGAGTTTTGAAATAATACATACAATATTTCAATCATTCATAGGTAATGAACAACTCCTAGACTCTCTTGCACAAAAATCACCAAAATAACAAACCAACAATTTAATATTGATGTGTCTAATACAAATTATTTCTTAACTAAAAATAATAAAGAGTATTGTTTAGAATTATTAAAAGGTCTAATTGAAATAATTGTAAAATCACTATAGAGCAAATAAAAATTTAACTAAATTGTTGATTTGTTAATTTATTTTACTTCATTATTTTGCAAATACAAATTTCAAAATGTTATAAATATTTTATTTCATTATTTTAATTCTTATTTTGTTGCATAATAAAACTTAAAATATAATATATATATATATATATAGATATAGATATATCATTTTCAGAACTTTAAAGTTACATAAGAAAACATCTTTCAATGTTGTACATAATGATAAGAAAATTTACATCACTTTTAATAGTTTGTTAAAAAAATTTGATGCGAATAATAACTCAATTAACATGCACAAGCTTAAATTTATTGCCTTCCATGACATTCCTTTTCGTTGCAATGTTCTAATATATTTATCAAGTATTAAATTCCTAATTTATTAATTACATTATCATAATCTTTTAAACCAATTATATTGAAGTTTTTAATTTAATTTATTTTAGTATTGTAGATGTCATTTGAAGATTAACTAAGAAAGGACCAATTCATGAATTTTGAAACAATAATGAAATGGTGAAGAAATGCAACAATGAAATTGCCATTAATAGGTTTACAAAAATTTTAATATAGAAAGAAATTAAATTTTATTTCAATCTATTTTTTGACATAATATAAAAAATTAACAAAAAAGTTTTCATTACTATATTTGTTGAAGTGGCGAATGCTTGAAAGTTACTTCATACATTCCTACGGTATATCAACTTAATGATTAACATATCATTTAATAGTCAACACCATTTTAATTGGGAAATTTACAAATATGACATCTTTGACCATTGACTTTACAAAAATAACACCATCATTTTTTTCTTTTGTGTTATAGCACTTTCATAAAAAAATGACTACAACACCCTTCTCTTCTTCTTTTCTACTATAGAACACATCTTCTCTCTTAGAACACAGATTCTTGCACTTCTGTTTCTTTGCTACTCTTCACTTCAACATTTTAGAGCCTCTTTGGTCGATTGCTCAGTTATAGACTACTCTTCACTTCAAGGATTTAGAGCTCAGTTATAGACTACTCTTCACTTCAAGAATCTGTTGTCACGCCCCATCGGATGACTACACACGCCATTGTTCACACTGCAAGCAATCGCATTTGAAATCGTCTACAAGCAATCGCACGTGTTTTCGCCCATCTTGCAGGTTAGTTTGATTTATTACCTTTTTTTAACTAGGTTTGTGAATCATACAAATAAAATAGTCGAGCAATAGGTCCATCACTAGGTCGAGCACAATGTTGCGTACGTAATTGGGTCGAGCATTAGGTCTAGCATTAGGTCAAGTAACATGGGAAGTCGAGTGTTTAGTCGATATATTGGTCGAGTACTCTGATAGGGGTAGATAAAGTCCAGCAGTATAATAGGTCGAGTGTAAGGTCGAGCAATGGGTCGAGCACTGTGGCTGGAATGAATTTCTCATTTATTTACAGCCCTACCACGATCCTGCTACTTGTTTATGGCCTAATTTTTAAAATGTTCTTTTGTTTGATGTAAAATCGTTGTTTATTAATTGTTTTGGTTTTCAATGTAGGGATGTCACGCGGCATGACGTGGTTTGTACATGTTTTTTATGACGGAAAATGGAATGTTGATCCTAGTACAAATGAACGAAGCTTCATTACTTACAAGAGGGTTGAAACTCTTTTGTTGAAAGAAGACACAAGCTTCAAGGAACTAGTGAATCTCATCATCTTTGTTATACAATTGGATATGGAGATTGAAGACAGATTGGTCATCAAATATGTACCCAAATACTTGTCAAAAATATCCCCTCTCCCAATCAAGACTGATTACCATGTCAAATGCTTTTTGAATGAGATTATTAGATGGTCCGAAGATGCAAGGATTCCAATATGTGTTACCTTTCGAGCTGAGACCGAAGCATTAGGTGATGAAGATAATGCTAGCAATTCACCAATAAAGCGATTGGGTAGCGACAGTCCGTTATGGACTAATGACACTCTTCCTCCAAACAATTTCGTCGAACCAATTTTTGAAGAGGCAGTTGATGATCATGGACTTAGGATTGATGTAAATACTCCGGTTGGGAAAACCGTAGTTGTGGAAGATGTAAATACTGCTTCCAAGCAACCGGAGACAAATGTGCCTGTCAAGCTAGTTCAAACCCATGCCCGAGCAATCCCCCAATGCCAAACGCTGACAAAGTCATCGCATGCTAATAGTGGGACTTCTTTAGACAGATTAGCAGCCATCGTCAATGTTGCGGTAAATGATGTTTTCGAAACGAGGGAGCAATTGCAACTGAGAATGAGTATGCTCGCTGTGAAATATTTCTATGAGTGGAAGGCGGTCAGAGCAAGTCGCAAGCACTGGTACATACGATGCAAGCATAGCAATTGCGGATGGAAACTAAAGCCCCATTCAAGGTACGGGAGCTTGATAAAGGTTTTGGTTAAGCTTTTGTGGATGGTCGTCATTTTATGAAACCACAAGTGATGCTATAAAAATTAGAGTAATGATATGCATAGTGACTTTTTATAATGAAAAATAATAGTGACTGATATGGCAAGTATAAAAAGATAAAATCATCCCTTAATATGTTGCATATTTCAAGGAGTGTGATAACTGAATTTTGATTTTTCATGCTTGCCACATTAGTTGCTATAAAAGTCATTATAAAAAGTCATTATATGTATCATTATTCTAAAAATTATATTATACCTCTTTCCTACTTTGTTCATCAATTACTTTTGTATGATAAAAGTCTACAAATACTTGTTTTACTGAACGTTTTATTTGAAAACACATAGCATTTATCACTATGTTCACCATTATATTGTATTTTGCCATTAAGTATTAACAAAGTCTGCAAGTGATATACTCACAAAAATGGTTCAATATAAATTTATCATTAATGTTGAAGGTGATCAAATTTGTTTCTTTATTTAGTAGATGTAAGCATGATAGCAATAAATGATCAAATTTCTACCATAACCAAACATATGTAACTAAACCTTTAGACCATTAATATCCCTATTATATGAATGCAACAAGTTTGTCAATTGATTTTAATATAATTATTATAATTTTTAAGAATATAATTTCCTTTTTGCTCTTTTGATTATAATAAAAAAATTAGTAATCAAAGAGTCATATGAAATTACCCGGTAGAATACATAGTTTCAAAATGTCAAAGGAAATGTTGTGCTCTCTTAGTCTCTACATGCAACTAAGGTGCGGCCGTGGTGCGACTGACAGCGCTTCTTGTCTCTGTCTTGGAGGAGAGTCTCTTTCTTAGAAGTGAAGTTTCCTCTTCATGCGTGTAGAGGAGTCCACGTGCCTTTGCTGAGGCAATTGGCTCATTCTATGTGTCATTAGTATAGAATTAATAGATTATCTGTGCTCTTTGGTTTAGCTATCATTAGTTTGCTCTTCTTCTTTGTTTTGGCGTCATTGCATTTTCCTTACTTCCTTCCTTTAGTTGTTGTCCCTTTTGATCAACTGTTCCATTCGTTATATGACCAGTGCAACTTCACTAAGGTTCTTTTCTTTATTTTTTCATTTCTTGTTCATGTTGTTATTTGCTCTTTCAGGCAGCAAGTTGTCTTGCGGCTATGGTCTGTTGAGGATGGATAGTGGGATCCTCCAAGATCCAATGTTGGTGGTCTCTGAGTTGCTTCAACGGTTAGAGCTCACTAGAGAAGAAGACAAGGTAGTAGTGATTCAGGAGGCAGATGTTCAAACCAGTATGGAGGAGTGTTCAAGGAGTCTTCTTGGCTGTGTTTTTGGTGATAAGAGGGCGAATTTCATAGGCTTTAAGAGTGCGTTGGCCAGAATTTGGCCAACTAAAGCCCCATTCAAGCTACGGGAACTTGGACCAAACAGATTTCAATCTGTCTTCCAAAACAGAGAGGACAAACTTAGGGTGTTGCAAGGCAAAGGATGGATGTCGATCGAATTTGTTGTCCTCGAGAAAGTGTTCGCTATCCGTGCAACATTTGGAGCAAGATTTTAGCAAGGTGGAGTTGTGGATTCAAGTGTGGCACTTGCCCAATTAGTGGCTCACAAAGGAGACGGGTTCGTGCTTTGGCAATTGTTTCCTAACATTTTTGATGTTCTTATTCTTGAAGGCGGTAGTGCAACCTAAGGTGCATGAAGATACTTCTTATGGTTGATTTGTGCAAGCCTTTGTTGAGAGGCATGCGCCTAAAACTTGGTTCTCAAGAGTGCTAGATTTCCTTTTGGTATGAAAATTTAACTGGCTTTTGTTATTATTGTGGTAAGGTTGGGCATTTGGAAAGGATGTGTTATGTTCGAAGGGTAGCTCTTGAACGTGGTGATCTTAAAGTGGGACAATTTGGCGAGTGGTTGAAGGTTGAAGGTAGTAAGACTATTACAAGGGAGAGGGGTATAAAGCTTGATCTATCGGGAGAGCTAGGGAAAGACTTAAGTGGGGGTGGAGCTCCAAGTCTTGAGTTGCATGCGCAACATTTTCTGCCTATGTCTGAGGTCAATCCAAGGGTTGCATCCATGGCTGCAGTGGCTCTGGTGCAAGAGCCATCTAGTGTTCAAGTTCTGCCGCCTAGGGGCAGGGATTTGGAATTCAGAGCTTCAGCTTGTTCATATGCTGAATCAACACGCTTGCCCATCAGCCATTCAAAGATTTTGAATTCGATTTCAAAGATGAAAGGATACAAAGGGCATCCGGTGCTCAAGTTACGCCACTGAAGCATGGATTTGGAGTTCAACATTTCAGCACTTTCATTAGCTGAATCACATCTTTTGCCCATCAAGAATTCAGAATTTCTGAATTCAGTACTAGCCAAACCACATCTTTTGCCTGTCAGGAGTTTAGAATTTATGAATTCAGGACTTCAACAAGAGCAAGAGTCTGAATTCAGTATTGCAGCTAGGGTGCTGCATGAGAAGATGAATTTGGGGTCCCGATGTTCAGCACTGCCTGAGCTAGCTCCTGCAAACTTATCTTCTATTAGTACATATGAAATTCTGAAATTCTGCACATCTGAAATTTAGCAAATACATAAGCCGCACCTTAGTCAAGAGCTGCATTGTGACCAAACTAATATGCAGCAGATGGAGAAGGAGCTGTGTTTGCATGGTGCGGACAATCACCCAAACAATTTAGTCAAGAAAGCAAAGGAGGGTGTGCAGCTTAAAAGATGGTTAAGGGTTAGGAATAGAGTTGGAAGGATCTCTGAAGTTGTGGAAACAGTTCCGGCTGGTAGCAAGAGACCTTTGCAACTCCAAGATGAGCCTTCTTATTCAGAGCAAGAGCCACGTGTCAAAAAATCTCATATGGCCAAGGTGTCAAACGTGATGGAGGCTAGCCTAAAGTGGCCCCAACATGAGTGATGAAGGTTTGTGTGTAGAATTGTAGAGGGCTGGGAGGACCTTTTACAGTTTCCCAATTGCTAGAGGTCATTCGATCTCACCTCCCTGATTTGATATTTCTATTTGAAACTAAACAGAATAGGAAGTTTGTGGTCAATATGTGTAGAATATTGAAATGTCAAGAAATATGGCGTGTTATAGAGCCGGCTGGCACCAAAAAAGGATTGTTTGTATGTTGGAATGATAATATGGGTATTCACAATATTATATCTACTAGTTTTTGTTTCCAGAATAGGTTTTTTTTTTGGGCTGTTTTCTTGTATGCTCATACATATCGAAGGTTACGACACGAGTAATTGGTGTACCTTGAGCAACAAACGCCTCGATGGTGTGACATGTGATTTTTTGGAGGAGATTTTAATGATATACTGAGGCCTGAGGAGAAGAAATGAGGGAGGATATAGACAAAGGTTAGTTGTCAACCTTTTAAATCATTTGTTTCTAACATGGGGATGGGGGAAGTACGCTTTGTGGGAAGGAGCTTTACATGGGCGAATAATTAGAAAGAAGAGGGATTTGTGGAAGAACAGCTTGAGAGGTTTTTTTTCTCCCCTAATTGGTTACTCAGTTATTCGAGGGTAAAATCTTATCATGTGGAGATGCATTGTTCAGATCACTCAAGTATCTTGATGGACATTCAACCAGCAAAACAAAGAGCAAGGCAGAGATTCATGTTTGATAAGCGATGGGTCGCAAAAGAGGCAGTAGATAGACTAGTGGAAGCTATTTTGGGTAAAGAGCAACGAGATGCCCCAATGTATAAACTATGTGCCAAAATTGGACATACTCGAGTGAGCCTATTAAAATGGAGTCAAGAAAATATGCATAATTTTGCTAGGCGAATTGTGGGCATCAAAGAGCAAATGGATCACGTATCTTGATATGGGGGCAACAGAAATTGGCAAGAATGGGGCATACAATGGAAAGAGCTCCATCGAGCTTATAGAGATGAGAAAATTTATTGGTCCCAAAAATCAAGAATCCAATGGCTCCAGGAATGGGACAAAAATACCAAGTTCTTCCATACCTTCACAATTGATAGAAGGAGGCAAAACACTATTAAAATATTGGTAAAGGATGATGAAAGTCCATGTGTAAACATCTATGAGGTGAAGGTGGAGATCCTAGGCTTCTATGACAAGCTTTTTTTGGCCTCTGATCTGAGGCTCCAGCATGGAGATCTGGATGGTATCCCACTATCGATTACAGCAGCCATGAACCATAGGTTGACTTGTCCTGTCAAGAAATCTGAAATCAAAAGTGCTTTTTTCAAAATACATCCCAATAAGGCAATGTATTAGTTCCTCATCCTTATCTGTTAATGTTAATGGGGAGAAATGTGGGTATATTCAAACAACACGAGAAATTAGACAAGGAGATCCGCTATCTCCCTACCTTTTCTTAGTTGTATTTGAGGCATTTTCAAATATGCTCAAGCAAGCAAGTTTAAGAGGAGGGGGGGTGGGAATATAGAGGTATGAGGGTTAGCAAAGAGGGTTCACAAGTTACACATTTATTGTTTGCAGATAATTCATTACTCTTTTGTGTAGTAGATTTGGGGCCAGCATGTAGGGTCTAGATCCTCTTATCCAGCTATAGCCGTTACTGGGCGGTGGTCAATCGGGAAAAATATTCAATTCTCTTCAGTAAGAATATTCCAATGAGACAGAGGGAAGATATTTGTGGGATTCTAGATGGCATCAAAGAAACGCCAAATGCAAGGTATCTTGGACTCCCTATGACCATAGGCAGATCGAAGAAAGAAGTATTCAATTATATGGCAGAGAGAGTCCAACGACGAGTTCAAGGATGGAAAAATTAGTTTCTTAGTCATACTAGTAAAGAGGTGCTCCTCAAGGTGGTTATTGATGCTCTTCCTACTTATGTGATGGCATGTTTCAAAATTTCAAAAGGCTTTTTCCTGGACATTGTCAAATAGGCTTCAAGATTCTGGTGGGGAGATACAGGAGATGACTGGTCTAAGATCCATTGGAAGGCTTGGCAGGATCTTACTTGGCCTAAGGAGAAGGGTGGATTGGGGTTCAAGAATCTACAACTCTTTAATGATGCATAGAAAGCAACTTTGACGACTTAGTACGCAGCCGAATCTCCTGATGAGCAAGCTCTTGAAGGCTAAGTAGTTTCCTAAGGGTGGTCTATTGCAAGCTCCAATTAAACAAAGTGCCTCATGGTTATGGAAGTGCTGGATGGGAGCTAGATATATTCTCAAGCAATGGGCCATTTTCTAGGTAGGGACGGAAAATCAATCAGAATATGGGAGAGAACTTGGATTCTTGGTATACCACATTCCAGACCTATAGCTTTTGAGATCTAGAGGGATAAGGCGACATAGGTGAGTGAGCTTCTGAACCCCAGGGGTGATTGCTGGAATGAAGGGTTAGTGCGGCAGCTTTTCAGTCTGATAAATGCTGAGGCTATCATCTATATTCCTCGTTCTCAAGATGCCCGATGAGACATTAGAGACAAACTCGTGTAGCATTTGACTAACCAAGGTAGCTATACGGTAAAATCGGCCTATCTAAATCCTTTTAAGGAACAACAGGTGTTGCATTATCAGGTAGAGAGTAGCTCGGCCAGGGGCGTAATAAAAATGGTTTGGAAGTGTTGTTGGAAGTTAGGCATCAAGGGGAAGTTCAAACATTTCATCTAGCGATGTTGGCATGGTATTCTTTCAACAAAGGACTAGTTATTGAAGAGAGGCATTCAAGAAGATTCAATATGCAATATATGTGGAGATATGCAGGAGAATCTAGAGCATGTCCTACTGTATTGTCCTAAGGCGACACTGGTGTGGAAAATTGCGAGGGTAAGGTGGCCACTTTTGGGGGATTTAAGTTTTAAACAATGGTGGCTTCAGATATGCAGTGGAAAACAGGATGATCAGTGGCAAGACAGAGTTGGATTGACAGTCTATATTTTATGGATGCTCTGGAAGACTAGGAATCTTTGGATCTTTCAAAAGGAATGGAGAGAAAAAAAGGAGGTGGTGGATCTTGCATTGGCAAAATGGCTTGAATTCCAGGATGTTAGTAGGTGCGGTGGGACTTTGATGAACGCGAGCGACTAGGACCTATTAATCGAGGTCAGTGGTAATTAACTCGCTAGGTTTAGGCAATGCCTTTATTGGAAGGATGTATATCTTTCCTATAAAGTTCATTGTATTTTGTTACTGGATGAGGTTGTTAATATTGTATTCTTTTTCACCTCATCGGTTGGCTAATATGCCATAGATCGTTCAATGCATAGAATTCCCATTTCTTGGGTATTCTATACTTTCATACTTAGTCTCATTATGAGAGCTAAGGTCGTTATAACCAGTGAGCTATTATGTATATTTGCCACTTTTGAACGTAAATACTATGATCGTTTCTTTGGGAAAAGAAAAAAAGAGTCATATGAATTCCTAAAAATTTAGTTGCATACGTTTAATTGTTATGAGTATTAGTGATGCTAAAGTTCTATTAAATATTAGATGGTGGTATAAGAATTCTATTAAATTTTAGTTCTATTCAATTCTAATTCATAAACAAATATGTTTCTTGTCATTACCTTTGTTTAAAAGGAATTGTTACGTATTAATATATAATCCTAATATAGTTCTAATATTTCGTAATTATAAACTATTAATTATTTTATCAAACTTTACTTTTGGTTCCAAAATAAATTAGTAAATTTGATTGTCATGTTGATTAAAGAGTCCTTAGTAGGTGTAGGTAATAAAATCAACTTTCGATTTGATGAATATTTGTTTGGATTAAATTTAGGATAGGATTATCAAATGTTAGTATTTAGTAATTATTAGTTTAATTGGATTCAAATTGTTTAATGAAAGTAGCTTGTGTGTAGGATATGATTATCAGCTACTAGTGATTTTTAAGTAACAAGAGGTTTTACGTAAAGAACCCCAAGACTGATGTTTTTGTCAGGCCATAAGAAAAAGTGAAGGCTATAAGAAAAACAAAATTTTGATGAGCAAGAGTTTCTTTCTACTATTTGTAATTTTCAAGTATCCTTCTTTTTTCCTACTGTATTATTAGCTTCCAAACAACTTGTTTTCGTTGTTTTAATGTAAAACATTTTTTTACTATATAACTTCTATATGTAGGAGCTTTATAGTATATATGCGGTATCATAACCAACAAATCTAGTTGCAGGTTTTTGATCTTGAGTTATTCTACAAATATTCAATGAAAAATTTTGTATGTGTTGTCCTTCGTAGAAGTAACAATTAGAATAATTGGTCTAATTGGGCAAATAAATCCTTGTAGTTTGACCACAAGAGAGGCCAACAAGTGTGTAATAATAAAGATTTGATCAATGGTTATCAACAATGGATAGATATTATGAAGAAATATTTGAAACAGTGTAATTTATATCATACCAGATTGGAAATTGGATAGGCTCTTCATGTGTATCTAAAGTATACTAGCAAAGTAAAGTTAAATTATTTTTAAAATCATGAGGAAGTCAATGGTTTTATAGTTGTAAAAGGAAATTTTGTTACTAAATCCCCTTTTTAGTTTTGGTTACATTATGCTTTTTAATTTTGGGATATGGCCCGATTACAAACTAAAATTTGGTTTGGAATGGATAGGTGATTACAAGAATGATAAATTTGTCCCTAGTGAAGGGTATTTTAAAAAATTTGATCAAGTAAATATTTTGAATTAACTGCATTGTTTAGTAACACTAAAGAAGATCTAGAGACCATTGATTTTCATGCACAAAAGAAAGAAGAAAAAGTTAATTTTGTAAAGGAAGAAGAAGTGATTATTGGTTTTGGCAGAGCAATAGTTAGAAATTGAAATGAGTGATATTGTAAAGAATAATAAAACTAATTTTCTGGTTGATGAAGATATTATTGATTTAGAAGAAAAATTAGAAAACATTGACATGGATGAAAAAGATATGAGTAAAATTGAGTCTCACAGTCTCAAAGAAAAATTGGATGTTAAAAATATTTTGAATTGAATAGTGATGCTGAAAATTATTGTTTTGATAAGTGGATCAATATTGACGAATTCATTAAACAAGAAGAGAAACTAGTTAAACTATCTTCAAACTACAAATTTTTTCTCACATTGATTTTGAAGGTTATAACAATAACTAATTACAAGCTAAAATTGAACATTATTTATGGATCAAAAGAAATTTCAAAGGAAATTCATGCTCGAGATGGTATTGAAGTTCCTTTTAAGGCAAGTTTGGTTTAAGAGAGGCAGTGTTAGTTAATTAAACTAAAATTATTTAGGAAATTATATTTTTATAGAATTTAGTAATTATTAGTTTAATTCGATTTGAATTGTTTTAGAATATTAGTTTTTCTATAGAATTTGATTATCAAATCCAAGTTATTTTTCAGTAACAAGAGGCTCTATATAAAGGATCCAAGCCTGTTAGTTTTCTGTAAGGCTCTAATAAAGAAAAGAAAAGTGAGAGGTTAGGAGAGAACTCAAAAGTGAAGCTCCACTTGTTTTTTGGTGGTAAGATATATGAATTTTTTTCCTATATTGTTTTTGTAAAGCCTTTGTGCTTGCTTATTTTATAGCCTCCAAACGAAAAAACTTTCTGTTGTTCGCATAGCTTTTATATATAGCATTTTTATATCCTACATTTAGAAATGTAATTAATGTCATAAATGGTCAACAATGCAGCTCAAAGTAAATTCCCAAAAAAAAAAGGAAAAAAAGAAAAAACCTATATAATACCCATAAACATGTACAAGGTCACTTTAACATCACACCAAATCATTAAAATTTTCATAACATTCACAAATAAAATTAGATCGAAAGATAGACTCTTAGGTGGAGATTGAAAACAGTGATAATTAAGACCATAGGTATAATCATAAACACTAAGAAAAATTTGTTCTTTAATATCATCTTCATCAAATTAGTGATCTACCAAAATTAGACTAGTAGGACACACAAAATCATGCTTCATTGTTTCAAAAGAGTTTTGTTTTCCTTAACAAATGCACCATCCTTCCTTTCCATCTCTTCAAGATGTCTTTCCATCTCCATTCCCCACTTCCTTTTATTCATTACTTAAACGTACATATTTATGTACACATAGAGATTAATCTCTCTTTCTCTTTCTTCTTGTACTTATTTGTATACAATCCATGTATACAATATATAAGGAACTATATCTATATCTATGAATTTGTTCAATATATATTTTATATAGAGAAAATTAATTAATAGGTGAAAAACAAAGGGTAAAATGGAGAAGTACAATGGACCTCAAATAATGAAGGAAGTAGATCTAGTGAAGGAATGGATGGCTGCCATAGGAAACAATCCATGCATGAATACATATGGTGTTTTGCATTTACACATATGTAGAAATATTTAGAAAGACATAATTTATAGAGGGTACAATTGATAAGTTCTACTATGTATTTCTTTTGTCCACTTGAGTCTCCTTCAATTGAATATTGAAACTCTCACAAAATACATGAATAATTACTGTATTTGTGATCACGTCATTTAGCGAAAGAATGCACTTGCTATTAATGTCATGAGGTTGGCATCTGTTCTAATGGTCCAAGGACTTGAAACACATCTTTTGTTCTTTGGATTACATAAAAGTGATTGCTACAACCATAAAAAACTAACAAATACTCTCAACCATGGGTTTATACTAATCTAAATTGTTTTCCATGCATCATGAGCATTTTGAATTTATTGTAGTATACTCCAAAGTTGTATTGAGAAAGAAGATTATATTAAGGGTGAAATGTTTATAATATACTAATGGATGTCATTTCCCGTTATGTCCTCCAACCAAAGATTTTATGTTATTTTCTTCTTCTTCTTTTTTTAGGAGGCTAAAATTTTACATTTTACATTTTACATTTTACATTTTACATTATACGTAGGAAATTATTATAAATAAAGCAAAAACAACTCCTAAAGAAGGTATCTAATGTCTATCTAGTGCCTTTACAGTTAGTGCTCGAGGCATTTTCTTGTACTCCAAATAAAAAGTAAAAATGGTATAAGTACTTCTACACATTGATAAATGCACAAAAAAAAAGAATAATAATAATAATATCCACAAGTACTTTAACAACTAGTGAGTATATGTACAGAAGAAAAGTTGATTATACAATAAAGTTGAAGAATTAACTTAATTAGTTGGTTATAGTGTTGTAGGAAAAATAACACATTGATATATATACTTGTACTTCTGTAACATTTCAATTGAATTGTGATAAAAACACATTTATGGTAGTAAGCTATCAATTGTTACATTAGATATATAATCTTATTTATTCTCTAAAAGATAGGTGCAATTAAGTTGAGGAAATTATTTCTCCTGATTAGCAATAAATGTAGAACAATAATTTGCGTTTTTGAGCAAATTTCTTCAAGGGGGCCAATAGCTGTCTCAAGTCAAAAATAGCTCTTTTTATATCTCGTCCAAAGAAATAGAGAGCAAAACTATCACTAATGGTTTCCTTTCATGTTATTATTACTTTTTAAGAAGGAAACAATTAATCTTACTTTGAAAAAATAAATTATATAGTGACAATCTCAGTTTCGCCAATTTTTTTCTTAAATGAATTGTATGGAAAACATCCTCACATATTGAAAGAATCCATGGCAATCAAGGTAGATTATTGCAAATGGGTGCAATCTGTAATGAGTAAAATAGCTCTTCTCATCAAAAGGCAACAAAAGGGCAAACAAATAATTGTACTCTTCCAAAAACTATATGAATCTATATCTACCCTAATATAACAGCTCTTAAAAATTTAGCTTTTTAATTATATTAGAGTCCTGGATTAGAAACAATAAACCAACAATAAAAAGAAAAATTTAGGAGCGGATTAAAGAAAATAGTTGCAATCTTAAAAAGAAACGGAATTAGAAAGTCTTCAAAATTATATTTCTATAAGGCTCCGTTTAGTGTTTTGGAATTAGAATTGAATTGGAATTGTAATTATGTAAAATTGAATTGAATTCTACATAATTAAAATTGCAATTCAGTTCTTCAATTTGGTAAATTAATTGAATTCTACATAATTACAATTCTAATTACAATTTCTTCTGTTTGGTAAATCACTTAAATAAACTATTTTAAAACTTTTCAAGGTATATTAATAATTACCATCATACATTACTTTTTTTCAATTAAGAGACAAGATTCTTTTATTTTTTTCTTTTCTTTATTTTGAATTTATTATACTTTATTGTATCATTTTTATTTCACATAAAGTAGAGTGAAAGTTTTACAAACTTTACGAAAGAGTAACATAAAGTTCCCCCAAAACTGGAGATACAAAAATTGGAGATGGAAAAAAAGAAATATGAAGGGTGAAAAGAATGCATTGCACAATCAATTTATATGTTGAGTGTGGGAAATGACCATGTTGCAACTCAAAAATATCTGCCACTCCTTACAAATTCATTAATAAACATCTACTCACAAACACACTCCCAAAAGCAAAATTTATACTAAGCCTTAAACTTACTCCCAGGAGAAGAGGGAGGAGCTATGAATGGTATTACTACGGTAGCCGAGTGGTTCAGATCATCAGGAACAGAAGCAGCAGATCCTGGAACGGTAGGTTCTGGTACAAGGACAGCATGTCCAATTCGTTTGCTGTTTTTGACACACCCAAAGCACCAGTAAAGACTCCAGCAGCTTCCCCATCTTCTTTTCTGAGCCAAATAAATGAGAAGCATTGTAAGTTATTGGTTCATTTAGAACTCTGAATCACTTCAAACAATTTATTCACATTCAAAGGGTGGTAAATTTAATAATGAAAAGACTATCACACGGATAACTATGATTGAAAAGTTACATGAAGTAAAAATCACACGTTCAAGCACATCTTTTAAGCAGTATCTGCAAAAAGAATGAAAACACGAAAATAATCATAGAAGTGAACTGAAGCAGCAAACTAAAGCCAGCCCACAAAGCTGCACAATCAACTGAGTGGAAGTCAACTTTTTTATCCTGACGTAAAAAATTAAAATAAAAAGCAAGACTTGACCACGAAAATATTTACGCATGAATACAGTTTAGGCCTGTGGAAGCTTGGTGTCTTTAAATAATAATTACAAGTTAGCTAACTTCATCCTTTCGGGCCATTGATACACCCGCACTTGCAAAGAAGGTGTAAAAGTAACTTAGCCTCTCAAACTCTCACATGACCAGATATGGTCATTCCCCATCCTGGTCATCAAGTGTAAGTTTTAACTTTTGGATGGGATATTTGCTGAGAAATCAGCCAAGTTGAGCTGTTGGTCACTTCTTCCGTGCAAATAAAAGTTGCATAAGCCAAAATTGGGCAATATTCTATGCGAGGTTCCGAAATAAACTAAGTGAATATCTAAGGTAACCAGACCAAACCTTTCATGAAACCAAAGGTAAGCACAGCTTGCTTTGGCTTCCTTGAGATGTTTATGCATTGCATCAGTCACGATACAAGCTGAAACATTATGTGAAATGCCCTGTTCTCGTTGAAGTGTTAATGGCTATCAACTCTTCTCATAAATCATCAAGGAACAAAATGCTAAAGCAGTTAAAAGTCAACTGCTTCCAGAAACATACAGACCAAAAAAGAGGGGGAAAAAGGGTAGATTAAGGTATGAAAAATAACATAATCAAGATGTGAATATTCTGAATCGACACTTTCAGAGGTATGGCCAATTTCAGATTGAGTATACAAGAACAATACTTTAAAAGAAATAAGTAAAAAAAAAAAAAATTATGCAACTCAGAAACCGAATTCCTTGAACTAAGTAAAAAATTCTGGTATTAGTAAAGCCCAGAAACTTGCGTAGAACTTGCATATTCTTTTACCCCAATGATGGCAGAGCAAACCCAAAACCAATGGTCCCATCCCAACTCCCAAGTGCAAATGGAATCATTGGATGTCTTGGTTCTTGCAAAAACTTCTTAGACAAACTATATTTCATTTCTGGTAAGGACTCGTACAGTAACAAGAATAAAAAAATATTCCAACCCATTTACAGAAACAAGTCAATCGTTACAGCCACACAAAACCAACCAAAAAAAAAACTTCAAACCGATCCACCAAAAATCCCCATCACCAATTCTGCACAAATTCAGAGAGACAATCCAATCATGACAAAAACGAAACCAGATGTATCACTTCATCAGTTATCACAAAGTTCCAGTAATCCCATTCCGGGCACGGCGCCGAAACAGAAACGGAGACGATCAAAATCACATCAGGTCACGTATGAAAGTGTAATTATAATCATACCTGGACTTTTAAGGGCTGAACTCTACTCTCAGCAGTAACTATGGCAGTGGCCGCGGCATTTACAGTCTCGACGCTGTTGTTATGCAAGCTGCGCATGCTGAATTCCAATGAAAATTCAGTCCAATCAAGATTCTCAAGGGTTCTTTGTCCGACGACCGCGACTTCAGAGTTTCTTTTTGTCTCTATGCTCCGGCGATTGCCATCGGAACCACTCAGCTACCGTAGTATACAAAGAGACAGAGAAGGAGGCTAACCCGTTTTTGTTATAACCCGATTTGCACGACCCATTTTTAACTTTAGACCCGCGGTTTTTTTAAATTTTGGAAATATTGGATTTGGAATTTGTGAGTTTAAGTGAAGAATTTTTTTTTTTTTTTTTTTCTAAAAAGCATGCATTTATATAAACTTTGTAAAACCAAAGTAAACTGATACAATAAAAGGTTCTATAAGTTATGAACCCTCTTTGGCTCTAAGAGACGGCCAAAGCTTTTTTATCCACATCATCCCTTCCCATCTATCATCTGCTCTTAGTTTCAGAAACTCAATGTAGGAAGCAGTGGCAAAACTAACCTTATAACATTTGGAAAGGTTAATCATACCACTCTCTTCCCTAACTAGAGTTCATGTGCTATCCTAAGGTAACCACTAACCAAGCTCATCAAACTAGTCCTAGTTACATCGATGCTTCTATGTCCTAACATTATTAAATTCCAACCATTCTTCTACTGCTAGATCCACTACTGTTTTCTCCTTCATCCATTCGCCTTTGAAGATCCAAATATTCCTGGACTTCCAAAGCATCCACAAAAGATATGCAGTTAGTTGACTTCTTTCTTGTCCCATGTAGTTCCTCGCTAGACTATCTGCGTTTCTTGAGCAATTAAATAAGACATGCTCTAGATTCTCTTCTTCTTCACCGCAAAGTTGGCACATTGTATCTAAGCTCCACCTTCTTCTATGTAGTGCCGTCTTTGTTGGTAGTATATCATGGCAGCACCTCCATATAAAATGTTTCAGCTTGGAATTCAATGTGTGGAATTGGGGGTGTTTAGAATTGGAATACAATTTTAATTTTTTTGTATTTTATAAAATCAAATACTAGAATTGAAATTGAGGTCTCCAATTCTAATTTTAAGTCTCCAATTCCAGAAAAATAAACGGAGACTAAGGGTTCTTAGTCTTTATATTTAACAATTCAATTGTACGCGGAAAAAGTCTAAAAATAATGAACCAAACAATCCAAAAAAGTGGAAGAAAAAAAATTTAAAAGAAAAAAAAATTGAAATCTAAAATCAAAATGGTTTAGCAAGACTTCAAAAGTGCTTTGTTACTAGGAATCCTAGTCATCATTTCCTTCAATATTCAAATTTAAAGATAAGTTTAACAACTAAATGATGTAGTGGAAACCTAGGATTATCCTCGTTTGACCAATTAGGACACCATATCCCCGTTTAAAAAAAATAAAATCGAAAGGTCTGGTGTTTCATTGTCATTTCAAATGTGACCAAGAGCATATTGGTATTCAAATATAATTATCTGATTAAACAAATAAAGAAAATTGTAGTTTCACCCCTTCTATGAGAATGCAAATAAAAATACAACATTGCACATAAAGTGGCACATATGATCCATAAAAAAAAAATTTATGATCACTATATAAATAATTATGTAAAGATATTAAAATATCTTTTAAAAAATGTTACAGAAAAGTAGTATATAGGATTCCAAGACGGAAATTAGTATTTAATTCTTCGCTAGTGCTAAATATAAAGCATAATTTTTATGCTTAGAACAATATTAGTGCTCTTGACAAAATTAAACCAATCTAAAAAACTTTCCATCTTTATTTTCCACTATTCTCTCTCTCATTTAATTCTATCTCTAGATTAATTATTCTTTAACCACCTCTTTATTTATTAACTAATAGTACATTCTTTTTTTCTTAGATTAAGTTAAAAAGCTGTTAGTTGAAAATTTAAAAGAAAAACTTAAATCGATTCATAAAATTTGGTACGGATAGATATTTAGGGCGAATACAGAAACTATAAATTATTTTTCGCACACCTATTACAAACCAAAATATATCAAACATTGAAAAAATATCCTTCAATAGTAAGATGATCTAATAACACAAAAACAAGCTAATAAAATAGATTTAATGATGTAGATAACAAAATCTACATAGGAAGCCATCAAAGTCGTATTCACGATGCATAACTGTCTAAACAAGGGTAAAATTTGAGAAATAAATTATATTTGAAAGATTATCTCTTCTATACAATATTATCAAAAATATTGCAAGCTTTATAAATTCTAAATATATATACATACATATATATATATATATATACATATATATATATATATATATATATATATATTTTTAAAAAGTAATCTAATAACTAAACATCAAAGAATTTATGAGCCTTCAACTTTTAATGAATAAGCATATATGAAACTAGAGTGTTAATTGAATTATAAACGTATATGCCATGATTAGATGCTTGTTATCAAGTGAAAATAAATTAAGGGAAGGAAGAGCAAAATTGGTGTAAAAATACAACCACTAGAGGTAGAATAAATTCACTACTCATTTTTTGAGTGATATGAAAAGAACGTGAAGAGGAAATATTTTCTTTGAACAAGGATGGATTGTGAAGAAACAATTAAAGAAAAACAATTTTGAAAAAGGAAAAAAACTACTCTCTCCACCCCAAAAGAGTCCACTTTGGTTAAAATACAAATTTTTATTAGTTATTAAATACAACTCATTTAATGCACCACTAAATATATAATTTTATATTTTTATTATTACTTTTTAATTTTGAATATACATAATTATTATTAGTAAGGATTCTTTATAAATTTAGTTTAAAAGTTGACTCTTTTTTGGGACGAAGGCAGTAAAGATGAAAGTTGTCTATGTAGGTGTAGTGTGGCAACGAGCATTAATATTGCTCTGGGCGTAAAATTTTTACTCTGAATTGATCACTAAGCTTATACATCAATCAATATTTATGAGTACTCATTACTTTTCTTTTATATATACAGCTTAGACGGAAATAAGTTATCTCCAAGAAAATTATTGCTCTAGTTGTGATATATAAAAGAAAGTAGCAAATGATGGGAAAAAAACTCCAATATACTCCCTCTACCCAAAAAAAAAAAGTCTAGTTTTAAAATTGTTTGTTAAAAAAAATAAAATCCATTTTTAGTGTGAAATTATTGTATTTCTCTTACTACTAATAATAATACATAACCCAAATTAAAAAGTAAGGATGAAAAAATAAAAGTATAAATGCCAAAATATTTTGAATATTTTAAATGCCAAAATGAGGAATGATTCCATGTATATAAATGAAATGTAATAGATGAAAAGGTTTATTGAGCTTGGAGAAAGTGGCCGTACAATTTTGGTAGATTATTAATTTTTGTAATGACACTCAAAAATAAGCATGTTAATTTTATTATGAAAGTTTTGCCTGATAACTATTTGCTTCACCATATTCACCTTCATTAGCCTCCGTAAGATAAGGAAGATGATGACTTTGTCATAGCTTAATAACGTTGGAAAGAATAATTTGATTCTTGAACAAATTGCATTCATCTTCTACGACATTTTCTAGTGAAACAATCAAACGAATTCCATAGCTCGTGCAAACCAGTAAGGCCATTCTTAACCAGCAGAACCTTTATTGCTCACCTCACTTGATTACCGAAGAATTGATGAAAAATGAAAATGTCATCATAAACATAGGGGTATGGAAAATGTCTACCCATTCAAACCTTTTCATTAATTGTTTTAGACAAATTTACACTTCTAACCTTTTAATTTTTTAGATATAAATTTTTTTTTTATATCTAATCAAGTAGTAGGTTTATTGTTGCGTGTCTAAGTTTGAGTTTGAAGGTTGAAAAAATTGATCAGCTAAAAGAATCACAACAAAAATCTAAACATTGGGAAAAGAATAGAAGATTTCAAATTTCCCATCTTAATTATGTAACAGGTATAATCAAACATCATACATTTCTTTATTCGTTTTGTTGTTTTTTCCTCATATTTTTAGTTTAGTAAATTAAGTACAATTTTAGTACATGCATTCTTTTTGTGTAGTTGACTTTATTGAACAGTGAGTTAAAAAAATTTTAAGTTTTCACAAATTACAAGTTTCTTCTTATAACTTTTTAAAATTTTGTGTGATATTGGTGTAATTTACTTTCCAATTTTTTAGGCAAATTCTTTCAAGATTGATAAGATTTGTTTTCCATCGTAATAGCTCTCGTCCACACTCTTTTTATAATTTTAAATTTTGTGTTTCATCTTTCTTTTATTGAAATTAACTTTTCAGGTAAAACTTTCTAATTTTGAAATTTTACTTTTGAATTATTATTTTTATGTTATATTTTCCATTTAGTATTTTTATAAAAAAAAAAGTTAGTATTGTATAATTACATTATGCAAAAAGAAAGTAGTAAACATCAAACCACTTGGCTAAGTGTCATTTACTTTTAGTAGCCCACTTTGATGTATTACTGGCTTCTTCCATATTACGTCATCATAGTTTAAATATCACACATATATTAAAAAAGCTGTCTATATAACACAATCCTATTACATGGACAATCATATGAATTATCTACCGCAATCCACAAATTTAAAACACATTTGTCTTCTTTAATTAAACATAGTTGGTAAACAAATTCAAAATTTTGAAAAACTCACAACTATCCATGAAATAACCAAAAAGTTCATTGTCTTGGAAATTAAAGGATAGGAGAAATGAAAAAACTTTAGGGTAAAGGATTTTCTTTATTTTCAAGATTAGTGTATTGAAAATTTTGTAATAAAAAAATTAATGTGGCAACGCATAAAATGGGCGATATTAAAATTTTTAAATTCATAAAGGACTTAATATAGTTTTATTATATTCAATCAGAGTTTTTTGCCTCAAGTCCCCATTATCAATCTATTCAAAACATGTTTTTATAATTTTCAAAATAATTGTTGTGAGATAGAAAATATATTAGAAAATGCAAAAGAGTTTTGAAAAGCACAAAAGTGTGTTTTTGAATGCAATCTAAATGCATTTAATTGGCAACATTGTTTTAGCCTTTTCTATTGAAAGATTGTTTCGTTATCAATATGAAGAAGGTTAGGTTTACATCCCATATAATTTTGCACTGTTAATATTTTCTAAAATTTTGAAAATAAATTATATAAAAAAGCAGCCCTCACACTTTTCTAGATTTGAAGGACACACACACACTGGAAATATGTATAAATGGTGTTCTAAACCATTAAGGGGAAACAAATGAGAGATGAAGAGAAGACTTCAAAGTTCATTAGCATAACATCAAAAAAGAAAAAAGAAATCACAAAGTGAGCTCAAATAAATAGATTTTTTTTTCTTTTTATAAGTCCTAAAGCTGTTGAAGCTTAAAGGACGATGATCGATTTTCTTTTTGGCAGAGAAATGTAATACTGAAAGGAAAATCCTATACCACATATCATTAATCTTTTTTCTACAAGATATAAACTCTAATCGAATTAATAATCTACCAAAAAAATTAGATCACAAATATTTGTTTTATACTTTTTTGATAGATTATTAATCGGGTAGAGTTTATCTCTAATGCCATGTACACCCACATCAGCTGGATACAACTAGTAAAATAACGAGAGAAAAAAAGAGAGAGAGAGAGAGAACGATAGAAAAGTCTTGTTCCATCCTAGTAATTGAGTACTAGGATAATTCAAGAGCTCTTAACATGAGAGTTGTAGCTTTTATAGCTACAGTTTTGATGAGCTTTTTATACTTTTTAAGTAAGATTCTTTTAAGCATGGCAAGTTTCACATGTAAAAAATGTTCAATGAAGTAGGGTCAAGAATGACAAACATACATCAGGCAAAGGATCAAATTTAACATACATCTTAAACCCTCTGCCTACGGTCACTTAAATATATTAGAGAACATAGCCATCCAATATGAGTAAACAGGTTTTACTGCTATCACATAGAAACCTAAATAAATGACTAACCTAATTACAGCTTCCTGAACAAGCCCATCAAGGAGTACCACAATTACAAACTAAATTTGTAGAGAAACAACAACTAAGACATTTGTGTTCATTACTTTCTGCAGCTATCTCAAATTTAATAGTTAAATCGGCTAAATTTATTATTTTTTTTTATCAACAAGTAATTGATGAAATTACGATGTTAACGAGTTTTTCATTTACTCACATGTACAATAAGACAAATACAAGGAAGATAGGTAGTTATGAAATACTATCAAGAAGAAAGTGAAAGATGAATTCATTTCATATTTCTTAATGATGTTGTGGACATACAAATACTTTTCCATTTTTAATCACCTTTACAATGTTTTAATTTCTCAAAGCTCTATCATCAGAAAAGGTAATAACTTTCTTCTTCTTTCAGTCTCTCAAACCTCTAGATTTCCTCTAATTAAATTTTCAATGTCTCTCATCAAATACAAACATAGACTAGATAAAGTATAGAAGACGTTGTTGCAATACCACATTAAACCTATTAAAAAGAATAAATCAAATCCAAAAAATAGAGAATACAAAAGTTGTGGCAAATAATCAAGGTAGTTAAGTAGAAAAAAGCTGTTAAGATGCTAACACTTGAGAATATATGATCAAAACAAATTTAAAATAACTTTTTAAGAAGAAAATAAGATACCCCACATTTTATACTTCAATAGGAAACTATATGACCGAGTGAAGAAGATACAAAATTGCAATCGATATAAAAGTTTGATGAGATTATCATTTCTTTTCGTATGTATTCACCATTTTACAATAAGACTAAGTATCTTAACTAAATACACAACTCCAGCTCCTACTTTGAAAACAACTTTTTCGTTGTTTATGACAAAGAAAAAAACCAATACCTCAAGGCACACTTAAGGCAAGGATAGTTGAAATTTGGAATGTGGGGCTATTCAAAATTTAGGCATAAAAACATATTTTATTTAATGTAGACAGGTCCAAAAATCTGAAATTACAAAAGCAACTTGATATACTCAAAAATGAGAGAGTTTCTTAGCAAAGCCAGTTGTGTCAATCAAGATAATTTTTAGTTCAATTTGAATAATTTTATGATTTCAACTTGTTCATAAGATTAATCCTAGGTTAAAAAAACAAAAACAAAACAGTAGGACGAAGAAAAGCACCACAAATATCATTGATGTGCCAAGCAAAAGCAAAAGATCATCAAAATGTATTTCCACAATGTGACTCATTGTTCTTGCCCTAGCCCAGAAAGAGAAATCTGCATACATGGATAACAATGTAAAAATAAATACCTCTCATGTAAGGACACAAATGATCAGAGGAAGGACCTCCATTGATTCTTCCAAATAAGTTTTCCATTATGACAATTTAACAGCCAATAGAGCCAAAACATGCGAAAAGTAAAATTTTAGAGATTTGGGTCCCTAAAAGAAATGTTTGGAATGACAAAATTCTATAATGTGAAAGTAAATTACAAGTTTATTCACAATGTTTACTATCTTTGATTAATAATGTGGGAAATCCCCTTTTGACCTCCGCTAGTGATGTATTGAACCCTTGAAACCACCTCTTTTTTGTGCAAACCTTGAAGTTCTAGTCAATCTAATGTGATCAGTAGAATTAGTATGATCATGACACTTCTTAGAGTACTTCCTTTTCCTTGATCGGAGCGATTTTTCGCTAATCCCTACTCGTATGCGATGACTCTTAGGCCTCAAAGCTTTCCTCAAATGTTCTTCTCTATAATTACTTCCTCGACGAGAATGAAGTTTTCGTTTGTGTGACGTGTGCCTTGGTGATGGAATTGAAAAGCTTTCTTCATTCTCGACATAATCACCACTTTCTTCGCTATTAGTCGCAAATGTTTCCAATATCTCTAGCTCGCCTTCTCCTTCGTCTTTGATTATGCTTATCAAGCTTGGAACATAGGAAAGTGCAACAATATTCTAACACAGAGAAATAGATAGCACAACATGCCCATATACTTTTGCAGATGGTACGACAGATGCATTGGCAAATACCCAACTTGTATGACAAGTAGAAGAATAACATGATTGCACATTGATGAAAAGATCATATAAGCTTTTAGGGGGTTGGATTGTTATCCCTAAAATAACCAAAAGACTTCAATATCTGAATCAAACATGATTAAAGTTCATCTGAACATTATATTTCTGAAACAAATAGAATGAAAAGAATTCGCCATTGGTAAAATCTCGCACATTGTTGTTTTACTGGCATTTATCAAAAGAATCAATTTAACACAAGATATCAAATGTAACAAGTCAAATGTGCCTTACTTTTTTTTTTCACCCTTTTCTTTACTTAGTTTCTTTACAAACTTCAAAATGTTGTAAAAAGAAATTCCTAGCCATGATGGTTTTTGAACAAAATTTCGTTTTTGAGTTAATATCCCATTTGTGGACTGGATTTACTTATGAAGCCACTCATCTTTCTCCCCAACTTTTTTTTTAATTTTCTATTTTATTTTTTTAATTTTTGCCTCTACTCACTGTGCCATGTTTCACATTGTCCAGACTTCAATATCTTCTTTCCCAATCAAAACAGTCAACAACAATTTTAGAAACAAGAAAAAAACTACATAAATAAATAACTCCATTATTCTGCTTTATTTCAAATGAAATCCTATTCTATGACATCCTCATAGAACATCCTTCAAATTCATGAATCATGAAACAGCCATGAAATATCATAAACAAAGAAAATGAATAAGAGATCTTCATAAGCATGAAATCTCTCAAGTTTGTGTTTCTTCTAGTTCATTCACAAGACAAGACAAGATGGAAAACTTACCAAAGTACAACAAAACTACTACCAAAGCCAACTTCAGTAATTGTGAAATGTAGAAGTTTTCGATGTAGCACATGAAATCCCATGTCGGTCCACATTTGGTGCTACAAAATTAAAAAAGTAGGAAAAAAACAACTTTTCAGAATCTGATAAATATTGCTTTCTAAAATCAATTCATGAAGTTTGTAGAATTAAGCCACATTATGGACCCCAAGTATTTGATTAGGGTCTTCCCTACATGACTTCCCAGATAAAAATTTGAGTGAATGCCCTAATAATTTCCCTAAAACTTCAGAGAGTCCAGTAAGGACTGAGCCAACAACATTCCCCATTTTGTATACCAAAATCACTAATAAAACTAAAGAATTCAAAGCATCATTAGCTGTTTTACTTTTATTATCTCATTGAGCCATATCATCCATAATCTCTTGTAATTTTCCTGCAAAATAAGCCAAACAGATTAGCTACAGATATAGGTTATTTATAGGGATTATACGTTGTATACTCATTCCTCATCCATTATGACTAGCCAAATTCCAATTAAAAATAAAATAAAATCTTTAAATCTCCGTTTGTTTCCATGGAATTGGAATTAAATTCAATTCTACATAATTACAATTCCAATTCAATTCTTCTGTTTGGTAAATCAGAAGAATCAGTCCAGAAAATCAGTCTTGAAAACCAGAAAAACTAGAAAATCAATCCAGAAATCAGTCTAGAAAATCAGTCCAGAAAACCAGAAAATAAGTCTTGAAAACCAGAAAAACTAGAAAATCAGTCTAGAAAACCAAAAAAACTAGAAAATCAATCCAGAAAACCAGAAAATCAGTCCAGAAAACATAGTAGGAGGTCCATGTGACCTCTCACAATACACAACAAGAATCCATACAGTAGACCTCATGCAATCAATATCAAAACCATATTCATCCATTCAACCAAAAAAAAATGCTCCACAAGTAATTAAAAAATTATGCCAAAAACTCATCAGCAAGATCCAACATAGAACATGCAATCGGTTCATAAGAAAAGTAGTCCTAGATGACACAATTTAGCATCAATACGGTAAAACTTTTGCTTCTTGAGTTACAAAAAAGGCCATAACACTTTTGCTTGTTGAGTTACAAAATGGCCATAACACTTCAATTTAATCATATGAGAACATCTTCCTCTGGACGCCTGTAATCAGTTCAGTAAATGCAACATGTACCAACTAAACTTTGTTGCACTTTTTTATTGTGGTGGAGATTAGTCCTTTTGCGTTCTAGACCAAAAGTTGACATCCCAGAAAGATACGATCTTGTTTCATTATTCATTGCTAATGTCAGAAGCTATTAAGGACCATGGATGACTTGATTATGCCAAAGTTTGTTTGTGAGCACGAACATAAAATTCTCAACTACTGTGGGACATGCTTTAAGAAATTTCTTTTGCTTTCACTTCATCCTTATAAAGCATCTTTTGTACTTTCTATAGGATTACATATAATTCTCTGCTGCATACTTCCCTCTATCTAAATCATAAACTTCCCCTTCCCCTTTCCCTTCCCCTTCGAATTCTCCACAACCAAATTATAAACAGACCAGGGCAATTACATCCCTGATGAAGGACCCCGAGATTTGGATAACGAAATACCAAATCTAAAGAAGAAACTACAAAAGAATAGGGACATATCCATGTACTTAGTTAAACAGGTAAGTTATTACATTGGATCAGAGTACTAAAGAACTTCTAACAAAACAATAGTAGTTCCTTTCATCCCCTTTTGACCAAAATTCATGGCAATAAACAAGGGGAAAAAACAAAAATGAAAGTCCATGAGACACACAAAATCAATCAACAGCCAAACCATTTTTCAAAACATTTTTTTGTAATTTCCACATCAATAACTCTCTCTCTCTCAACATCAACAGCAACAGCATTCAAAATGAAACCCAGATCGCCAAAAATCATATCAATATTTTCGAACTAGCAGGATTGAACAAAAAAAATTGAATCCACCCCACCAATGATCATACCATCATCCATGAAAAAGGCCACTAATCACTCCCAGAAAAATCATATGAGGAACACTAGATCAGATCAATATACATTTACTCGCCAAAAAAAAAAAACACTGAATCACAAATTAGACACAATTTCCATCATAAAATTGCACCCGTATGCATTTGAACAAGCACTCAACAGAATCAACCCAACTAAAGCTTCATGCAATTATCATGTGTGATAAAAAAATAAAAAAATAAAAAAAGAGAGGAGAGAGAGCCTACAGCGTACGAAGGAAACACCACTACTCTCTTCCTTTTCAAATTTGAGCAAATTATTGGCAAATTGAGGAAACAGTGTCATGTGTAGCATGAAAGGTTTGTTTTATGTTTTCCCATGAAAGCGTATTTTTTCAGTTTTCTTTTTCAAGCATTATTTCCAAGCACTGTTTCAGTTGGTTTTTTTATTTGTGTAACTGTTTGTTGCTTTAATAGTTTGGGGTTATTGGAATTGATACTCCTTCTATATGTGTTTCATAAATAGCTACTATTTCAACTGTAATATTATTTGTGTTTATAGCTGGTTTTAGTTTTCATAAACTGTGCTGGTTTTACATTGGAAGTTCAATGGTAGGTAATTTTATTTTGATAATTTAGTTGATGTCCTCTCTTAATTCTTTTTTTTTATTATTAATACTAACAATTACAAAAAAAAAAATTATTGGATCTATTTAACTGTTTATTTTATTTTATTTTATATATATCTATAGCAGTTTTTCCACAATAGTTACTCATATCTTTTTGTTATCTAAAACATTTAGGCCTAATAATGTAGGAAGCATGGAAATGTTTTATTAGTTTTAGTGTTGGCTGTATCTATTTGTTTTGAAGTAAATATTGTCATTACTTAGTTTAATGGGTAATTTATTGTACTGATTTGTTAGTGGCAAAAGAGGTTATATTAATTTATATTTTGTGGAGATATGTAGGCAGTAGTTTCAGTTGGCCTTTTTATTCGTGTAACTGTTTGTTGTTTTAATAGTTTGGGGTTATTGGAATGTGTGTTTCATAAATGGCTGCGGTTTCAACTGTAATAATATTTGTGTTTATGGCTGGTTTTTGTTTTCAGAAACTGTGCTGTTAAGTTTCAGGCATAGCTGAGTTTTTTAGTGGGTTACAAAATCTTAAGTGCATTCACTTAATTTATTCTCCAAGTTAATTGTGTTTTATTAACATGGACAGTTATAAAATCTTTTAATATCTAGTTAATATTTTACTTTATGTTACATATATGTATATAAAGAATAGGGCAGTTTTGGAAGAACCGTTAGTCATATTGTTTGGAATATTTAGAGTTGTGAGGGACTTATATGTCAAGATTCCTGTGATAATATTGAATCTATGGATCTTCTTCAAGCTATTGATGCGTTATTGATTAATAATAGAGGAGTGGAGAACCAAAGAAATGAAGCATCACAACTTGAAGAAGAATTGTTGTAGCTAAGAAGAAATATAGGAAAGTTGAGAGAAATGGTTTTGAATTCTAGGAACAGTGGATCCAGAGCATTACCATTTGTAAGAGTTGATTTTGAAGCTTTAGGTCATGAAGTTTATCTGTTGTTTCGATCACTACATGGTTGTTTTATCGGACCACGACTTATGCAAACGTTATTTGAGTATGGTCTTTTTCCAATTTTTCAAGCATTTGCGGAACTTGTTGAAAAGGAAATACCTGTAGAACAGAATACGATTGTAGTGAGGAATGAAGTGTAGCCTATGTAGGTTTATATGTGAACTTTGTTTCTGATTATGTTGTTTTATATGGCAAATTTTATATGCAATAATGGAATGTTTTTTCTAATTTCTGTTTCTGGTATATTAGTTGGAGGTGAAAATCATTAATTATATGTTACAAGAAGAATGAAAGTGGTAACAATTAAAATTGCTAAAGTTGACCAATTGATGTATTATTTAGTATATTATCCAGTCATTTATTGATTCAATCAAGTAAAATTTATTTGGCCAAATTCATTGATATTTTGACATCTTTTAATGCAGTATTTTCCTTCAAACACTATATAGAATTTAGGTAGTTCACTATGTGTAAAAGTAAGCTATATTATTCAGAGAAATAAATGATGTTCGCCTATACAAACCAAAAGAATGAAGGTCATAAAAATATCTTTAATTTTAGCAAGTTGCGGTTGTTGTGAATTGCAAAAGTGGTGATAATTGGAAATCGTTGGCTTATTCTTCTTGCAAATCTATATTTGAATATGCCATTGAAGCCCTTGGTGAACATGGGAATTCTGTACTATGGATAGAGCCATTTAATTAGTTTGATTTCAACATACTGTGCTCTATTATATTTTGCCTTGCTTGTAGGAAGCAATAGACTATTAGAGAGAGATTTGAGGCGTGGGGAGTTTTGCAGGAGGATTAGTGTGTTTTTTGGAGTGCAGTTGTTTAGTCAATTTACTATTTCTTATTTAGTTGCTCTGTAGTTCTTACATTTGAATGGCATATACATTTATAAATCAATTGAAAAAAATTGTTGTAGCTATAAGAGTCTACATCTGAAGGGAGGATTTAATTTTCAAAATGCAAGCTGTGTTTGCTGAACTTGTAGTTCATCAAATCATAAATTAAATTAGATTTACTCACTTCATGTCTGTTCCTCAAAGATTGGCTTCTTCATGTGAGATTGCATCTGGGAATTCAACACAAACCTTAACAAAGTGTTGTAATCTGGCTATTAACATGTTGGTTTATCTGGCTTCACTTTGATGTCATGCAAAATTATGCTTGTTTTAAGATGGTTCAGTAACAGATGACCTCTTCAAAAGTTAGTAGGTATTCCTTTGGTTAATGATGCATTGGCAGGTTATAATACATTAATCTTGGCCTATGAAGAGGTAGTTAATGAATGTAATGGGTTTTAGTTGCTTTCTAATGTTTTTGTATATTGTTTCAAGTAATTTAATTTTGTGGTTGGTTGTCACTAAACTGGTAGTGGGAAAACCTAATGTTTTTGTATATTTCAGTATTTTGTGGTTGATTTATAATGTTTTTGTTTTTTTTTTCTTAGTGAGGGATCAGGAAAATTCTAAAGGAAGATAGTATAATTATCAGTGCCGCTGTTCATTCCTTGGGGTAAATTTTAAATGTTCATTCCTTGGATCAATGTTAAGGTTGGTTGCTTGCAAAGGTTCAAATCTTGGAAACAGCTTCTCTACCAAAAATAGACAGGGGTAAGGCTACTTACATTTGGATTATCCTCCCCCTGCACTCGCTAGCCGGGTAACATCGGGTCATACTTTACTTTATTTTTATCATGATTGTCTCTATTTCTCAAGTTAACATGTTTTGAATTGGAATACTTGATCAACTGAATATTGCAAATATATAGTGAACAAATTGGAGATCTACTTGATCTAAGCCAAAGGAACTTATAGGTAAAATAACGTTTTCACATACATCATAAAGTCTTGGTGCAAGGTAAAATAAACATAATGGTATTTGTTGTCGGTAGGCATATCTTGTTTGCAAGCTTTATTGAGCATGTTATCTAAAAGATTGTTTAGATGCTTGTCTATCTTGAACTTGGTATCCATTTAAAGGTATATGGTTAACAGAATCTTTTAAATCATGAATACTATTGAGGTGGCCAGAAGGTTTTAATTTTTACAATGTCATCTGTGTTTATGTTGTCTTGCTGCGGCATTAAGAAATCAAACCTAAAAGGAGTTTTCTACTAAGTGTCTTACTTTAGACCCAAGGAACTTTGCTGAGGTGGAGCTATTGTGGCATATTATCTGTTTCTTTTTTTTTCTTTTTTTTTCTCTCTAGGCTGAGAAGGGTAGCTCTGATTGTGTGGCTTAAAAAAAGGAGCTTTATTATGTGGGTGTGTCGCTTACAAAAATTTATCATTGGAACGGTTATTATTTTGTGATAATTTAAGTTTTACTATAGAGCACTTCCATTTGTATGCTTTTACCATTATGCTTTCCTCTATGCTCCTGTTGAAAAAGTAGAAAAAGTAAGCATTTTGTAAAGAACTGAAATAGTTTGAAACAGTAATTATCATTGAGATGACAGTGCAACCATGAGCCATTCAATTATCTTTTTAGGCTCTCTGACAATAAATTAGTTTGTTACTGCATTATCTTCATTGTTTGATCCTCAGTTCTTTGTCATAAGCACTTTACTGAATCAGTTTGATGTCATAGTTAGTCTGTAAAGTGTCAGTGCTGATGGAAAAGGCAGGTTTTTTGAGGTTTTTTTATGTCAAATGAGTTGTTGAGATAGTTGAAAATCATTGAATTATTGGTTTTGGTTTTTGTGATAGCAAATCCTGGAAGGTACTCTTTGTTGGGTAAAATAGTAATGGAGTTACTTCATCTATCGTGGGGGAACTCTCTAAACCTAAGTTTAGGCGAGGGAGCTAAGATGTTATCTACTGTTGACATGCGCTATTGTTTTATGAATGTATGTTGAAGGTAGAGATTACAATTGGTCAGTAAGTTCAATGCCATTGAGCCATTGTCCAGCAGTATGAATTGTGTTTCCTTCATCCTTTATTGTCACATAGTAGGTTTTCTAATGGCTTGTAGATGCTATTTGGCCTTTTGGTGATCTCTGAGGTAGGAAAATTGGATAGCATCTTTGTCTGAAGTAGTGCTTTGTGACAAAAGCTTGAGAAAGGAACTTGTTTTGTGATAAAAGAAAAGAGGTTGTAATTTTCTTAGTTTGTGCGAATCTGTTGTTGTCTTACATTTTTATCATTTGAAACAAATTTGCAGAAAAAGGCTTCTATTTTCATCTATGATAACATATGGTTCATTTTGCAGTTCAGTTAGAAATGGTTAACATTGTGACAGCAAGTAAAATTTTCCTCTCTCACTCAACAGTTATCATGATATGATCTCTATTGTACCTAAATATAGCTTCCCATGTTCATCGCAAAGCTTGTACAAGCTGGCATTGTGAGGGCGATGGGCATTATGCCATAACTCGTGAAGCATTTTATCCAAAACTTAACATTCACACCAACTCCTACATTCAACCCACGAGTGCCCCATTAGTCGGACTGCAAGTTTAGAAATTTGCTCCATTCAAAAACACTACTAATAATGAACTAAAAAAAACTTAACAAACCCACAAAATTTAATCACAAAATAGACACAATCTCAAACGCTAAAACCTTTCATTGTGATCAAACGGGAAAAAAAAAAAGCATGTTGTAGTGCTTGATGAACTCAACAATTTTCGAGAAGCTATATATTGCTACATAAAAAGAGCTAGAAGCTGTTGGTTTGAAGTACCGAGAGAGGATGATCTAAACAATAGTAATACTGAGGATGGTGATGCTGTTGATCTGTTTTGTGCATGATAAAAACCATATTAACATACATTCATTTGTCTCCCTTCTCCACAAGCAAAATAAGAATACATAACTATTTGAAGCTATTGGTCTCCAGGTTGTTCCTCAGGCATTCCTTGTGCTTTATTTTCAGATTTGTCAGCATTCTTTACACTGAATTTCAATTGTATTGACAGATCCAACAATTCTTACAACACAAAAATTTGAAAGCCACAGAAGGTAGTCAGTTAGGTCGGGTAGTCACGGCTGTTCATGGAATTATCTCCGTCTCCAGAAAGCAAATGAATTTCATCAGCAAAGGCTGCAAAGGATCCAAGTCTTCTAATCTCCTACGTAGAAAAACAACCAAAACATCACGAAGATCCATGCTACAGAATATTTAGTACTGCTTTCTGGAGACTGGGTCAAAAGTATTGCTTTGTATATTAAAAAAGAAACTAGAGCAATTTGTTAAAAGTTATAACATTGTGAAATTTTTACAGGAAAATGTAAAAGTGTCAGGGTTAAATAAGCTATAATTCAGCCTTTGTTAATAGCTTTGCATTGACATCATGATCATAACAAAGCTTAAAGGTACCAAAAAGAGTTGCAGGATCAGTAATGTTAAAGCCACAAGTTCCAACTTTTCCAGTAAAAGGATCAGCAAGGATCTACCACAAAATTCCAAGGTTTTTGGTCAACTTCAACCAAGAAATAAGAGTAGAATATAACCTTAAACAAAGAAAATTAGACAGCCAATCCTTTTGCTACCAACGCTACCTCTATACATTTCAATTAATATTCATAAGAGCAAGAACTCACAGTAAGAACTTGCAAGAATGAGCTGACCTACCGCCTATCTTCTTGAAGAAGGGAGAACTTACGAGTAAGACAATGAAAACATGCAAATGATAAAAGAAAAGTAGCATATGCAGTTTCTATTATATTACCTTAAGCTCTTCCTCGTGATCTGAACTATATCACTCTTTTGATAAGCCAAGGTTGGCAGATGAAGAAAACAAAAATCAAAGATCCTAGCATCGTCAAAAGAAGATAATCCAACTACAGAAAGGTGGAGAAGATTCAAAGGAAACTCTTTTTTTGCCATGAACTCTTTTTTTGCAGTTTCCTCAAACAATCATGAGTCAATGTTTGCCATACTTTCTCCTGGCCATAGTCATCAATTTGGTTGAATGAAGTTAGCTTATGTGTTTTCATTTACAGCACATCTTCCAAATAGTGAGCTCTCACAGGATAAATGAATCCTTGGATTCATTAAGAAAAAACTTAATGATAAAGAATTACTTACTGTGTATCTAATAAAGAATATAAGTTTGGTAGTTTACACACCATTAACCAGCTGTTAAAATGTTAAGCCTTAGCACACTTCTAATACGCAAATAAACTATGTTCTTATATGAAAGCCAATGAACAAAGCAATGAAGGACAATTAACCGACACGAAGTTTACATGCAAGTAGCCACAAAAGTTCAATACCAGTATAACAAAAGGAACTGGGATGTATAGCTGACAAAACTTGAAGTTCAGGACAATAATATGAAACATCTTGATGTAACAGCTTATGCCTAGAGAATTTCTCATGAAAATACCAACTCTGTCAATTTTTTTAGTTTACTGGTATGTGAATTATTGGTGCACCTGCAAAATAACTGGGAAAAAGGTCACCGTTGAGAGTAGCACTCATCAAAATCAATCTTAAATCTAGATGCCGAACAAGAAGATCCTTCAATATAATCAACAGGAAGTGTGGAGGTAAAAACAAAAGGATCACAACAACTTATGATGCTTTCAAATGAAAAGCCATAAAAAGATCACTAAATAAATGGGAAATAAATATGCACCTTCATTCATGCCACGCTTGTGAATTTCACCACCAAATTTCTACTTCGCCACATACTTCAGAATAAATGTGAAATGTGATTTTAACAAAAAAAATCAAAGTAGCTTTTCATCTAAACCACCATATCATTTATCATTTTCCACTCAACAAAATAAAAGATTCATTCCATATGAGATATTGTGCTGGATGTACTAAAGCAAAAGGTATGAGCAAACCTGATTATTGGCAATGGATTGAAGCAACCTTTCCTTCTCCCTGAAAGCATGAAGAGATTTATGAAAATCTAGCATCTTTCTCCCATCAGGTGATTTCTACATCAAACAAGCATAATATTTCAGAAGAGTAGCCAGCAAATTTCTAGATGCAAGAGGATAAATGTCAACGGATGATAATGTGTAAATCTCTGCATTTACAAACAAAATTCTATGTATCAGTGCTAGACAATGGAATGAGCCAAAATGCTTACAAAAATTATTGTTTTTAGTTGTAAATGACAAATAGCTTCAAATCATAATAAGTAGTAGCTTGGCTGAATTTTCAGTGTGCTTTACGAATACAACATTCAAAAAGGAAACCAAAAATGAAGAATTTTTGGCTATAGAAGCAAGACAGATATGGCCAACTCTAAATAACCATGTTTCTTTATGAAGAGCAATAAACATGAATTTTTAATATGCACAAATATACACAGATATGTAAGACTGTTTCCATGTGTGCATATTTAAATATCATCAAAAACAATATAGAACAACACAGTAAGGGTTGCAAAAGAAAAGGGCCTAAATGTTTGAAATGGTCATCAAAGATTTGGGCGAACCAATAAAGGGAACTTGTGAAATACTCAATAAGGGGCCTGTTTCTTGTTTTGTAGATAGTTGTAGCTACTTACAATCAAAGTTATAGAGAAACAAGGTTAACACAATATACCTACGAAGCCCTTTGCGTATTGTACATCAAGATAGGAGTCTGGATTTTCATCAGGATTCACATCTTCAGCTTGATGAATGGATTTCCTTTCACCTGAAGAGTCATGGCCTGATGTGGGATTTAACTGCAATTGGTTCAGATGTTCCTGGAGAATCATTGCCTGTAGTTTGGAAGAGGAACCTTGCTTCCAAGTACAACTTTTCCATATACTTCACTAAACATCACCTTAGACAGAATGCCAGATGGGAAACAATTTCAAGCAAACATAAGAAAGAAAAAGTAATGAAAAATAAAATCACATTATACAGAAAATTTTGTATTAGTAAAGCATCCCCATGTTATTCACTTGTGAAGATAAGAATCCAACTAGAATTCTACACCAACATTGCCCAACAATCTCTTCCCGAATTCCCCTCTTCTCCAAATCCTCCACAACCAACCCCCACTCCTCTCCCCCTCTCTTTCCCCCACCCCCCCACCACCAAAAAAAACCACCTTGTCTGTTTCGAAACATTTGGGCAATGCAGTATTGCAGGTAGAAAGGAGGCACATTTCAAAGAGTCACCCTCGAAAAGATGAGTAGAGCCTTAATGGGGAAAAAATCCAATAAAATTGGAAAAGAAAATATTAAAACTTTGAATCTTGAATACTGTTTTCACAGCAAGAAATGAAACAAGGGACATAATAAAAGCATATGATCAGTATTGAAACTACTTCCTCTATAACATGTGAAAATTGGGTAGATATACTCAAATGAGTCCCATGGTCGCCTATTTAAGTAATACTCAACAAGAGCGAATTGGGCAAGAATTCACAGCGATATACATCTCAATTGATGCAAATTTTCTCTCTTTTACAAGACCTACACTATTTCCATGCTATAATTCATTGCATTACTAAATTTTGATTCATAAAGTAACAAACCATTTATCCACTTCTAGTGACAGTTAATAACAATAAATCGTATAACCAAGCTATAAATTATAGTTTATGACAATAAATTATAGCAGTTAATTTTGAAGATTGTAGTTTTCTCGATCACTATTACTTTAGACTACCAATTCTTGTTTCCAATAACCAAACTTGTTAAGCTGACACATTTGTTATCCATTCTTCACGAAGAACTGTTTTAAGCTCCAAAGCTTTATCCTACAAAAAGTAAAACATTTGTTATAAAATCTAATGATAAAACATTAGAAATTTAGTAACTTTAACTGGTAAGAAATATCACCTTCACACTCACTCTAGGCTGGAAAACATTCCACATGTCTGTATATATAGATGGTAAATTTCATTTATAATCATATTTCACATCTTGGAATTCCAGCATTCATATTTTTGATGAGTTGTTAATGCTTCAAAAGAAAGAAGCTCGAGTCGAAGTGAGTTATAAACTTATCCACAGCTTTTCAAGTTCAGTCCCTTTTATCAATCCATTCGTTGGTTTTCTTCCAATTGTAATTTCTTTCTGACAAAATGGTAGTTGCTGTAGGTTTTCTTATGCAAGAGACTTAAGTTTACTAGAGATTTTGCTGATGATTAATGAGAAGAACCAAACCTTAGGGAATGGGATTTAAAGGGGAGATACCTTGAGAGGATCCCCATTGGAGATGACCAGAATGAGCTTTCCATCAACACTAATGCTTTCATTGTCCACAACTATAACATCTGCCTTGAACGTCCCAAGCATTGAATTACACTTCAACAAATGAGATGCCTGCATTTGAGGATGTGATAGTTTTTCAATGAGCATTTAGTTCACTATTAATCCGTAACCAACCTGCTCAACCAAATTCATGTCAACTCCAAAAATAAATAAATAAATAAATAAATGTCAACTCACATTCTTGACACCTGCAGTTGTTTATGTATTTTCTCAACTTCACAATTGGAAAAATCTAAAGCCAAAATTATGGTTCCAATTGAATTAAAGAAATGAGTGGTGAGCATAGTATATAATAGACTCACACAAGATAAGATCATGGATGGAAATCTTGGTGTGCACCATCAAAATTCAAAAGTAACTTAAGATAATCGACCCATGACCCACCCTTCATATTTCTTGGGTGCCCTTAAATTTTTCTGAATGACCTTTCAACCCTGATGATCTTTTAATTGTTATAGTGTGTCATCACAAACTTCACCTGTGACCATGCATTATGTTATTATGCTTTTTTCCCTCTACTGCATGACAACATGAGGATGTGGTAGTACTGACGTTTTAGGGGCTAGCATACAAGGAAAAGAGATCCCACCTTGGATAAGCCCAGTGGAATATCCTACGATTTTTATATGACTACAGTTTTAACACCACCACGATTTTTTTTTTTTCCTTTTTTATCTGTTCTGTGTTTCCTAATTTTTTTTTTCTAGCCATAAATTAGAGAATGAGGACTACAAAGTCTAAGAATGTTAGTGACTTTACTTGCAGTATCAGTTTAATATCCAGTACTGTTACAAAGTCCCAGGTGACACATACGTTTCAACTCATAATGAAGCAATCATCTAATCGCAGGTAAATTGCTCAAACTTAACATCCATGGATCAAAACCATCATCACATTGAAGTCAACTTCTTGAAAAACATATGGAAAGGAATAAAGAGGGAAAAAAACACATGAGAATTCTTTGTTACTATCTAATCCAATCCTATCGCATTGCACCCAAAATTGCGAATGAGTTGTTTAATCTTAAAAAAGTCCTAGACAATGAAGGTAAAATCTCTTATTTCCAGATACAGCTCGAACATGATAGGAAAACAAGATGAGAAATTCTCATGCAAGAGCTTCAACTTCATCAGACTCCGCATCTTCTCCATTTGGGGTATTTTCTGTTCGCAACTGATTAGAGACCACAACAATAGCAGAATTCAGTTGTTCTATCTTCTCTGACAGTTTCTTGCATTGTTTCTGGAGATAATGTATAAAGTATTAGAGCCAATACGCTGAATCTCTAAATTAGATAGCTCTTCTTAGTTATTCATAATTCACAGAAACCACGTAAATCTTCATACCAGTAAAGATGCTAATTAAGGCTAACTAATTCATGTTAACTACATTAACCAGCTCAACTTCGTTGGCTTTGCTTGTTAACTAAGTCATGTTACAGGCTTGAAGCTTATGGGTTTGCTATAAAATCAAAGTGAGCAATAAAAAGTAGGATAAGCTAACCAGGCTGATGAAAATGATGGCACAAAAAAATTATCCAAGATTAAATATTGAGATTAATCAATTGAGAGAGCAGAGATATATCATTATAAATTGATAGACTAAAACATTTACGTATTGTATCATCACATCAGCACATACAACAATAAATAAACCATGCAGTTAAGACATTGCCATAAAGCCTATAAAAATCCCCCACTCTCTCCACCGTCCCTCCCCAAAAACCTCATAAACTGAGTTCGAGGTAACAAAACCTCCACTGAATCTCATAAACTAAGTTCCCCACAAGGTGTCAATCATAAGCCTTTTACAGATTCACATAATGGCTTTCATTTTCCCCAGCCAAATGTGCCCCACATGAAGGTGAAGAAAATGAAACCAAAAACATTTTAGATGTCATTATCAAACTAATGTGATAAGAGAACCTTCAGTGGCCATCCCATTTAACATCACCATTCTTATGGATACATCTCAGGCAATTGAATATTAACAATGAAAAAGATACTCATCCATAAGCTTACCACGTAAAGTTCTTTTCTAAAAATAAAAAACTTCTTTTCCAATAGCAAATAAAGCTATGACAAGAAGCAGAAGAATTTAAACCAAATACGGAACAAAAATATTCAGCGAAATTGAGAATGAATGGCAAGCGGACAAAATCAACAAAATGGATCTAGACTACATTACTAGCACTCAAAGCAAAAAGCCATGAATTTGTTCAGAATATGCATCTAAGAAAATAAACTTATCAATGAATGAGAAAATAGATTCTAATTATCAGATTTTCAGATTACCAATCATCGACCGTCAAGAAAGCCATTAGTAAACCTCGAGTCTGATTGTTTTCAAGTTCTGATAAACGCTCAGCAACTGCATCAGTTTCCATGTCCAAAGCAGCATAAAGATCTACTGTGACATCACCTTGTTTATCATTATCCATAAGTAGCAGCAAGATTTATCTTCCCAATTTTATTAGCCTGTTGTGAAGCATCCCCATGTTATTCATTTGTGAAGATAAAAATCCAACTATAATTCTACATCAAGGTTCCCCAACAATCTCTTCCCAAAATCTCCTCTTGAATACTGTTTTCACGGCAAGAAACGAAACAAGGGACATAATAGAAGCATATAAGCAGTATTCGAACTACTTCCTCTATAACATGTCCAAATTGGATAAAATGAGTCCTGTGGTCGCCTATTTAAGTAATACTCAACAAGAACAGCCTCTCAAATGATCCCGACAAACAATTAAAAATGATTCACATACAACATCAATAAAACTACCTCATCAAGTCTCCTGGCGGCGAAAGCATTGTAACTATCAAAAGCCTCTTCATCCTTGGGAAGTAAAGGGGAATATCTGAAAAAAGGTTCCCCAACTTGATTAGATTTTAATGAGAAAAATGAAATGGAATTACCAGATCCACGGAAAAAAAGGGTCAGCAAAAAGAAAGGGAGTTGCTGCATACGGAAAGGAAGGATGCTAATATTATTCCTTTGAAGAATCACATGAATCACAAGGACAATCAGCAGACAAGAAAATGAACAGATAGGACATAATCATCTAGATTGCAAGAAATCCTTCATATCATATTGAACAGTTTGCAATCTCAACAGGAAGTGGAACCTTAGAATAAAATTTCGTGGAGATGACAGAATAAACTCCCAGTAATGAATAACAACAAAACAACATTAGCATACACAAGATTTGATATTTAGAGTTGAATCCTTTAATGACTTTCTGCTAAGATCCACATATTCAAATATGATCACTGCATATGTTTAACCCAAAAAGAATCAAAGTGATAATGAAGAAATGCACATAAAGCCATCAAAGAGATGTTTGTTAAATCTTCCAATATCTATCCAACAAGTGTGAACAAATAACATCAAATCTCCTCAAGACACACGGCAATCTCATCTTAGTTACGTGATAAAAACTCTAAAAATATGAGGTTATGTCAACAATTATTTTTCTTCCATGACATCCAAAACATATGATGGATACTCTTTATTATCACAAGAAGAATTAAAAGAAAACAAAATTGTATTGTGCAACATTATAAATAAGCTAATAAAATCAATATAAGAACAGCTACGGACCATGTCATGTTTGAACATTGCTTCACATGCACCATATAATGATTCTGAAGCAGTTCCAGTAACCACAAAATCTTTAGCAAGCTCCCTACAAAAGCAAAGCATAGAAAAATTCAAGCTTCAACAAGCAATTGGAACTTACCATAACCCTGGCTGGATGTATCAAATCAGAAATTTACATGTAAATTCATGAGAATCAATATATTTTCAATGCTTGAATATTGGCAAAAAAATGTACTATAAGCATGGCAAGTTTCACATGTCAAACATGTTCAATGAAGTAGGGTCAAGAATGGCAAACATACGTTAGGCAAAGGTTCAAATTTATCTTACATCTTAAACCCTCTGCCTATGGTCACTTAAATCTATTAGAGAACACAACCATCCAATATGAGTAAACAAGTTTTACTGTTATCACATACATACCTAAATATATGACTAACCTAATTATAGCTTCCTGAACAAGCCCATCAAGTAGTACCACAATTACAAACTAAATTTGTAGAGAAACAATAACGTAGACACATTTGTGTTCATTACTTTCTGCGGCTATCTCAAATTTAACAGTTAAATCAGCTGAATTTATTCTTTTTTTTTTTATCAACGGGTAATTGATGAAATTACGATATTAAGGAGCTTTTCATTTACTCACATGTACAATAAGACAAACACAAGGAAGATAGGTAGTTATGAAATACTATCAGGAAGAAAGTGAAAGATGAATTCATTTCATATTTCTTAATGATGTTGTGGACATACAAATACTTTTCCATTTTTAATCACCTTTACAATGTTTTAATTTCTCAAAGCTCTATCATCAGAAAAGGTAATAACTTTCTTCTTCTTTAAGTCTCTCAAACCTCTAGATTTCCTCTAATTAAATTTTCAATGTCTCTCATCAAATACAAACATAGACTAGATAAAGTATAGAAGACGTTGCTGCAATACCACATTAAACCTATTAAAAAGAAGAAGTCAAATCCTAAAAATAGGGAATACAAAAAGTTGTGGCAAAGAATCAAGGTAGTTAAGTAGAAAAAAAAAGCTGTTAAGATGCTAACACATGAGAATATATGATCAAAACAAATTTAAAAGAACTTTTTTAGAAGAAAATAAGATACACCACATTTTGTACTTCAATAGGAAACTATATGACCGAGTGAAGAAGATACAAAATTGCAATCGATATAAAAGTTTGATGAGAGTATCATTTCTTTTCGTATGTATTCACCATTTTACAATAAGATTAAGCATCTTAACTAAATACACAACTCCAGCTCCTGCTTTGAAAACAACTTTTTCGTTGTTTATGACAAAGAAAAAACCAATACCTCAAGGCACACTTAAGGCAAGGATAGTTGAAATTTGGAATGTGGGGCTATTCAAAATTTAGGCATAAAAACAGATTTTATTTAATGTAGACAGGCCCAAAAATCTGAAATTACAAAAGCAATTTGGTACACTCAGAAATGACAAAGTTTCTTAGCAAAGCCAGATTGTGTCAATCAAGATAATTTTTAGTTCAATTTGAATAATTTTATGATTTCAACTCGTTCATAAGATTAATCCTAGGTTAAAAAACAAAAACAAAAACAAAACAGTAGGATGAAGAAAAGCACTACAAATATCATTGATGTGCCAAGCAGAAGCAAAAGATCATCAAAATGTATTTCCACAATGTGACCCATTGTTCCTGCCCTAGCCCAGAAAGAGAAATCTGCATACATGGATAGCAATGTAAAAATAAATACCTCTCATGTAAGGACACAAATGATCAGAGGAAGGACCTCCATTGATTCTTCCAAATAATTTTTCCATTATGACATTTTAACAGCCAATGGAGCCAAAACATGCGAAAAGTAAAATTTTAGAGATTTGGGTCCCTAAAAGAAATGTCTGGAATAACAAAATTCTATAATGTGAAAGTAAATTACAAGTTTATTCACAATGTTTACTATCTTTGATTAATGATGTGGGAAATCCCCTTTTGACATCCGCTAGTGATGTATTGAACCCTTGAAACCACCTCTTTTTTGTGCAAACCTTGAAGTTCTAGTCAATCTAATGTGATCAGTAGAATTAGTATGATCATGACACTTCTTGAAGTACTTCCTCTTCCTTGATCGGAGCGATTTTTTGCTAATCCCTACTCGTATGCGATGACTCTTAGGCCTCAAAGCTTTCCTCAAATGTTCTTCTCTATAATTACTTCCTCGACGAGAATGGAGTTTTCGTTTGTGTGACATGTGCCTTGGTGATGGAATTGAAAAGCTTTCTTCATCCTCGACATAATCACCACTTTCTTCACTATTAGTCGCTAATGTTTCAATATCTCTAGCTCGCCTTCTCCTTCGTCTTTGATTATGCTTATCAAGCTTGGAACATAGAAAAGTGCAACAACATTCTAACATAGAGAAATAGATAGCACAACATGCCCATATACTTTTGCAGATGGTACGACAGATGCATTGGCAAATACCCAACTTGTATGACAAGTAGAAGAATAACATGACTGCACATTGATGAAAAGATCGTATAAGCTTTTAGGGGCTTTGATTGTTATCCCTAAAATAACCAAAAGACTTCAATATCTGAATCAAACATGATTAAAGTTCATTTGAACATTATATTTCTGAAACAAATGGAATGAAAAGAATTCGCCATTGCTAAAATCTTGCACATTGTTTTATTGGCGTTTATCAAAAGAATCAATTTAACACAAGATATCAAATGTAACATGTCAAATGTGCCTTGCATTTTTTTTCACCCTTTTCTTTACTTCTCAGTTTCTTTACAAACTCCAAAATGTTGTAAAATGAAATTCCTAGCCATGATGGTTTTTGAACAAAATTTCGTTTTTGAGTTAATATCCCATTTGTGGACTGGATTTACTTATGCAGCCACTCATCTCTCTCCCCAACTTTTTTTTTTTTTAATTTTCTATTTTATTTTTTAAAATTTTTTTTAATATTTGCCTCTACTCATTGTGCTATGTTTCACATTGTCAAGACTTCAATATCTTTTTTTCCCAATCAAAACAGTCAACAACAATATTAGAAACAAGAAAAAAAATACATAAATAAATAAATAAAACTCCATTATTTATTTTTATTTCAAATGAAATCCTATTCTATGACATCCTCATAGAACATCCTTCAAATTCATAAATCACGAAACAGCCATGAAATATCATAAACAAAGAAAATGAATAAAAGATCTTCGTAAGCATGAAATCTCTCAAGCTTGTGTTTCTTCTAGCTCATTCACAAGACAAGACAAGATGGAAAACTTACCAAAGTACAACAAAACTACTACCAAAGCCAACTTCAGCAATTGTGAAATGCAGAAGTTTTCGATGTAGCACATGAAATCCCATGTTGGTCCACATTTGGTGCTACAAAATTAAAAAAGTAGGAAAAGAACAACTTTTCAGAATCTGATAAATATTGCTTTCTAAAATCAATTCATGAAGTTTGTAGAATTAAGCCACATTATGGACCCCAAGTATTTGACTAGGGTCTTACCTACATGACTTCCCAGATAAAAATTCGAGTGGATGCCCTAATAATTTCCCTAAAACTTCAGAGAGTCCAGTAAGGACTGAGCCAACAACATTCCCCATTTTGTATACCAAAATCACTAATAAAACTAAAGAATTCAAAGCATCATTAGCAGTTTTACTGTTATTATCTCATTGAGCCATATCATCCATAATCTCTTGTAATTTTCCTGCAAAATAAGCCAAACAGATTAGTTACAGATATAGATTATTTATAGGAATTATACGCTGTATACTCATTCCTCATCCCTTATGAGTAGCCAAATTCCAATTAAAAATAAAATAAAATCTTTAAGTCTCCGTTTGTTTCCATGGAATTGGAATTGAATTCAATTCTACATAATTACAATTCCAATTCAATTCTTCTGTTTGGTAAATCAGAAGAATCAGTCCAGAAAATCAGAAATTCAGTCTTGAAAACCAGAAAAACTAGAAAATCAGTCTTCAAAACCAGAAAAACTAGAAAATCAGTCCAGAAAACCAGATAATTAGTCCATAAAACCAGAAAATCAGTCCACAAAACTAGAAAATCAGTCCAGAAAAACTAGAAAATCAGTCCAGAAAATCAGAAATTCAGTCCAGAAAATTAGTCCAGAAAACCAAAAAACACTAGAAAACCAGAAAATCAGTCCAGAAAACATAGTAGAAGGTACATGTGATCTTCGCACAATACGCAACTAGAATCCACACAGTAGACCTCATGCAATCAGTATCGAAACCATATTCATCCATTCAACCACAAAAAATATGTGCCACAAGTAATTAAAAAATTATGCCAAAAACTCATCAGCAAGATCCTCATAGGACATGCAATCGGTTCATAAGAAAAGTAGTCCTAGATGACACAATTTAGCATCAAATGATAAAACTTTTGCTTCTTGAGTTACAAAAAGGTCATAACACTTTTGCTTGTTGAGTTACAAAATGGCCATAACACTTCAGCTTAATCATATGAGAACATCTTCCTCCTGACCCCTGTAATCAGTTCGGTAAATGCAACCTGTACCAACTGAACTTTGTTGCACTTCTTTATTGTGGTGGAGATTAGTCCTTTTGCTTTCCAGACCAAAAGTTGACACCCCAGAAAGATACGATCCTGTTTCTTAATCCATTGCTAATGTCAGAAGATATTAGGGACCATGGATAACTTGATTATGCCAAAGTTTTTTTGTGAGCACAAACATAAAATTCTCAACTACTGTGGGACATGCTTTAAGAAATTTCTTTTGCTTTCACTTCATCCTCAGAAAGCATCTTTTGTACTTTCTACAGGATTACGTATAATTCTCTGCTGCGTACTTCCCTCTATCTAAACCATAAACTTCCCCTTCCCCTTTCCCTTCCCCTTCGAATTCTCCACCACCAAATTATAAACAGACCAGGGCAATTACATCCCTGATGAAGGACCCCGAGATTTGGATAACGAAATACAAAATCTAAAGAAGAAACTACAAAAGAATAGGGACATATCCATGTACTTAGTTAAACAGGTAAGTTATTACATTGGATCAAAGTACTAAAGAACTTCTAATAAAACAATAGAGGTTCCTATCATCCCCTCTTGACCAAAATTCATGGCAATAAACAAGGGGAAAAAACAAAAATGAAAGTCCACGAGACACACAAAATCAATCAACAGCCAAACCATTTTTCAAAACATTTTTTTGTAATTTCCACATCAATAACTCTCGCTCTCAACATCAACAGCAACAGCATTCAAAATGAAACCCAGATCGCCAAAGATCAGATCAATATACTACTCGAAGTAGCAGGATTGAACAAAAACAATTGAATCCACCCCACCAAAGATCATACCATCATCCATGAAAAAGCCCACAAATCACTCCCAGAAAAGTCATATGCGGAACACTGGATCAGATCAATATACATTTATCCGCCAAAAAAAAAAAACACTGGATCACAAATTAGACACAATTTCCATCATAAAATTGCACCCGTATGCATTTGAACAAGCACTCAACAGAATCAACCCAACTAAAGCTTCATGCAAGTATCATGTGTGATAAAAAAAAAAGGAGGAGAGAGAGCCTACAGCGTACGGAGGTAGGGATGGCAATTTCTGGGTTCGGGGTCGGGGGTTGCAATCCCATACCCGTCCCCGAAAATTATCCCCTCCCCCGAACCCGATCGGGTTTTAGGGGTTATCCCCATCCCTGGCCCCGATCGGGTTTCGGGTTCCCCGAACCCGATCATGCTGTTCATAGATGCATATTTTAGCTAAGGCTTTCAGTCTTTCTCTTCTGGCAACACAAAAAACATATTCTGCTGACCCTTCCATTCGAATTTACTAACCATGACAAAAACAGAGCTTAACAAAAATCTAGTAAATCAAACAATGCCAGAAAAAAAAATAAAGAAAAGGACAGCCAGAGAACAAGATCTCATTAAAGAAAAGGACAGCCTAAGAAAATATACTAATAAGAGGAATAAACAATTACAGTACAGAGCTAAGTGCTATAAGAATAAAACAATAACAGTAGAGAGCTAAGAATAAAACAATAATAATAAGAAGTAGGTTAATGTACTAAGAAGAACAATAACGAGCAAAGTGCTATAGGAATAAAATAATAATAATTAGAACTAGTTTAATGTACTAATAAGAACGGAATTTTATGATGGGAGAATGATTGAATTATGCTCTGCCTTGCTGGTTCCCAATTGTGAATTCTCTACATAATTATTAAAATAGAAACCATCCAAGTACTCTGAACTACACATATTCAAACAATGTAATTGAATCCGAAGGATACGCAAGCAGCAAGAAGCAACGTAAATCAGAATTTTGACATTTCAAAACTTGACGTACGTTTAATTGTGTTTTGAATATGCAGTCACTTTGTGGCGATGGCGGCAGAACAACTGAAGAAACCGAGCGGCAGAGCCGAACGGCAAAATGCGAAAAAGAGTGGCGATGGCGGCAGAACAACTGAAGAAATCGAGCGGCAGAGCCGAACGGCAAAACGCGAAAAAGAGTAGCGATGGCGGCAGAATAACTGAAGAAATCGAGCGGCAGAGCCGAACGGCAAAACGCGAAAAAGAGTGGCGATGGCGGCGGAGCGGTAGAGAGGCAGAACAGCAAAACGGCAAAACGCGAACAAGGAGTGGCGATGGCGGCGGAAGGTTGAGCAACTCAACAAAGCAAAAGCAGAAGGAAGGCGGCGGCGGCAGCGGCGGAGGAAAAAGAAAGTGAATGAAGAAAGAAGTAGGGATGGCTCTGATTACCGATTACCGATTGCCAAATTAGAATAGAAGCCCTAGGTTATGATTTTGTAAAATTGCAAAAATGGTCTAATTTAAAGTAATTTTATTCTCAATTTGACCCAATTAAAATAGTTATTATTATATTAATACTAATATTTTCTTTCTATTTTAATTTTAAACTTTTAATAAACCTAACTTTATTTAATCATATCTTTAAAATATATTTCTTTCTCTCAATTACACCCTAAATAAGTTAATATGTTAATTCAAAATTTAACTAGTTAATATAACATTTTATGTTAGGATGATCAATTAGAATTTCTAAATGCACATTGAATAATTATTAATTTGTCATGATCAAATTTTTCCTATTAATTTTTTCCTCAAAAATGTACAAACTCAAATTTCAAAATTTAAATTACTGTTAAATTAAAGTTATTAAGTTAATATTGTCATTCAATTTAATACTCTCTCAGTCTCTTATAAGTTAATAATAATAAATATCTACTAAATATTCACTAATCACTTTGTGGTGATTAATTATAAAGTTACACACTCAAATGAAATAGGGATGAGTTATTAAAGAAGATAATTACACAGTTTGCACTCTCATATGTACACAATTTAATGAAAAAATTAATAAGGTTTTTAAGATGAGTGACTTAGTGTATATGAAATACTAGGAACATATATAATGTCACAAAGATTATTAAAAGTAGAAAATGGTATCACTATATAGAAGAACATTTTGTTTGTTATTTAACTTAATTTCATTCAAAATTATAAATATGTTCATTTCTTCAATGCTTATATTATATTTAATCAATTCTAATATATGAGTAAAATTAATATAAATACATGTCATATGTAATAGTAATATAAATCAATTAGTTAAATGCTCAAAACACTAGCATTTAGTTAATTAGCTCCATAATCTTATATATATTTTGATAAAGTACATATAAACAAGATATGAAGCAATAATTTAATGAAAAAAAAAACAATAATTTAATGAAAAAATTAATAAAGTTATTTTATTGTTCGTCATATGTAAGAGAAAGAGCTATTAATGGCATATCCACAATCACAAACATTAGAGTTGAGTGAAAAATAGGGATGTTTTAATGTTCAAATTCGATTTGAAATGATTAGATTAGAATTAATAGATATTAGGTAAATCATAATTCTTAACTGATTCACACAGTTCAAATTAGATTGATTAATTTGACTTATTGGTATTGATTTATATTTTTAAACTGATAGTTATTTCAAATCATTTTCATTGACTAGACTTTCGTGAAGCTATAATGTTTGAGATGATATAATTAAAGTTTGTGGTAATTTATTGATTATTTTAAAGAAAATATAATTGTGACAAAATACAGTTAAATGTTATCCTTTTGAGATCATTAAAAAATAGTTCTAAAAGTTTCTAATTACTTAGAATAACCTTTGCTTCAAATTTGCAAATAATATGGTGCAATAATAATAACAAAGCATCGAATCAAATGAATGCTACCAACATAGGAAAAGTTGGTCCTAAACTATTAGCAATGGTATTAAGTTTTTGAAGGAACATAAATTCACATATTAGGATTGTATTGCAAAATATATTTTTCCATGACAAATTAAGATGTGGCATTTCAAGATTAAATCTCCACAATTGATGATGAATCCTCTATTCTTTTAAATACAAAAACATAACAATAAATTATTATTTTTTTAAAATATCCATTTCAAACTATTAGAAGTGAAATTTAAAGAGTTCAACAATTTAATTATTTGTAAAATTCAACAAATGGAATTCTAAATATAAAAATTAAAATATAAAATACTATTAAAAAACACGTAGGGGTCGGGGTCGGGTTTTTTCGGGTTTTACCTTAACCCGATTTCTGGGTTCGGGTATCGGGTTTTCCCCGAACCTGACCATTCGGGGTTGGGTTCGGGATTAGGGTAGGGTTGGGTTTCAGTAACCCCGAACCCGCCCCCGAACCCGACCCCGGGTTTTTTAAAAAACCCCAAACCCAAAAAAAAATCAGGTCAATCGGGTTTTAACCGGGTTTGAGTTCGGAGAACCCGTCGGGTCAGGGGTTTTTTGCCATCCCTATACAAAGGAGGGTTTGATGAGAGGTGAGGCAATGACACCGTATGATGAACAACGCCACCGCTCTCTTCCTCTTCAAATTTGAGCAAATTGTTGGCAGATTGAGGAAATAGTGTCATGTGTAGCATGATAGGTTTTTTTTATGTTTTCCCATGAAAGCATATTTTTTGAGTTTTCTTTTTCAAGCACCATTTCAGTTGGCTTTTTTATGTCTGTAAATATTTTTTGTTTTAACAGTTTGGGATTATTGGAATTGATACTCCTTTTATATGTGTTTCATAAATGGCTACTGTTTCAACTGTAATATTATTTGTGTTTATAGCTTATTTTAGTTTTCAGAAACTATGCTGGTTTTACATTGTAAGTTCAATGGTAGGTAATTTTATTTTGATAATTTAGTTGATGTCCTCTCTTAATTCTTTTTTTTTATTAATATTGACAATTACAAAATAAAATTATTGGATCTATTTAATATTTTATTTTATTTTATTTTATATATATCTATAGCAGTTTTTCCACAACAGTTACTCATATCTTTTTGTTATCTAGAACATTTAGGGCTAATAATGTAGGAAGCCTGGAAACGTTTTATTAGTTTTAATGTTGGCTGTATCTATTTGTTTTGAAGTAAATATTTTCATTACTTAGTTTAATGGGAAATTTACAAAAATAGCACATTTGACCGTTGACTTTATAAAAATAACACCCTCCTTTTTTTCTTTATGGTTATAACACTTCAAGACTGTAAAAGACCACAATACCCCTCAAGGTTTCACCTCATCTTCTTCTTTTTTTTCTCTGAACCCATTTCATTGATTCATCAAAACTTGTTCTTACACCCCATTGTTTGCACACCTCATCGCTCGACACACCTGTTAGACTATCATCTTCAAGCAAGAAAGCCGCAATCGTAGAGAAGAAATTGCATAAGAAATTACAAAGTTGAAATTTGCACTTTTACTGATTTGAACCGGTTTGTGAATTTAAAGAAGCGAATGGTCGAGCTCTAGGTCGAATTCTAGGTCGAGCACAAGGTTAGGTTAATATTTCTAGGTCAACTTTTAGGTCGAGCACTAAATTTGGTCGAGTTTTAGGTCGAACATGTCAAATTTAGGTCGAGCTCGACCTAATACTCGACCTAAAACTCGACTTACTATAAGGTCGAGTTAAATTTTAAAAAAAAAAAAGAAAAAAATTGATTTTTTTTTAAAAAAACAAGTTTTAGGGTTAAGCTCGACCTAATGCTCGACTTAATACTCGACTTAAATTTTTTTTTAATTTTTTTTTTTTTTTTAAAATTTTTTTTTTTTTTTGAAATAAAAATTTGGTCGAGCATAAGGTCGAGCATATGGTCGAGCTTGACCCTAAAACTTGTTTTTTTTTTAAAAAAAAGAAAAGTTTTGATTTTTTTTTTTTTAAAAAAACAAGTTTTAGGGTCAAGCTCGACTCCATGCTCGACCAAATTTTTTTTTTTTAAAAAAAATTAATTTAACCCTAAAACTTGTTTAGGTCGAGTATTAGGTCGAGCATTAAGTCGAACTTAACCCTAAAACTTGTTTTTTTTAAAAAAAAATCAATTTTTTCTTCTTTTTTTTAAAATTTAACTCGACCTAGTAGTAGGTCGAGTTTTATGTAGAGTATTAGGTCGAGCTCGACCTAAATTTGACATATTCGACCTAAAACTCGACAAAATTTAGTGTTCGACCTAAAAGTTGACCTAGCAATATTGACCTAACCTTGTGCTCGACCTAAAACTCGACCTAGAGCTCGACCATTTGCTTCTTTAAATTCACAAACCCAGTTCAACTACTGCAAATTTCAACTAACATCAAATTTATGCGATTTCTTCTCTACGATTGCGGCCTTTTTGCTTGGAGATGATAGTCCAATAAGGTGTACGAACAATGAAGTGTGCAAACAACGGGGTGTGAAAACAAATTTTGTTGAATCCATCAAATGGGTTTTGAGAACAAAGAAGAAGAAGATGGAGTGAAGTCTGCCGAGGGGTGTTGTAGTCTTTTTTTGTGTGAAAGTGCTATAACAGAGAACAAAAAAAGGAGGGTGTTATTTTTGTAAAGTCAACGGTCAAAGGTGTTATATTTGTAAATTTCCCTAGTTTAATGGGTAATTTATTGTACTGATTTGTTAGTGGCAAAAGAGGTTATATTAATTTATATTTTGTGGAGATATGTAGGCAATAATTTTAGTTGGCCTTTTTATTCGTGTAACTGAATGTTGTTTTAATAGTTTGGGGTTATTGGAATGTGTGTTTCAAAAATGGCTACAATTTCAACTATAATAATATTTGTGTTTATGGCTATTTTTTTTTAACTGTGCTGTTAAGTTTCAGGCATAGCTGAGTTTTTTAGTGGGTTACGAAATCTTAAGTGCATTCACTTAATTTATTCTCCAAGTTAATTGTGTTTTATTAACATTGACAATTATAAAATCTTTTAATATCTAGTTAATATATTACTTTATGTTACATATATGTATATAAAGAATAGGGCAGTTTTGGAAGAACCGTTAGTCATATTGTTTAGAATATTTAGAGTTGTGGAGGGACTTATATGTCAAGATTCCTGTGATAATATTGAATCTATGGATCTTCTTCAAGCTATTGATGCGTTATTGATTAATAATGGAGGGGGGTGGAGAACCAAAGAAATGAAGCATCACAACTTGAAAAAGAATTGTTGCAGCTAAGAAGAAATATAGGAAAGTTGAGAGAAATGGTTTTGAATTCTAGGAACAGTGGATCCAGAGCGTTACCATTTGTAAGAGTTGATTTTGAAGCTTTAGGTCATGAAGTTTATTTGTTGTTTCGATCACTACATAATTGTTTTATCGGAGCACGACTTATGCAAACGTTATTTGAGTATGGTCTTTTTCCAATTTTTCAAGCATTTGCGGAACTTGTTGAAGAGGAAATGCCTGTAGAAAGGAATAAGATTGTAGTGAGGAATGAAGTGTAGCCTATGTAGGTTTATATGTGAACTTTGTTTCTAATTATGTTGTTTTATATGGCAAATTTTATATGCAATAATGGAATTTTTTTTCTAATTTTTGTTTCTGGTATATTAGTTTTTTTTTTCTCTGAAACGATAGTAATTGCATTGAAAGTGCAAAATGGAACTGTACAAAGATAGCCGAAAGGCTAAATGAGCTTCATGGCGTTGGCAAAAACCTAACCCATAAAGACAAGCACTTCTGTAAAAGAGGAGGACGTCCGATGAAATCGGAAAAAAGAACAATACTAACGAAAACAAAAGCCTCCGAAGAGGACACGGCACCCTACAACGTAGGGACAAATACTAAGCTAATCTACTGCTAACGACTAAAGCAGGTGGCTCCATTGGGTACCTCAAATGGCATGAGATGAGAGAAACTGAACGCACGTTGGTGGTCCCTAGCGCACATCCGACACCGCTCGAGCCAATCCCACAAAATTGCATCCGTTGCATAGCTCAACATGCAAACTACGACCGCATGCACATATGAAACCGCAATCCAAATCGTATGCATTTCCTAAAAAAAAAAAAAAGGTACTGTACGATTTAGGTGCAAATCGCACCTAAATCGCAAGGCAAATCACCCACACAAGGAAAGTCCCCGGGCAAGGCAACGGCTCCAAAAATTTCGCACCTCATGAAGGTGCGAAAAAACAACAGCGACGTTTCTGGTATATTAGTTGGAGGTGAAAATCATTAATTATATGTTACAGGAAGAATGAAAGCGTTAACAATTAAAATTGTTAAAGTTGACCAATTGATGTATTATTCAGTATATTATCCAGTCATTTATTGATTCAATCCAGTAAAATTTATTTGCCCAAATTCATTGATATTTTGATGTCCTTTAATGCAGTATTTTCCTTCAAACACTATATAGAATTTAGGTAGTTCACTATGTGTAAAAGTGAGCTATATTATTCAGAGAAATAAATGATGTTCGCCTATACAAACCAAAAGAATGAAGGTCATAAAAATATCTTTAATTCTGAGCAAGTGGCGGTTGTTCTTTGATGTTGTGAATCTGCCTGGCAAAATTAATCTTATGTCTATGTTCCAGTTTATTAATTCGGCCTGATAGAATAGCAAGATTAGATCATTAGAATCAGGTCATCAAATTGTAAGATTCTAAAAAATTTGAAAAAATATAATTTATAAATTATTTTAAAGAAATTATTGATCAATATATGAATAGAAATGTAGAAGATTTTTATATAGTTTATAATTAAATAATCTTATTTCAATTTTTATTTTTTACAATATTTTATATAATTTTTTCAATATTTCAGTTACTATTACAATCAAAAGCTATTTATGTTCTATTTATTTATTTATTATTAAAAGTTAATAAAAGTATAATTAAATTATTTATATAATAATAAATTTTAATTTTACTTTAATATAAAAAATTTTTTGAGTAAATTTAACTATATTTTATTCACATAATAAATATAAGATCATAATTGGAATTGAAATCGTTTTATTAAATGGTAAAATTATAGGATAGATGAGATCATATTAGAATTTTGAGAACTATGAATGTTTGTTTTTAATTTTATTTAAAAAAAAAAAAAAGTTAAGCAACGTTTGGCGCCAAAACCTCGGGACTGATTACTACTGTCATACCACTAGACCGACTACCGAACATATAATATTCTTTCGAGTTTCGAGGGAAAATACTGAAGTTTAAGGAAGAGTCAAAAATGGTGGAGGAGATATCCGTCATGGACATCGACGACGACGACGATAACACCAACGTCACTGCCACAAATAACAAGGGCAAAAGCGTCACCGTATCCCCCAGCACGGGTACGAAATCCACTCCTTGGGTTGAAAAGTACCGCCCTCAATCCCTGTCGGACGTCGCCGCTCATCGCGATATAGTTGACACCAGTAAGTCTCAATTATTGTTAGATTTCTTTTATATGTACCAAGAGACGAATTCTACGGCAGAAACCATCAATACTTGTGTACTCTTGCTCTTCGTTGACTACTTTTCTTATTGCGACATTTTATCGAACAGTTTCTAGGCTTATATGTTCTGATCGATAGGCGTATATGCGCTGCAAAATTTAGGGTTTTGATGGGGAAAATTGGATCGGTGATAGTGTTATTTTTATGTTTTTAAAATTTTGTGTTGAGGTTGTTCCTTGACTACGTCGGCTTTAGGCAATTGAATGTTTTTAGTTCAAAGTTGAAATCTTTGGGTATTTTTGAGCGCGTTATTAACCATTTTAGGAATATTCTATTATAGTGCTTCAGCTGAGGAAACTGATAAAGAGAAAACTCGATTGGCAATTGTGACATTGTAGATTTCGCTTCAAAAGTTGTATTTCTGGTGTCCTGAACATATCTACCTGAAAGGCGGATTCTTATTGACATGAAAAATTGAGAAGAATGAAGCAAATGTTTGATTACTAATGGATTGTGGGTGTTTGTTTCATATTTGGTAAAACAGTTGATCGGCTGGCTAGTAATAATCGACTACCACATTTGCTGCTGTATGGGCCACCTGGAACAGGGAAAACGTCAACCGTTTTGGCCCTAGCTCGGAAGCTCTATGGTTCACAGATGCATAATATGGTTCTGGATTTAAATGCATCAGATGATCGAGGGATTGATGTGGTTAGACAACAAATACAAGACTTTGCTAGCACTCAAAGCATCTCTTTTGGGTATGTGTACATATTTGTTTATATGCAAATGTAATTTGAATTTCTTAGTTAATATACTTGAACATGTATAAGCTCAAGGCTAGGATCATGAAAATTTAAGCGTCATCTCATTTAGGATGAACAATTTTGGCATGATGAAAACAATCTTGTCTGCATTTAATTTTAAAAAAAGGGATAATTCACATGGTTTAATAATCCCTGTCAAATATGTATCACACTATGAGGTGAAGCACTGCCCAAATTTGAAGGACCATCCTCTTAGTGATATTAAATTTATTTTTCATCAGATGCCCCCCTTTATCTTTCAACTGGAATCATTTCAGCAGCACTTCTGACATCTCCTTAGTTAACTGCTTATGCATTCAATATACCTCTTCTTTCTTTTGGATGATTCCTTCTGGTATTGACATTTGTTTCGGTTCAAATGAATCTTAACTTGACACTAAATTCTTACATATGATACATGCAACAAACAACAGGAATTCTATTTGCTTTGTACTGGGAATCTAGTGGATTCATAACATGCCTAGGGCCTTTTCATTTTTCAGTTCAAAGTTTTCTATTAAGTTGGTGTTGTTGGATGAGGCTGATGCCATGACAAAGGATGCACAATTTGCTTTGCGACGAGGTAAGAAGTTATCACCGAAGCTTGGTTTTTATTGCTTTTCTTTATAATCAACATGCATCCATGTTTTCAACAGTGATTGAAAAGTACACCAAAAGCACTCGATTTGCCCTTATCTGCAATCATGTCAACAAGATCATCCCAGCATTACAATCAAGATGTACACGGTTCCGCTTTGCTCCTCTTGATGCAGTCCATGTCACTGAGCGACTTAACCATGTTATAAAAGCTGAAGGGTAAATTTCAAATGCATCTTGTTAATTTTGTGGGTTGCTTGGCTGGATGTTGTTTGTTGTCCCTTGTTTGATTTTCATGTTATCTCCTGATACCCTTTGTTGGTCTTTTCAACAACTTCCTACTAATCTCCTTATTTTAAATCCTTTTGTGTGTGTTGATAAAATAATTAGTTTGTGGCTTCTTTACTTTTGTTTTGTTTCTAGTGAGATTTCTTCAACTCTGCTGTTGTAGTGTTCTATAGGAAATTTTACTGATTTTGAGGTTAAAAGAATGAAATTATGGGGGGAAGCTTGTCTTGGTAAAAGTAAAATGATCAATTACATGTGTATACTTTTAGTTGGAGATTGCAATGATATGAAGACATTGCAAATATTTTGAGAATATCATTACAAAATTAACTTTTATCTCTACTGGTGGACATCCCCTATCTATTTTAGGGATGCCAACTTGATGAGTTGTCCACATCAATCTTTCCTCAAATATTCAATACTGGTATGTATGTACATAACCTTTGTGGTGGTGGTGACATGGTGCATAGGGATGCTCAGGCTTGATCATTTAACTAAAGAAAGCACTCTCACTGTTCAATGTACAATGCTGCCTCCAAATAGCATTTGGTGATCTTCCCAAGTTTATCTGGGGTCTTAATGCATCTGTTTACTTGCTTTGGACTGTGACAAATGCAGCATTCTAATATGATATATTGATGTTCTAGATATAATGTTATTCTATTGTTCAGGTATTTCATGCAATTTCATTGTTTGACATTACTAGATGCAATTTCATTGTTTGACATTACTAGATAAAGACCAAAGTACTTGGGCCATTGATGCTCCTGAAATTTGTATATTAGTTGCCTTTTGCAGTCTTGCTAGGAATGGTTACCTTTTACTTTATGAGAGAAATTGTTGAACTATACAAAGAATTTTGTTCTAGAACAGTGAAAACAAGTGATAGAACATTTTATTGATAAATTCCATTTTAAATTTCTCTGTCACTGGAAAAACAAAGCAGCATAGATGACTAGGCAGCTTGGAGTCCCTCGATGCTTGATTTTTCTGAGATAAGTGTTCCCCACTGCAGGCTTGATGTGACTGACAGTGGCCTGAAGGCTCTTGTACGGCTATGCAATGGTGACATGAGAAAGGCTTTGAATATTTTGCAAGTAAATTTTCCTCCTGCTCATCTGTTGTTTCTTCCTTTTTTGTTGTTTTTTATAAATATTTTGTTAGCAAAGAATAAAAGAATTTTATTGATGTTTAGCAAATGTGCACAAGTCACTGCCTCAGCTTTTAAGAACCCAGGCACGTCCTCCTCAAACTCCACTCACGCACCAAATCTAGATACTCCTTGGTAGAAGAAAAACCACTCTATGCAGCTGCTGCTTCCTAACTGCGTAATAATACTGTTGATACATGATTTGATTCTTGCATCACAAATCTGGTACACTTTGTCAGCAAAAGGCGGCCTTTTGAGTCTATTTGTGAAGAGGTTCCAACCTTGTGCTTGCTGATGCAGGAGATCTCCACATTCCTTATATGTTTCCCCTTGTTAACCATATATTATCTTTTAGACACCAACCATGCAACTTTAGAAATTGGACAAATGAAAGAACAGATGATCTATTAATGCTTCTGATTCATGACGTAGCACACATTTAGTGGACTGCATAGTGACACCTCAACTATGTAGCCTATTCCTTAGCAGTGAGTCTACACATACATAAAAGCCGTCAGATTAAATGGTATCTAGGAATGAACCCTTTATCCTACACAACCTCTGCCTGCACCTGGACCCTTCTTCTCTTCAGAACTTCTAGGCAGATTGGGGAATGAGCACACTAGATGCACTCGCAGCAGGTTTGATCTGCCTCAGAACTTGGAACAGAAATGGCTGGAGTTGCCCGCTGCAAAGAGCTAATCCTTAGTATATTTCCTTCCAACTGGCCATTTCCAAGCACCATCTTGAATAACTAAAGAGATTTAGAATAACCGAACCAAGCTAATAAATTTTTTGAAAAGTTCCTGTATAATAGACCAAGAGGATGCCGTTAATCATACCAGAAATTGGTATCCTTGCAATCACCAATAATATTCTTGATGAAAGGTTGAGCATTGAGCAATAGGCCTAGGCTTTAGGATCTTCCTCCAAAGCCAAGAGCATTCACCTGGGACTTTATACTCCAAAAAGATAAATTTTGAGATGCACCACATGAATCCATTGACCTAAAGTGAATCCTTTTGCAACAAAGTTTCCACATAAGATTGAGGATCAAACATTTGTTCCAAATTTCAGGGTAAAAAAATTCCCAAGCCTCATTATTTATAGGACAAATAGACTACCTTTGGGCCTACTTTCATGCAACAATGCTTTTTAAGATCCCCAACTCACAAGAAAGCTGCTATTATATTTTTTATCCTCTTTATGGCTGCTTTTGGCAAGATAAAAACACTATTCCAGTAAACATAAAGGCAACTCAAGACTGATCGACAAGCTTCTACCTCCATTACTCAGCTTCTTTGAGCCTGGCATTGAACTGTTTACTGTATGTTCAAGAAAATAGGTTTGCAGTCTTTAAAACATAGCCTTGAAGTTATCAAAGGCCTAGTACTTTACAGGAAGCTCCACCATCGGATTCTGAAGCAAATTACGAAGCTTCTTATCACCTCATTTACACTAGCAATAGAAACCCAAAACTTCTAGAGATTAGGTTATACAAACTAGATAGAGCCTCAAAATTGAATGACGTCTTAAGAATCACTTCAAAGGATTGCTCGGTAGAAGCTGCAATAATGAAAAGATCATCTTCAAAAGAGATATAAGGTAGCTGTACCTCTTGACATGAGGGTGAAAATCCATCCTGCTTTTGAGAAGTATTGTATTCAAACAGTCTGGTAAACACTTGCATGGCAATCAAGAAAATGATGAGAAAAAACCAATCTCCTTGCCTCAGCCCCTTTTCACTTTTGAAGTGGCCTACCATAGAACAATTGAGGTTAAGGGAAAAATGGGAGTCATGACACAAAGCCCAACCCACTGAATAAACTGAGTAGGAAAACCAAGTAGCCTCACAGAATTGAACAGAAAGGTACTCCACAATGTATAATAGGCTTTGGTTATGTCTGTTTAATTGAACTGATCTATAGTTTCATTTACTTGTTTACTGGGCAATAAGATCTGAATCTTTTATGGTTTTAAAATTGAAATCTATTTGGCACTTGGCTAAATAAACAAATTGAGTCCCTAGTTGGGTTATCTTTAAGTTCCTGTTAACATCCATGTTTTTTGAGCACTTCATTATTCAATGCTCAAGGCACAAGAGTTATCATAAAAGTTAATGTGAAAGTTGCTTTCCTTTCTGTGTTTTTTAAGCCATGCTGACAATATTTTCACTTGATAATGTTAGAACTGGTTTTTTGTTTCTGCATGTGAAAATGGATAAACAAGATAACTTATAGAACTTGATATCATGAAACCTTCGGTAATGCTTTTTCACCTAAAAGTGAGTAAGGATAAACAAGATAACATATCTTGGTATCACAACATTTCAATGATTCTTTTCAGCTGCTTGACAATCTGAAAGACAATTTGGTGTAAATGAATCTTACTAGCTCTCAGCTGATCTTTTGTTTAAATTTTCTCTAGTTTCAATCAAATACATTATTCTGATCCTAGATTTATGACTAACAATGTCTTGAATTACTTGAGCGATTTTGGTTCATTTTGTTTTCTATTGAACTTTAATGAATTTTCTTTTCATGGAAGGAATACAAGTTTTGGGTATTACAAATTCTCTTAATTCTTGGTGCATGCAGTCTACACATATGGCTTCCCAGCAAATATCAGAAGAAGCTGTGTACTTGTGCACTGGGAATCCATTACCAAAAGATATTGAGCAGATATGTCACTGGTTGCTGAATGAGCCATTTGCTGTTAGTTGTAGTCGTATCCTTCTGTCACATATGACGTGTCATAGACTTGTTTCAGATTTTTGTTTTTAAATATATTCTTCTTGCTTCTGTGGCCCTAACTACTTTCAGGAATTTCTGAGATCAAGACAAGGAAGGGCCTGGCCCTTGTGGATATTGTAAGAGAAGTAACCATGTAAGCACTTTTACTCTCAAATGTCTACATAAAATTAAATTTGCTTTGGCTAACTTTGAGGCGTTGGTTCCAGGTTTGTTTTTATGATCAAAATGCCTTCAGATGTTCGAGTTCAGCTAATAAATCAACTGTCTGACATTGAGTATGTATCAGTTTTTTTTGGCTTTACTTTCTGTACACCTTCGGTTTTAGGTTGTAGTCATATTTTACTCAAAAAATAGCATATTGGTTTCACAGAATTACGTATTTTTTCCTGAAAATTTTTTGATGGATCAGCTGAGCCAATTCAATATAAACAAAATTCTGGGATCTATTAACAAAATAGCATATTTCTTTTATTTGCAGGTACAGGTTGAGTTTTGGATGTAATGATAAACTGCAGCTTGGATCACTCCTATCTGCTTTTACTCAGGCACGATCTGCGCTAGTTGCTGCTGCAAAATAGTTAACTTACCTAGGATGTCCTATGGTCATTAATCTGGAAGGGAGGTCAAGAACTTGACTGCTGCTTTGAGATTTTGTTTGATAGGAGCGAAATGCATAGCATGGTTTAGCTTTGTCCATGTTTTGGAATGTATAGTTAACTTCCTTCCCAGATATTTATGAGAGAAAAAATATGGTAATCAAGTTATTTAATATTCAACTTCAATAGTTGCTCTTCTAACTGTGAGACTTATTTGCTGTCCGTGCAGTACAATATTTTTGCCTTAGATTTGAATCCTTGGAGGTTACATTCCACATTTCTATTTTTGTTACCACCAATAGGGTTGTAAACGAACCAAACATAAACAAACGGGCCTTGTTCGTTTACTGTTTGTTTATTTTTTAGACTGTTCATGTTTGTTTATGTTTGTGAAATATGTGTTCATGCTATTCGTTTAACGCTTTACGAACACTTAACAAATGTCGCACTTACTCGAGAATTAACGTTCGCGAACACTTATTTACAAACAGGATTTACAAATATAAACAAACACATTTACAAATTGGAAAAACAGAAAAACAAATGGCATTATTGAGAATTGAACCTTGGCCTCCAATGTGGGAAGAATGGTTACTTACTACTACACCACAACAAATTTGTTTATAAATGATCAACAAACATTATTATTATATATATTATTATATTATATTTATATTATTATTTTAATATAAACGAACAATAAACGAGCTTTAAATGAACATTAACTGAGCTTGTTAAGCGAACACTAGCTTTCACGTAAATAAGCGAGCATTTTGTTGTTAACATAAATATACTGTTCGTATTCGTTTATTAAAACGAACACTAAATGCTGTTAGTTTGTTCGTTTAACTTAACAAACGAACATAAACGAACGTAACAATCTTGTTCAATCGCTCACCGAACGCATTGCTGGTTCGTTACACCTAACCACCAACTGGTTGTTCCCTCAGTTCAGGACTTTCAGTTTTAAGTTTTTTTTTTTCCGTTTGTTTTTTTGGGTGACATTGTTAGGCTTTTGGCTTTGACTTTTGTCTACTGCAAAAACTTCCGTAACAAATACTTTGGGAAGATCACTTATGCAAAAGCTGTCGAGAAATTTCTTATCCAACTCAGGTCTTAAACATAGATTGTCTTTTTATTGGCATTCAGTTGGAATCATAAAATAATCGGAAATCGCCTCCAATTCCAACCGTTTTTAAGGGAATACCTTAAGTACACAAGCAACCTTTTCTTTTCTCTTTTTCTGGTTTCCAGTACAACTTTGTAAGATTAGAAGAAGAGAACATTTGGAGACTCTTTCAGATTTGATTATGACAGGTGCTTCCGGGAAATATGTGAACATTCTACATGGGAAAAAGAAATTGTGGAATTTGAGATCCTGGCCAGAAAAGCAGGAAACCCATTTGCAATTAAAGGAGACAAAAACCCTCAGAAGTCGGGATTGGTTTAGTGGCTAGAAAAAGTCTTCTTGGTAAAGGTGTCTACAATTTGGGCACTTCCTGAATATCATAAAATGATGAGGAAATAGCTATATAAATGACAAGGAAATAGCCAATGCAGAGGCTATCAGACTAGGACCTCTCACAGAATCAGAGGAAGGATGGAATAAAGTTGAAGTTGAAGCAGAGAGTCCTCATCATCAGAAGCCTACAAAATGGAATTCTCTCGCACATAAAGCTAGCTAAGTTGAAAGGAGACATCCTGGAACTTAAAAAGGAATTTCCTTCATTGCCCACTTTTGAACATTCTAAAGAAGAAAATAAAATAGGTCACAGAATAGCTTACTTTGCCAAGTTCCTACTTGAGGATATAAAATAGAAAGATTATTTCCAACGTGGATTGTAAATTTCCCCAGATAATCACAATATTGTTACCCCTTTTTTGTACAAATTTTATATGGTAGATAAGTTTCTACATTAAACTAAAAAGATACATTTATCGTACAATTTTTTTTTTCCCCCCAAAAGCAGTCCTTATATTAATTTTGTTTAAAACAAAGTGAATTGATACAACAATGGTTCCTAATGTTCTGAACCCTCTTTGGCATTAATGGTTGGCCAAAGCTCAACTTTCCCTCATCCTCCCATAGCTCTAGTATTCTTTTTGTTCCAGAAAATCTATCTAAAATGCTAATGGATTTAATAACCTCCCTAATTTAAGAAAGGTTACCCTATCCACTCTATCCTCTAACTACATGCCACTCTCAATTCTAATGTAACCACTGACCGAAGTATCTTACACAATCCTAGTTACACATTTCCCTCAAGTGTCCTTACTTTATTGAATTCTAACCATTCTTCCATAGCAATTTCTATTACATTCCATTCCATCCTCCATTCTCCTGTGAAAATCCATAAATTTCTTGATTTCTATAGCATCTACAATAAGTACACAGTGAGTTAGCTTTGTTCTTGTCCAAGAAAGGTCTTAGTGCTGCTGCCGAGCTGTTGCCACCATCCTTCGAAGCTCTAAACATCTGCTTCTTACCGTACAACCTTTTCAGTCACTCAAATTCAACCCCCCTGATTTGCTTGGTTTAAAAGAAAATTCTAATTTTACAGTTTGTACTTATACCAAAGAACGGACCGGATGATTATGTTATCAAAAAGCAGTCATTTTTTCTGAAATAGCAGCAACTTCATACAATATCATACAAGCTCCAATTAATCTTGAGGGAGACACCAATGTAATTCCTCAACCAAACATAAAAGATCATATTAGCAATATCAACATGAAATGGTAAGAGCATTTTGCCCCTTTAAAATTGTTATTACGGTTTTCTGATGGACGAATCAATGTTTCATTAGAGGCAAAAAGATCAAAATACAAGACCTGCGACCACAGCTGGCCAGAAAAATTTTCAGGCAAACTATTCTTCCATTAGCAAATACATATGCTTCTATAATTTGCAATGTATGCTGGAAGGTACAAAGTGAAGCAAAGAGTGGCAGCCATTCAGCCATGAAAAAGAGCTCTGAAGCCGAAAACTCGCTTCCCCTCTTGATTTTTTTTATGCTATTCTGTTTGACACACTAATAGCAATTACAGACTCCTGTACAACAAAATACTGCATTAACAGCTAAATTGCCCCCCTACCCTCTAAACCTTATCCATTTTCTCTGCCTCTATAAATATTTCAAGAATTTACATTGTACGAAGTAAATTTTTGAAGCTAGCGACTTGCCATTCTGCAGATCTGCATATTGATTTCCTCACCTGCTGGCCTCTCTTCTGAGAACATTACCCTTCGGTGAAATGTACCCATCTATCAAAACATGGTTGAGCCAGTCAGTCGGGACAACTTCAGTGCCCTCAGTTATCTCAGGATGATCTTAAACTTCTTTACACACTCTTATCAGATAGCCTATTAGACCAAGTAATATCAATTTCAATAGTTCGCGAGGAACTATCTTTATTGCTATGATGTCTTAGGCTGAATTGACCGCTGTATGTCCCTTCACTCACAACTTTGTCAATTTGAATTGTCACTCTCCCTAGAGTTGTCTGAGAAGCATATGGAATAATGTCAAAAAAAAGGATGAAAGCAAAATGTTTTTGAAGACTGATTATAATCTGATGCAAGCAACACACATTTTCAATGCACTACTGCAACAGAATCACACAGCGTGGATAGCTTTCTTTTAATAATCAACTTCACCTTTTTATCCCCCCACATTTTCAATGAAAATTAATTGGAGCTGATTCCCATATGCAGTCACTTGCCAATTTTTTTATTTATTACAAAGTTATCAAGAGAAACATCAATCAACGGAGGAGCTGCTTAAAATTGATATGCACACAAATGAAAGATGATTACCTTTCCAAAAGTACTTTTGCTTTTGCATATTATGTGTAACTTTTGGCCTTTTGGCGGTACATCAAAGGCCCAGGTGAAACTTTCTTCCCATTCTGGAGAGGTGCTATGGCTCACAACCTGCATACAATTGGTAAACCCATTAGGATGACGACTACTATTCTTTTTATATAAAGAATTTCAAATTTTTTCTTCCACCTCACATAACAATAATTACATATTAAGAGATCTAAAACTGATACACAAATAATATAACTGGCAGTCAGCACACAGAAAACTCACTAACCGCAAAATGCTAATGCCAGTAGAAGCTGTATAGGAACTTGAAAATTACTATGGAATCGAACAGAAAAAACAATCTAATAATCCATCTGGCATAATCCTCACAAACTACCAATTTAAAGAATAACACAGTCAATAAATAAGGACTGAAGATAAATATGTTAGAAGGTGAGTTATTCATTTTGGCAAGCATGGTTAAACATATCTTTGTTTGACTTGCTGGACCATTTCCGACAAGGACTGAAGATAAATATGTTAGAAGGTGAGTTATTCATTTTGGTAAGGACTGTTAAACATACCTTTGTTTGACTTGCTGGACCATTTCCGACAAGGACTGAAGATAAATATGTTAGAAGGTGAGTTATTCATTTTGGTAAGGACTGTTAAACATACCTTTGTTTGCCTTGCTGGACCATTTCCAATGGTTAAGCGACAAAAGGCATTTGTGCCTCCCATGACTTGCTTTAGGTTGTTTGCACGTTTTAAGGTAACGGTTAAACAACCAGGCAAGCTCTGCAAAAGGCTGTCTGCTCTGTCATGGAAACTTGGTGGGCAAGTATCCATGAGCCTTTGCAGAATTGGAATGGCTTCAGCAGCAACCATTGCTTGGGATTTTGACACATCTATTGGCATGGATGACCAAGACTGTTTCAACAAGCACAATGTGTTCAGAGCAGAATCTTGTCCAGCCTCATTCTCAGATTTAAGTGCTGCTACCAAATGAGGAATACAAAGTGTAGCTGCTTCAGAAACATGGAGCTTGGGAAAGTTGGCAAATATAACATGTATGGTCCTTAGAACCTCTTCATTAATAGTTGCAGTGGACCATAGTTCCTTCTCAAATGCAGCTGCATATAAACATGAACTTGGAATCAATGTCACCAGGATATGCCAAACATGAATGTACATTTTAGAACTCTCAATGAATTGTTTCAACCAACTTAAGAAATTCGGAATCTTGCATCATTGCATAAAATCTGCTTAACTCATCAATTCATCATTACCTAATAGCAAATCTGTCAAATACTGAAAAACAAGTGGAGTCCTAATTCTTGTTTTGCAAAGTTAATTAGGAAATAATTACTTAGAGAATGATGAAAGAGGACTGAACTTTTAATCATAGAATCACCTGTCAAAGACCGAATAAGCTCATTTGACACATATTCCTGGAGTGTATGATTTGAAAATAAAAACTTGATGAGCAGCGCTGCCTGGGCAGCAATGTCAGCATTAGCAGACAAAAGCATTTCCTGAATTACCAATATGCCTCCTGCTTCAGCAACAGCTCTCCTATTGGTTCGACTGCGCATGACAAAGTTTTGCAATGCACAAATTGCCACCGTTGTCATTTCTTCTGTTGGTTGATCTTCAAGCAAGCTTACCAATGCTCGACAAGCGAAACAGAATCACTGGCTCTGGCAAGTCCTTCATGCTGAGAGAGATCACCGAGAGCAAGAGCTGCAAGAAGCTTACCAGACTGTGATTGAGTTTGTGGGTCCAGCAAATACTGTGCTAGAGGTGCGATAGCATACTTAGATACCTTCATCTCCCGTATCCGTGCATTATTAAATAATGCTTCAAGTAGTCTGCCTGATGCTTCCTCACATTGATGAGATCTTAATAGATCTAGAAGAGCATCAACAGCACCAGCTTCCACCATCAGCTCAGCAGTTGCAGCGTCAGTCCTTTCTTGAACAGCCAGTGCACTAAGAGCAAGTTCAACTGTGCTTTCCCGAGTAGAGTGTAACATTTTCACCAGAACCACCAGAGGCACTTTGAAGTAATAGTCAGCGTTAGAACGCAAAACATTAGAAAGAACAAGAGCAGCTGATTCCAATAATGAGTCAGGTGGTTCAGGTTCATCTTGAATAATAACCTTTGCAAGCTCAAAAATTCCACCAGCATCAGCTACAGCTTTTGGCCAGCTTAGTGAGATATGTTTTAATGCATTTATTGCTGTTTGCTGCAAGCTTAGTATTCCTATCCCCGCAAGATGTACAAGGGGCTCAACTGCATTTTTTGTTTTAATATCTTCCTTGAAATGATCTTGTTCAAGCAGGTGGGAGAGCAATTCTGTCCCAAGCTGCTGGATTGCTTGGGATGGAGATTCCAGATACGTAATCAGAGGCTCAATAATTTGGCTTGGAGTAAGTTTTAGAGTTGTTAAGTTTTGTGGTTTCTCTAATATATTAACAAGTGCTTGCAATGAACTGTGCTGTCCCCACAAATTAAAATCTGATCGCAGCAACAGCATGAAAAGAGGTTCCACCATTTTTACAGCAACTGGATTCTTTGAAATTACACTACTATTTGTCAGTATGCGGAAAAGCTCTGCAATAGTTGAGCAAAGTGAACTGGGTGCAGTGTATAGTAGCTGAAGACAATTGTCAATGATGCCAGCTTTGACCATATCAAGTTTGCAAGGAGTCCGGTCTTTTCCCAACTTAATGAGAGCACAAATGCCAGCATTAATAAGTCGATAATTTGAACCTGAAACAAGGTGAACGAGAAGATCAACAACATCATATGCTGATGCAAGCTCCACTAGTTGTTCATCATACAACAATTTTTCAAAAGCACAAACACCAGATTCAATAGTTTTCTCTGATCCCGACTGTATCAGTGACATAAAGGGGTCTATAAATTCTGCTGCAAGGGGCATTTCTCTGACTTTTGCATTACCAAAAGCACAAAACAGAGTTCTGCAGCATTACTTTGCAATTCAAACGAAGAAGAAGAAAGAATTTTGAGTAGATTGTCAAGAGGTTTTCCTTCAGCCTCTGCCATTAAGGCTGCTCTAGAACTATTTTGTGAAGTCAACTTTATCAAAGCAACAAGAGCTGCTTGTTGTTCCCTTCCTGATGCAGAACCAAGCATATCAAGCAAAGGTTGAATTGCTTGGGCTGAAGTTTCAGAATTTCTGATCTCTTCTGAATCAAATAGTTCATCCAGAGCCCTTGCGGCACTTAATCTTGCATCTCTTGAGCCCAAATGAAGAACAGCAATCAGTTGGCTTGTGCAACTAATTGCCGCTTCATAGTGAAGAAGATCGGGATTGCTGAATAATATTCTCAATAACTCAGAGATTGTAGCCTCAGTTAAGTCCTGAGGGCTCAAGGACATGTATCTACTCAAGGCATCCAATGCTCCTGCTTCTGCCATGGCTAACTTATTTGCATCATTTCCATCAGCAATTCGAGTCAGAAGCCGAACAACAAACTGAGGTGCACCAGGTCTATCAGGCATTGGTCTCAACAAATCAACTAATAGAGGGATATTCTTACGTGCAGTGGAACCAATTCTCACATCCTCCATCTCAAGAAGGAGTTCTAGAACAACTTGATCAGGGTTTCTGACCAAAGAAAAATCTTCAGATAAAGCAACTAGGTTTGGCATATCAGATTCTATGTGACCAATTAGGCTAATTAACCCAGTAACTGCACTAGAGTTTGCAACTGTAAGATTTATTCCCCTGTTTCCATGGGAAACAAGACTAGCTATTGCCTGGGCAGAAAAGAATCTGTCAATCACTTCGTCTGATTTCAATAAAAGGTCAAGTGAAGGGATGATTTTCATGGCTGTTGGGGAGAAAGCAATATTCTCATCCTGGAATAAGATAGCCAAAAGTAAAGCACTAATCCATATGCCCTCTGCATCTTGAAACTCTGCCTGCAATAAGTAAGCATGTGCAATTCAAGGGGTACACTTATTCAGTATTCTACATCAGGGTTCAAACTCACTTAGACAATGTCCAATTCAATCAGAATAATTGGTGTGTATTTGAAGAAAACAAAATCATTAGCATATATATCAATCAACTGTACATCAGCATGAATCCCATAGATCAAAATAAAATCAAAAGTGGTTTCATCATTTGCCACTCCGTTGAGCACCAAAGAAAAACCTGGAATTGACACCACACTTACTGTATATGCTGAGTTCTTACATAATATTCAAAAAGAAACCCAACTTTTATGCAAATAGTGCATCTTATGCAACTACAAGGTACAGAGTAAGGCTACTTGCAATGTAAGTTACAATTAAATAAGACAACCAACACGTTATTGGAAATTCAACCATTAAATTTTTGTTGGCAGAACACTGTTGGACTCAGTTCTAAGGCTTACAGAAGAAATGAGGGCGTGTAAGCATAGAATCATTTCAGGAAATAGAAGCCAGAGGAATTTTGAAAAATACATGCCTCAGAATGCATTTTTATCATTACAAACCTAAATCTCATTTTGCAGAAAAATCAGAAAACCTCCATACCTGTCGATTACAACTGAAAGATGCAAGTTTATCAGAAAGAGCCTCCAGTCCACCAGCCTCCAATACTGTTAATTTGTTCTTCACGTGATATGAAGACATGATAGATAGCAACCATAAAGCAACAGTTCCTCCCAAAACAGTTGCTGGATCAGGAACACCAAAGCCATCTCCTTCCTGGAAAGCATTTCTTTCACTGAAACCTCTCGGTGTTCTAACTTCAATTTCAAGAGAGCTACAGCCGGAATTTTGATTCATCATATCTACTAGAGCGTAAATAAGGGGTTTCAAGTATCCAGATCCGTCTAGAGCATCCATTGACTGAACTCGGTGCTCCTTGGCAGTGCAGATGAGTAAGGCTGCGCCCCCAACTCTCACTTCAAGACTAGTTGAGTTCATTATTCTGTTAGCTAATGCACTGATGGACATTGACTTTGCTACCAATGCATCACTTAGGACTACTGGTTGATCTCCACAAAGTCTAGAGAGAATTTCTATTGCCTTGTCTTGCACCTCAGGCGGTCCCTCAGACAGGCATTTTACAAGGACCTCTATAGCTGAAGGAGCATCAGCAAGAGCAGACCAAAGTGGATAACTGAAGTTTACAGATTGTTTTGTCCTTGCCAGTAGTACAACAACATCTAATGCATCAAGAACATCATTCCAATCTGTATCCATTTCATTTACAGCATCAATGACTGAAAGAACAGCAAACCGCTGAGCACAATTGGTAAGTACATCACCTAATGGAAAGTGCCTTAATAATTGGTGAAGTGCACGTGAAGCATTTTTCTTTCCCTCCAATGATCCTTCTCCCAAACCTCTTGTCAAAGCTGAAACAACATCTTCTGACAGTGCCTCTGCTGCTATCTGAGGATCTGACAACAAATTTGCCAACGCGGCCACTGCAGTCTCTGCAGACTCAATTGAGGCTGTCTTAGCCATCTTAATCAAATGCTTAACATCCCTTCTGCAATATAAGACTTTTTGTTTGAAGACTTGGTCTTTATGGGGCGAGACAAAGCACCTAAGGCACGAGCTGACTGTGTTGCAATACCTTGAGCATTACTAGTCAAAAGTTTCATGCAGCGATCAACAACCTCATCTGTTGCAAGACTATCACAAATATCTTGACGACTTCCGAACAAGTCAGCCAGAACAGATGCAGCATACTCTTGGGTTCTCTCATTTGAAGAATTAAGAACCTGGACAAGTGACCTCAATCCCTTGTTAGCAGCAGCACCTTTGTCCACAAGGTCACCATATGAAGCCATACCAAGCACATGACCCAGAACCTTAATTACGTGTGCTTTTGAACTTGGAGAGTCACCCAAGAGCAATACAATTAATTGATTGATGACTACTGAATCACCAGCCTGAATAAGCATCATAAGGACCTTAGCAGCAGTTTCCTGTCCCTTTGATCCACCATTCTTTAGAAGCCACATGATCGCTGGTATGGCCTCAGCACTTTCCACGCAATTACGAATATCTTCACTATGGGAGCACAAATTGAAAAGTACAGTCCCTGCATCTTCCCTAGCCTTCTGAGATCCCATTTCTAACAACTGTACAACGGGAGGTATGCCACCAGCAGCAGTAATTGCCCATTTGCTGTCATCAACTTGGTCTGTAAGGATTCTGAGCAATCCAACAGCATATTCTTGATGCTGCTCACTGGACAATCCCAAGAATGATATTAATAATTGAATTCCTTCTCTCTTTCCAATAGCTTCCCAGATACCCACATTGTCACCGCATAAATGTATCAGAGAGAGTATGAGTGATTCTTGTGCATCACCAGAAGCCATTGTTATGAGCTCTGTTAGCACCTTCTTTGCTTCTGGGTGAGTGATTGTCGTTGAGAGATGTTCATTCGCATACAAACTAGCCATGGCCTCCAGAAGGCGTTCCTGTACCAGCTTATTATCACGAGGTTTTAAAAGCATTATCAAGATCTTCTCAATCTCAGTTGCATCAAAGATTTTCTCATCAGAATTCTGCTCAAAGACCATAAGACAATAAGCTAGTGCTCCAACAATGTCGGCTACAGGAGCAGCTAATCTTGGGGACTGAGCAAGCTTTCCAAGATAAAGTAGCAGTGCAGGCATCCCACCACATATATTAGCCAAGGCTTTTGTTGCATGTTTCTGAAGATTTTGTCCACCCTCTCCTTGCATACCTTCTTTAGAGGGAGCAACAATAGCTCCAATAAGTACTGGTATTCCTTGAGCATCAACAATAGATTTCTTAGCATTGGTTGATATAGATGAAAGAGCTTCCAAAGCATCAGCTGCATTGGCACGTACAGAAACATCATTTTGCTGAGCCAAAAGTCTAAGTAAAGCATTGATTGCTCCAGAATCAATTACTTTAGGAATGCTATCACTAAAACCCAGAATAACCCGGGCCAATAGAGAAGCGGCATTAGATTGAGCAACTGAATTATCTGAAGAGAGAAGCCTCACTATGATATCCACACCGCCAGCATCAAGTGTTGCTGTCCAGTAACCATCTTTATCCCCACAAAGATTTCTCAAAGCCCCTGTGACAAAGCCTTCTACCACTTTGTCCTGCTTTCTCTTGGGATCTAGCTGCTCCCATAGGGTGGGCACTACCCCTTCTGTGACAAATATTTTCATTCCAACATGATCATCAGAAAGTCCACCAGAGGAAACAGCACATATTGCCTCTGCAGCTACCTTCCTTGCTTCAATTGATTCTGACTTCAAAAGACAGAGTAAAGGAGGGATGCAACCCCCAAGTAACACCTTCACCCGTAAATCTTCCTCTCTACACATAACACTTAGAATAGCAGCTACATTAACTTTTGCCAAACTAGTACCGTTTCTAAGAATGGATATGAACAATGGCATTGCTTGGCTATGTGATCCAATAAGCAACCTGGCTTCCTTTCTTGCCCTAGAAATACCCAGCAAGTGAGCTGTAATAAGCTCCTTCTCAGGTGGTGAGGACTTGCTTGCATGTAGCTGTTCAATGAACTTAGCAACTCTAGACATTGTGCTTTCCGGATCATCCATTTCTGAAGCTCCATTTGATTCCCTGTCCACAAAAAGTAACTTTATTCATTAGCGAAAAAACAAAAACATATGCACAAAAAGTAACTTCATTCAGTAGCAAAAAACAAAAACATATGCAAAAGGATCCTAGAATGGGAAGACTATAATCCAAAACAATAACGGTATCCGATAAACACTCTGCTTGATCACTCTGCATCAATACTTATGAGAATGAATACTGATAAACTCCATACTGACACATTTTCAGACGGATGGAAAGAGAGCAGTACACACCTATTATTTTGAGAAGATGAAGTCTTCTGATCCCTTGATTCAGGGGAAGCAGACTTTGACATTTGCAACAACTCTCCAGTTTACAACTCTTCCTTCAAGTTTGAATCAGTCAGTTCTGCGCTACACATGATATACTCTAATCAACTAACTGAAATAATCAAAAAGTGTCATTTGCCATCATCAGAAGTGTTAGCCAAAAGATTCATCAAACTTATAAAGAAGCGAAAAAACAAAATTCCACCCTTGTACCTGTTCTGAAACAATTCCAATTTCCGCTAGATGTTAAAAAAAATTTAAAAGTTTCATAAAGACCAAAATTAAAACATAACATCATCCAAAATGTGATCACAACAATACATCAAAGCAAGCGCACCTCATTTTTTTTAGAAAAAAAATGGAAAATATTGGAATTTACCTTAGGGTTTTGTAGGTTTGCAGCCAATCAAAGCCCTTCTCCTGAGCTCTCCAAGATTCAAACTTTATCCCCTTATATGATTCAACCACCCAATTTTTCCTCCTCCAGCAAATTAAACCTCCCCCAACACAATAACAATTGTATTCAGTGTGTATTCTTGTGGGTGTATATGTACAATTAAAAAAAAAATACACGGAGTTTTCCACAGCAAACGAAGCCAATGCCGGCCCCAAACTCCACCAAAATTTCGACACAACTGACAAACCATAAAAGATCATAATTAATCCATACCCCAGATCTTAATTTTCACATAACTCCATGTGGGTGTCCATAGATAATGCATTTGTACGTTAAAAATGCTACCTTTGTTTGCATGCAGATTATAGTGCGTGAATGGTTGAAAATTGGAAACAATTGAAAATATGGATTAAAAAGTGTGTTAAGTAAATAGCAGCAAATTGCATTTCCCCATAAAAAAATGGAGAGATCGGATCATAAGATTTTCTCTTTTTTTCCTGTAAATTTTGTCGAATGGGATTAAAAATTTCAGACCCAACTCCAATTCCAAAAAGAATAAATGAAAGCTTAATCACATAATAGAGCAAAACCCATTAGGAAATATTGAAATGTACCTTCAAAATTTTACTGTTTCAGAAGAACATCGTCAATGGAGGAAGAAGAAATGGAGGTTTGGAGAGAGAGAGGGGGGAGAAAGAAATAAGAAACCTGGTGATTCTTAATTTCTATGTTCTTTTTTTTGAAATGTTTTATCTAATTTCTTTTTTTGGCTTTTTTCCCCGACACTATGTTCACATATTTCACTTACGTAAACAATTATTTTTTTCAGGAAAAAAAAAATAGTAAAGGGTAACCCATAAAGTGTGGACCAAATATAAATTTAAAAAATTGGTTTTGAAGAACAAAAAAACCGCTACTATTTTTATTTTTGTTGTATTCAGGACACTATCTAACTTAATTTTACCACCAAGTGTGGATTTAAGTGAATTTATTATGTGTTTTTTGTTTTTTTTTAAATTATAGTATTATATAAATATTTATAACGAAAACGTTTGGACAATGCAATTCTTGTTATATAAATACCTATAGCAACTTTAAAATCCAAACTATGAATAGATGAAAGGTGTTAATCTTTTTTAACACATAAAAGTAGTAGAAGAAAATTTTTATCTTCCTCTTTTTGTACTTTATAAATGTCTTTTTGGATCCTTGATCGTGATTGTAGAGATTCTTTCATGTTTAGATTCTTTTTTTTTTTTTTGGTTTGTTAATTAGAGAGAAAAAAAAGTTGTGTTTAGATTCTTTGTCCTAGCCAAATTTAGTGAAATAAAAGAATATAGGGCATAGAATTTTATCTAACATTTCTCTATGTTATTCTTCATAGCACATTTTAATATTTTTATATAGTTATTTTTATCTTTGCTAAAAATTATATTATCAGTGACTACTTTCATTTTAATGTATTCTAGTGCTAAGTTTTTTTACTCACATTATATTTTTTAAAGTTTTTTGCTACAAAAAGTATACTAAGAAGACATTAAAAATTGATTAAAGATATCTTTAAAATAGAAAAATTAATCTTTATATTAAAAATAAGTAAAACAAAATGAATTTTAACAGTATAATTAACGAGATAAATAAGAACTAACAAAAAAAATATTACAGAGGATTTGTGTACCAAGATAGTGTCATTTAGTGCAGCAATTATAATTATTTTTTCTATAGCAAATTAAAAAAAAAGTAATATATTTGACCTCCCATTTTGAGTCAATTTTGACTAACACAATTATAATTTTCCTCTTAAATTACTCATATTCTAATATCTTTATGGGACCGTTTACACATTTGTTCGAAACAGAAAATTTGCATGTACGTAATTTTATTCACTTTTTGTTTTTCCGGTCATTAAAATTTTGATGGTAGAGAGTTTCTCATGTTTAGATTCTTTTATGTTTGTTAATTAGGCAAAAGTTATTTAAATTCTTTTAATTGTCGTAAACAAATATAGTGAAATAAAACATTTTTTTCAAAAGAAAACCTAAATATAGCTATGCATTTGGCACAATTTACTTGATTGATGACGAAGAAAAGCAAACAAACACGAAAGAAAAGAATGTAGATTTTTTTTTTTTATCGAAAAAGGGTTGTTTATTAACTTTCAAGAGAAAAGTTAACGAGTACAGAGAGAGTCCACTGAAGGACTATCTCTAACACAACTAACCTAAACTCAGTAAAAGTTAGTTAAAGTAGAAACCAGATTCAAATAGGATACCGGCACAACCTGGTAAAACAGGTCCGGTAACTCCTAACTAACCTAACGGAGCTAAGAGAAACAAAAACTCTAACTTGTTGCAAATGGCTGCTACTGGCACAACTCCCCAAAACCGCCACACAAGAAACTGACCGCAGATTTACCCCTTTAGTACGGAACTGGATGGACCTAACTCCTTTCGCTACGCGGACGTACACTGGGGGTCAAGATACCCGACTTTCTGCCCACGCTAGAGCACAAAACCTCCCTGATGGGGGACAAAACCAAATGAAAGCAGAATCGACTCCTACTCACACCGGACCTAAAAAAAAAATGGCAGTAAAAGTTACCCATATTGTATTAATTTTGATAGTTTTAATACATTTTTTTTCCTACTTGAAGGTCTCCAATTTGAGTTCCTAATTGTAATCCCCATGTTACAACCCAACCCAATTCTTCCCCTAATGTAAGTATTACATATGTACGCTTAATTTTTAAACATTGGACTTAGGTTTAGAAGGGATCTATAACAAAAACAACCCGCAAGTAAACTGAATTAAAGAAAGAGATTGAGGTGATGTTTGGTTGGTGGGTGGTGGGAATAGATTGGAATGGGATAAAAAACTAATATTTGGTTTGTCGGTTTGGAATGAATTAAAAGTAGTAAGTGTGGGTTTTGTTCAAACCCATGGGGGAGATGAGTTTAGGTGGGAATGGATTGAAATGGATTAATGAGTTCCACACTTTTTTTCTCAAACTCTCATTAACTACTTATTATTAATAATTAATTAAGATTAATTTAATTAATCATTCATTTACTTAATATTGTAATTTAATATTATAATTAATAATTAATTAATATTAATATTATAATTAATAATTAATTAATCTCATTCATTAATATTAATTATTATAATTAATATTAATTAATTTATAATTAATTAATTACTTAAAATTAATTTAATCAATAATATTTTTATTAATAATTAATTAATTAATTAAGATTAATTTAATTAATCATTCATTTACTTAATATTATAATTTAATATTATAATTAATAATTAATTAATCTCATTCATTAATATTAATTATTATAATTAATATTAATTAATTTTAAGTAATTCATTGATAATATTAATTAATTTATAATTAATTAACTTCTATCAAATTAATTTAATCGATAATATTTTTATTAATAATTAATTAATTTAATATTATAATGAATAATTAACGAATAATAACTAAACAGACTTTTTCAAATTCATTCCATTATCAAAAATAATACCAAACAGCATAATTACTATCATTCCATTCTATTCAAAACCTTTTATTCTATCAAATTCATTCTATTTCTAAACCCACAAATTATACCAAATGCCCCCTGAATTCAAGAAGAAGCAAAAAAAAAAAGGATTATGAGAATTAAGAAAAGAATAGAAAGAGCGGTACAAAAGAGAGAAACAACCAGAGAGGAGAAACAAATTCGTACAATCAAGCTGGCTTTCTTATCCTTTTCACTGTCTATATATAGCAGTAAGCAAGCAACTGCAGTAGTTAGGAAGTTTCCTAACTAAACCAAAATAGAGCCTACCATTTTCTTAACTAACTCTCTGAAATCAAATCCTATTCCTAAACGACAACGTTAGAATTAGAGCCATTATTCTGACAACTTCCTCTCCTTGAAATAAGTCTTGTCCTCAAGGCTTGAAAAGAAAAAATTACTGCTTCACAAAAACTTGATCTTCTCATGATGAGTCCTCCTGGTTTAGGTCATTCCACTTCACTAACCATTGAGTAATCTGTTGAGCTCCCCTATTGACAATCCTTCTTTGCAGCACAGTTTCGGGCTCTAGGTGTTGATATGATTCATCACTCAAATTAGGTATTTTGGTTGCTGTGACTAGAAGGTCTCCAATGTGCTTTTTGAGCAATGACACATGGAACACTGGATGCACTCTAGCGTGTGGGGCAACTTCAACTTGTAAGCAACTTCTCCAATTCGTTCTATTACCGGAAAGGGGCCATAAAAACGTGGTGCAAGCTTCCAGTTCAGTCTGCTAATCACAGAAGTCTACCTGTAAGGCTAAAACTTCAAATACACCCATTTTCCCATTGTGAATGTCAATTTTTTATCTCCTTTGATCTGCATAGTGCTTCATCCTTACTTGAGCCTTGAGAAGATGATCTTTGAGCATCTACAAAATGTGAGACCTTTGTTGCACCAAGTTAGTAGCAGCTAGAATCACCAAATCCAAGTAGGGTCCCATAGGTATTGGTATAGGTTTAGTGCCATATAATGCTTCATGTGGTGACATAGATAGACTGAAATTATAAAAAGTATTGTACCACCACTCCGCCATAACTAACCAAGACCTCTAATTCTCAGGTTTATCACTTGTAAAGCACCTCAAGTATGCTTCCACACACTGATTTAGCCTCTCAATCTGCCCATCACTTTCAAGATGGTAAGCTGTACTAAATTTTAGGGATTGGTGATCTGTCTTAATAAAAAATTGATGCCCCAACAAATAATGTCTCCACTTTTCTACAACCAGCACTAATGCTAGTAATTTTTTTTCATACACAAATAAGCCCATGTTTTTGGCACTGAATGCCTTGCTTAAATAAGTAATCGGCTGACTTTCCTACATTAAAACTACTCGCATTCCTAAGGTGCTAGCATCTATCTTAATCACAATTTTTTTTTGAGAAATTAGGCTTTCTTAGAACTGGTGCCTAACTCAAGGCTTCTTTGAGCTAACAAAAGCTGCAGTAGCTTCATCATTCCATCTAAAATAGTCTTTTTTGAGCAAATTGGTTAAGGGTTTGTTGATCACCCCATAATTCTTGATAAATCTCCTGTAGTATCTTGATAGTCCCAAAAATCCCCTTAACTCCATCACAAATTCTAGAACACCCCAAGATTGAATACACTTTACCATGTTAGGATCCATACTAACCCCTTCATCTGAGATAATGTACCCAAAATAGTCCACACTGTTTTTATCAAAAGTGCACTTGTATAGCTTAACATACAACTACTGTTCTTTCAGTACCTTTAACACAGTCTCCAAGTGTTTTACATGACTCCCCAAGTCAGGGCTGTTTATAAGGATGTCATCAAAAAATACCAAAACAAACTTTCTTAAGAATGGTTGGAATATTTGATTCATGAGGGACTGAAGGTGGCTGGAGCATTGGTTAAGCCAAAGGGCATAACTACAAACTAAAAATGGCCAGTGATGCGTACCTCAAGGCTATAGGGAGCTGGCAATATGCAACAAGAGAAATAGGACTCAAGACTTAACTTGCGAAATCACTAAAACCAACGGAATTGAGACCAATGAATGAAGTGTCGCCACAACTTATGATTCTACTAGATTGATAAGACTCAAAAGTGCCACAAACTGGTCAAGTTTGATAAGCCCATTGTTCTTTGCAAGAATAAAGAGATTGATTTACTCAAACCCTCAAGGACATAATGCCCAGCAGTGTAATTGTTTTCCTCTGCAAACTATTTGATAGAGTATTGAGTGACAGTTCCTTTATTTCTTTTAGATGTACATCTCTCTTGAATTCCTTATGAAATTGGCAGTTCTAAATTCTCCACCTTATCTGATATCATGAAACTGTATTGTTTCACTTTGCATTGGTGACCTGCCCAAAATTTTTCCTCGCATCTATAACAAAGATTATTGTTCTTCCTATACTGTAATTCCTGAGGAGAGATCTTCTTAATTTGATCTTCAACTTTCTGATTAGTCAACAAAGGCACTTTGTATGACTTTTTCTAGGATATATTCTGATTTTTACTCACCTCTGGGCTGCTATCTGTGGCATTTTGCATTACAATTTTACCTTTCTTAGAGACTAAGTCTATGGTTTATTCCTGCAACCTTGCTACCCCAAAAGTTTCAAGTGGTGTTTTAGGCTTCATAATTCTTACCATAGGCTTCAGTTCTTTCTTCAGACCACTATTGAAACTTGCTATGAAATACTCTTTTGAGAATCCTAGATTCTTGCACAACATCAAAACTCTTAACTCCTCCAAACTCTCTTGGAATTCTAATATTGAAGCAGATTGTTGCAGTTTGTTGAACTCTTCAATTTCACTCATTCTTCCAATCTTACCAAAATGTTTCATCAATACTTCTGAGAACTCAGACCAAGAAATTGTTCCCTGAACTCTCTTGAAACTCTGAAACCATATATTTGCCTTCCTATCCAAATAGAGTTTCACAATATCTATCTTAATAGATTCTAAAATATGATAAAAGTTAAAAAAATTATCACACTTCCACAACCACTAAAATTATCTCATTCAAACATACTAAGTTCAATCTTAGAATAGTTGTGAAAGGATGATCTATCCACTTCCAACTTCTCCTGAAAGATCAGAGCCTAATCAGTCTCAACATTAAGTTTAGTGCAGATATTGGGAGTAGGTATTAAGGGTGTAGGCAGTAGTGGTGTCTTCTCCATGGATGTCTTTCCCTCATTTGAAGTGTTTTCTCATTGGCCAGAAACTTATATATCCTAGCTATTTTGGCGTCCATGCTAGAAGCATAAGTCTCCAGTTTGACGTTGATAAGATATATAATTGCATATTTATTAGGTCAATTTCCTTGTGCTTAAGTGATTAAAATGCTTATTTATATGAATATTAAGTGTTTTTATTATTGATGGCTAGATTGGAGTTTTTTAGGAAAAATTTAATAAATAAAGAGAAATATTATCTTTTTTAGCAAAAGCAATGTTGAATTCATATCCGACAATGAAAGAATCAAGGTTTGCCGACTAATCTTACATTCTTCTTGTTTGATGTTTAAAGTAAGTAGATAGTTGAGATACAAACAAAAGTTGCAGAAACAATATGAGATGTTCAAGGAACGTGTGAAATGGATTAAAGAAAATACAAGCACCAATGCAAGCCATCTCACCCTCATCATTTCAAGGCTGGAGCTCTAAACGTTCTTATGAAGCAAAGAAACTTTGCAGCACTTAGTCATTGTGCAAAGACTGAATTGCTTGACTTGTTCGGCTACAACACAAGACAAAGTCACTGCATTTTGGAGTTGAAGAATTCTAAAGCCACAAACAAACAAAGAAGCAAGAAAGGACAAAACAATCGCAGTCAAAACAAAAGAAAAGCAATTTGCATGCATTCCATCTTTGCACTTTGACATTCAATTTTGGCTTGTTTGCACAATTGAAGAGAAAAAAAGAAAGACTCTGCGTAAAATCATCGCAAACCGAGTTGAAGAAGAAAACAACAAATTGTGCTAAAAATAAAAATCCAGCCACACAATGGGAAGACAACAAGAAGTTCTAAGAAGCAAGAAAGGAAACCAGAGATGAGACTTCAACTAGATAGAATCCCACTCAGTAAACAAAAACCCGTGAGATGTAATGCAGAATTCTGGAGAGAACATTGCATTTAGAGACGTGCACACTTCTTCAAACTTGGCGATTTTTCATTTACAACTTGAAGCAAACACGAAGGTGCTTGACAACCAAAAAGGAAACAAAATCGAGTTGAATTAGGAAACAAAAACAAAGTGCAGATGGAAACAAAAGAAAAGTCAGAATCGAATTTGGGAACAAAGAAACAAGTGCACAACACAAAACAAAAGGAAATTTCTTTAGCACAAGAAAACAAAACCGAAATAAGTGGGAAACAAAATCAGAGAGAAGGAAGAAAAGCAGAAACAAAAGGGCGTGAAATTTGGTAACAAAATTCGCACAAAGAAAAAAGGAAGCAAAGTTGGTTGGGAATGAGAAGAAGAACGAGAAAGAAGAAACAAAGTTGGTGGAGAAGAAAAAAAAGGAAACAAAGCTAAGTAGGAAACAAAGAAATCAGAGGAAATTGGAAAACAAAGGGAAAATAGGAAGCAGTGCACCTATATAAAGAGGGTGTCTGTGGTCTTGAGAATTCATTACGGCTTGGAGAAATCCATTCTTTGTTCTCCTTCTCATCCTTTAGTTTAGTAGCAAATTGTTTTTTTCTTCCCGGCCGTCGGCTTTTCTTCTTGATTTTCTATCCTTGGTGTTCTTAGAGCAATATCAGCCGGGTCTCTTGTTCTCCTTCCTGGACTTCACGTCCAGTCCTTTCTTTTTGTTGTTTTGAATTGGTTCTGTAAGCTTAGAATTCAGCCGCCAGTGCATAGAAGACAAAAGTCAAAGAACAAAGAGTGGAGTGGCTACCACCTACGGGTTTTGGCTTAGTTTTTGTTTCTTTTGTTTTTTTTTTTAATTATGTTTAAGATTTTGATGTTATTCTTTTATTTTAATATGAACTAAATCATTTTTCTAGGGTTTCGATGTAGCCTAACTATGAAGTCTTAATATTTTTCTATTAATATAATTTGATTTAATTTTCTATGGTTGAGTATTTATCTTTGTGCTTAATGCTTCTAATTACTTGATCACTAATTAGATGATTTGTTAATCATAACGAACTGGAAGGGGAGTTATGTGTCAAGTTCATTGAGATAAATGCCATGAATTGCATGTAGGATAGGAATATATCTGCATGGTTTGTGTAGTCGCTACATGAGAATCCATAGAAATTAATGACTTCATAATTGTTGTAATTCACATAGGAATATGATGAATTAGCAATTAGGGGGATTTTTATTAGATCTCGGGAGGGACTAGTAAATAAATTAGGGAATCTCGACTATCAACCAGGAAATTAAATTAGATTATAGAAATAGATTAATATTAGGATGGATTAGTTAAGGTGAAATCGAAAACCCTAGATCTTTCGTCAACTTAATCCATTAACTTGCTTTGTTTAGTTTTTAATTTTAGTTTTAATTAAGTTTTAAAATTACTTTTAATTTAGCTTAAAAATATTTTTTTTCTTCAAATAAAGTTAGAACTATTTTAATTTCGGTATTTAATAATTCATTAGTCTCTGTGGGAATGATAAATTATATTCACTCTATATTACTTATTAACGATCACGTGCACTTGCGTGTAAAATTTGCAACAGACGTCTAACTGTGCTCCCCATTTTTTTATCTTGTTGTCTACCCGAGAATCCATGTCCTTGGTTGCCTCCTCAATCTATCTTCTTACTTCAGTGGACATTTCATGGATTCGAATTTTATTCCTTCTCATTTGATCCTCCAATGCCTTCGACCTCATCCCTTCCGCCATGTTATCACCCACAAGTAGAAGAACAAATCTCTGATGCCAAATTTGTAACAAAAACAACCCGCAAGTAAATTGAATTAAAGAAAGAGATTGAATTCAGGAAGAAGCAAAAAAGAAGGATTCTGAGAATTAGGAAAAGAATAGAAAGAGCAGTACAAAAGAGAGAAACAACCAGTGGAGAGAATGTATATTCAGAAAGGAGAAACAAATTCATACAATCAAACTGGCTTTTTCATCCTCTTCACTATCTATATATAGCCGTAAGTAAGCAACTACAACAACAAGGAAGTTTCCAGACTAATGCCAAAATAGAGCCTACTGTTTTCATAATTAATTCTTTGAAATCAAATCCTATTGCTAAAGGACAACATTAGAATTAGAGCCATTATTCTGACAGGATCTTAACCAACTTTTCCAACATGAGTTGATTATATAACATATTTACTAAATTATTCTATCTCTTACCATTTTACGAAAATATTTATAAAGCATATACTTCTTTATTTTGTTTACATGGTTGAAAATTATATGGGAATTCTATTAAAAATATTTATATTTTATTGTAAAGAAACTAAAATTATATATGATAACACGTAATGCAAAAATTAATATGAAAATTATGCCATTATTTTACATGATATTATACTATACCACAAACTATTAAATTATTCAATGAACCAAGTTTTTTTAACTCTTAAATAACTAAGTATTATACTATTAAATAATATTATATTACCTTATCACCCCGTTGTGAAGATATTTCAAAAACAAAAACAATTTCTATTGTACAACAACTAATATGAAATGTCAAAATTCAAATATTGTATCGAAAAATAATATTATATCACCATATTACCACATTGTGAATATTTTTAGGAAAAGTAATCAATTTTTCCTTCTTAACTAAATGTAATGTACGCCTCCCTTAAAAAATATATGGTCAAATAATAAATATCGTACACCATTTTAAATGCAATTTTATAATAAGAAAAATCAAGTTCTTAACAACTTTGTTTTTCAGCACTGGCTTTCAAAATTGAATTATTAATAATGTAAAATAATATGGTACTATTTCATCATCACATTGTGAAAATTGAAAAAGAAAATAACATTTTTTTTTCTCAACCAGATGCACTGTACCACCTCTCTTTTAAAGAAAATACCAACAAATAATAAAAATTGTCCATCATTTTAAATGCTATTAAACTACAATTAAAATCAAATTTTTATTGACAAATTTTTTTTCCTACACTATTGATTTATTATGTCATAAAATAATATGCTAACAATTCATCACCTATTGTAAAGATTTTTAGGAAAGAAATAAAAAAAATTTTCCCAACCAAATGCATTATACTACCTCATTTGTATAATGTACCATCACTTTAGATGTTATTATATAGCCATTTTATATTCTATTGTATTGCATCCAAAATCAAGTTTTTACCTATAAAAGTTTTGTTTTCTACACTATTGAAATTGAATTCTCATTAACATATTGCAAATAATTTTAAGAAAATAAAATCAATATTTTCTTTTCAACCTAATGCATTGTACTACATCTTTGGAATGGTGTATCATTATTTTAGAAGATATTACACAATCATTAGATTCTATACTGTGACCAAAATCAAGTTTTTACTTACAAAAATTTCTTTAGCGATATTGTTGAAATTGAATTATTGTGTTTTACAATAATATGCTAATACCTTATGATCACCTGCAAAGATTTTTAGAAAGAGTAATGATAAAAATAGTGACAAATCATAGTAATTTTGTATAGCGACTGATGTGGCAATTATGAAAAGACAAAATTATTCATTCACTTTCATTACAATAACAAAATAATAAGGGATAATTTTGTCTTTTCATGGTTATCACATCAATCACTATACAAAGTCACTATAATTTGTCACTATCTTTATCATTACTCTTTTAGAAAATATTCACTTTTTCATTCTTAACCAAATGCATTGTTATCTTAGCTTAAAAATGTAGCATCATGTGATGAATATTGCACCTCAGTTTAGATGTTATTGTACAACAAAATTTAAATTTTAACTTACAAAAATTTTCAACACTATTGAAATGCAAGCATTGCAATGCAAAATAATATGGTATCACTACATTACCACATTATAAATATTTTTAGGAAAAAAAATCATCTTCTTCTTATCAACAAAATGCACTATACCACTTTGTTTGAAAAATGTACAGTCAAATAGTAAAGATGTACCATCATTTTAAATGCTATTTTACAACAACAAAAATCAATATTATACCAAAAATAATTCTTTCTAGCATTGTTAGACTTGAATTATTGTGGTATAAAATAATATCATATAAGAACATCTCTTGTATCCCAGTCTAAGAACCTTGGACTACCTCTCTCATTCCCAAGAATTATATCTTTTTCTTGTGTGTAATATCCCTTGTCATATTTTTTAATACAAAACCAACTCCATATTTATAACAATAAACATTACCTGATTTCTAATCAAATAATAATACCAATATAAAACAACTTGGTCTCTACTCCAAATTAATATTAGATTTGGAAATTATCACAGAAAATATAGTTCTATAAGAAGGTAATTTCATTTTTTCCAAAAGAAAAATATGTCAATTTCTTAACAAACTCCACCTTTAACAATTTTTCTTTTGTTAAACAGCAAACCAGTCAACTATTTGCCTTTTTCCCACCAAGTATCATCGTGTCTAACTGCACACCCAAATCAAATAGTTCACTTAATTCAACTGGCAAAAAAACATGTGCAGCCAACCGAGTCTAAACTCCAGTTAACTCGCAAACAAGGGTCTCAACTCCACTTTCTTCCTTTTGCAGGATTTGTTTTCTCTACACTATTTGTAATTAGGAATGTTGAGTTCCCTGTCCTTATGCACTTTCGTTTAGATTCCATATGGTATAAAATGTACATATTTCTTTCCTCCTTGGATTGTCTACCATGTGTAGTTTTCAGGACTTCACCTATAGAAAAAACTAGTAGTATTGAGATCTAATTAGTTTTAGAAAATTATTTGTCCCCCCCATATCTTTAGGACGTACACCACATCACTCAAAGAACCACAATCTAAAATTCTATCAGGGATTGAAATATCTATATATTTAAGATTGTGAGAATATCTCCATTATATATGTCAAGAACTTCTCATTAGTAAAACAATTCTTTATCCATCCAAATTTGCATTAGGCACCACCCTTTCCCTTAACTCTTGAATCACTTGCATCAAATTTACTATCAAAAATTCTCCCTTTCCAATTCTTTCTTCAAGAAACCAATAAATATTTGTATCTTACCCTGGTTTGTGTTTTTAATGAGATAATAAAGATAATCTTACTGTCTTGAAATCTAAAATGTCTTACACATTAATCAAACTACCACCAAACTTCTAAAGAGTAAGGGACTGAGTTAAGAAGTAGAGGGCAAATTTCTTTTAGAATGATTAAACTCTTCCCACTCATCATCCTTTGTGCTTGCACCATCTTCTTACATCTTTTTTATTTCTTGTTGGATTTGAATATGCTTTACCCTCAAAAAAGGGTAAAAAATTTCAGTAAGTGTTGAATTTTACCATGGTATATAATCATACTCTTAAACGCAATAGTCACTCCAAAACAAATTCAACTCTGATATAAGTTATTGGGAAAACATCGTGCGGAAACAATCACAACTATTAATGAATCTCAACAATTTAATGAAAAAATAAACCAAGTACCGAACATGAATAATATAGGGATTTAGAGTGGTTCAACTTAATTTGAAAACCTATGTCCAGCAAGAGAACCAAGTTCTATATTATGAGAGAAAAACTCATACAAAAATATCCCTTGTATCCCAATCTAAAAAAACCCTGTATTACCTCTCTCACTTCCAAGAACTACATCTCTTCCTTATGTGTAGTATCTCTCATCATATATTTTGTACAAAACCAACTCCCTATTTCTAACAACAAACATTACATGATTTTTAATCAAATAACAATATCAATAGAAAATTTGGTATCTATTCCAGATCCAGTATTAGATTTGGAAACAACCACAAAAAATACAATTTTACAAAAAATAATTTCCTTTTTTCCAAAAGAAAAATATGTCAATTTCCTAACAAGAAAAACCTTCAAATCATGAATCTGGAAAATCTTACAATTGTTTACAAATGAATTTCAAAAATAATATTTTTGTAAACATAAAGTGTTTCTCAACTTGCCAAGAAAGGACAATCAGGTTGGAAATCAACATAAGTAATTATTTGTTTGTTGAAAAATCAAGTAATTTAACACAAGCTAGTAGACATAACAATATAATATGTGATTTTTTTCTTTTATGTAGATTTTTTGAGAAACAATTCATACAAGTGGCCTATTTTAGAAATCCATGATTAGAATTCAGTCAATTTTGAAAAATCATAACTAAAAATACTTTATTAATATGGACAAAATTTTAAAATCCTAAAATAATATAATTTTCTTTCACAATTGCCCTTGAGACTACAAGTGCATCTCACATATTGAATATAGTGTCTCAATTTTGACTAATTTTCTCAATTATATAAATTTAAATTAAATTATGAGGTTAATTAATTAAATTGAACCTTTTTGAATATCAAAAACTAAATTGAAATGTGGGCCAAAGTTGAAAAGAGGGATATTGATTTAGTTGAATAAAAGTGCATAATGACATACTAAAATAAACTTAATTTTTAATTTATAATTGAATTTATGGTTTAGGGTTAGGCACTTATGAGGTACATAAACAATATGTTATTAAAAAGCGAGTTAACCTTTAGAATACTAATTTAAAAAAAAAACTTTTAGAATACTAATGTATGAAGAAAATTTAAAGGGGCACTTGGTTTGCAAATCTTATTAAAGAATTAATTAACTTTTAATCTATTTCCATCGTATCCATGCTTGTGAAGTTATTTAGAAATATTAAAGAGTGATGCAGTTCCATAGTAATTAGGTTTCCACTATTTTTGAAAAATAGAAAACCACCTATATAGCGGTAATATTTGACTCCTCTACTATATCTATCTCCTTTTAAACTAACTAAAAATAATAATTTTTTAGACATATTGCTTTCTTGCTTCTTTCCACTCTTAAGCACTTTAACTTTTTTGCTTGGGAAAATTTAAACACATTTTACAGTCATCTTACTTCCAATAATTTTAAAATATTCTTAATTTTACTTGTCGTTACTAATAATACTATCACGATTGTTCAAACTATATATTTTAAAATATTCTTAATTTTTACTTGTCGTTACTTGTCGTTCACTCTAGTTTGTTAACTCTAGTTTGTTTTTTCACACACACTAGAGGGGAGAAGTCTCTAAAAAGAGTGTATTGTCCTTCTTTGGGGTTGAGTGTACCTTTAGTGGCAGGATTGTCCATTTTGGGTAGTAAAGGTTAGTAAATAGTACGGGTGTTTTTATTCTAGTTGGATAAATTACTAAAAATGGAATGCTCTTAAGAATGTCTTTCCAGAAGTGGCATTAAACCAAACGAAGGCTGGGTTCTTGTCGATCGGATTTCATCTTTGTTTTGCTTCAACCCTCTCAATCTAAACATCCTTAGACCTTCTTGCTAGATCTGTGTTGGTATTCCGGTTGATACATATGCATTTGTTTGTGATTCTTTAACTGCTGGAAACACTACTTGAAAGCTGCATCCTTTTATCTTTCTGCTGGATCTTCTTTAGTGGGTAAGCTCTTATTGAGCTTTCGCTCACATTCTTCTTTTTATTTATTTTTCTGTGATGCTCGTTTTCTACTCTGGATATACTTGCTTCATCTGTATGCTTAGAATATCTGCCGTCGTTTGTGTTCTATTATCTGCTGCAGAAACTACCTGAAAACATTATCCTTTTCTTGGTGCCGTTTTCTTCTAGTGTGTAAGCTCTTGTTGAGCTTCTGGTCCACACTTTTTGTGTGCTATTTTTCTTCTTTCTCTTACAGGCTGTTTTGGTTTCTGGTTCTGAGGGTGGCTAATGGATTGCGAGAGTACTACCAGCGAGCTTGAGGTGACTGGTTTGATGCAAAATATGTGTCTATCAAAGGAAGAGGGTGGAGGTGTAAGTGTGGGTGAAGAGGGGTTCCGAAATAACATTGAGGAAGGGAGCAGAAGTTTAATTGGCCGAGTTTATGGAGACAAAAAAGTGAGCTTTATAGGGATGAAGCGCACATTGGAAGGATTATGGCCAACCTTTGTGATGAGGGAACTAGGGGAGAATTGTTTCCAATTTGTGTTCAAAAATGCAGAGGATAAACTCAGAGTGCTCTATAGCAAATGATGGACTTTTGAGAATCAATACATTGTATTAAGAGAGTGGTCTGAGCAACTCACACTAAAACCATGCAATTTCCAGTTAGTTGATATATGGATTCAAGTCTGGGACCCTCCTTTCCAATGGGTCTCCAGGGAAACGGGCATTAAAATTGGAAATTTGTTCAAGCAAGTAATGGATGTGTGGGTGTCTGATGTAGGAAAAAAATGGTAGACATATTCAGATATTGGCCAAAGTTGATATTGGCAAACCACTTCTTCGGGGGACTGTTTTGAAGCTCCCTGGACAATCAGTGTGGGTTACCTTCAAATATGAGCATCTAGATATGTTTTGTACCTACTGTGGAAGGGTTGGCCATCTAGAAAGGGGGTGCTCTGTAAGGAGGGTGGATAGTTGCCAAAATAGCCTAAAAGAAGGCCAGTTTGGGGATTGGTTAAGGGCGGTAGACCTCAAAACTCATGGGGTAGGGAGAGAAAAAAGTGGAATCGAGCTGGGACAAAAGAGGGATTCAGGGAGGTTAGAGTCTATGGAGATAGGGAGGATTGTCTCTGAAATTAAGTTGAGGGAGAAGGAAAATAATAAAAAGGGCCTTGAGGGAGAAGTGTCCAACGAGGGAGAAAGGATTCTAGTTCATCATGCTAGAGCTCTTGGGGTTGAATGGTGAATAAGGGAGGGTTCTCAGAGCCGCAATCTTTGACTAAAGGCTCTGGAGTGGGAGGGGTGGCTCCAATTTGTGAGGGAAAAATCCTAAGTGCAGACAAGGGGTGGAGGACAAGCGCCCAAGTGACTGATATAGAAGGTTCTCCCAATGGTTTCCAACAGAATTTCCAGACCGAAGGACTTCATGTTTTGGCCATGGCAAGAAAAACTCCCCTCATTGCGATGGGGCTACATTCTACTGCAATGGGTGAAAGAGATTTAACCAAATTAGGCTCTGGATCCCCAGCCCACTTAAACGGGAAGAAGCCAGGGGAGCAAGGCACATGTTCTCGGCTGATACAAAAGGGAGGGTTTTCTGTGCAGCAGCATTCGGGCAAAGGCTTTAATGTGGGAGGGATGCTTCCAGCCTGTGAGAAAGATTCGGTTAGAGCAGACAAAGGGAGGAACTTAGGTGTCAAAGCAACTGTACAGGAAGGAAAGTTGGAATGCTCTAATCAGAATGCCCAGATTGAAAGAATTCATAATTCGGCCATGCTTAGAAAAGCTCCTACAATAGTGACGAGACTGCAAGCTGCTGCAATGGGTACGGATGAAGTATGCAACTTGGGTTTTGAATCTCTAACCCATTTATTTGGGAAGAAGTCGTGGGAGCAAGGTTCAGGTTCTGGGGGTGGGATGATGCATAAGGGTGGGATTTCAGTGTAGCTACATTAGTCTAAAGGCTCTAAGGAGGGAGGGATATTTTCAGCTTGTGAGAAAGAATCTTCTTGTGCAAACAAAGGGAGGAATTTAGAGGACCAAACAACTGAAATTGAAGAAAATCCCGATGGCTACAAACAGAACTTCCAGATTGAAGGAATACATGATTTAGTCATGCCAAGAAAGGCTCCCCTCATTATGACGGGGCTGAATGTCATTAAGCGGTTGAGGGAGCAATAAGCAGCCAGGATCCTAGAATTTCATCACATTCAAATGGTTTGAAGCCGGGTGAGCGAGGCAAATTGTTTGAAGATGATGACTTAGGAAGCAAGCAACCGCAACCGGTAGTGGAAAACAATAAGGGTGAAGAGGCCGAACCGATGTCTTTAGACTTGGTTAATGTCCCAATTTTAGGGGAAGGAAAGGGCTGCAAATTAAAGGAATTGGAGGGCCGAGTGATGGAGGATCCTAAGCTAAAGGTAGGTAGCTTAATAGGGAGAACTCAAAGGCAAAAGAATAGATGGGTGAGACTTGGTGTTAAAACAGAAAAGTGTGCTGAAATATTGCTGCAAAAAGTGGAGGATAAATCTATGGGGGCCAAAAAAAGAAGTTTGGTGGTACAAGGTGAAGACGTAGGGGAGGTTGCAGAGGTGGATTCGAGAAGTAAAAAACAAAGAAGTGAAGCGACAAATAAGGCTAGTGAAGGTAAGGTGGGGGTAGCCGGCCTAGACTGGGCCAAAGTGGAATCATGAAGACATGTGTGTGGAATTGTAGAAGTTTGGCCGGACCTTTTACAGTTTCCCAAGTGAGGGAGGTTTTAAACTCCCACTGTCCCGACTTAGTGTTTCTGTCAAAGATAAAGAAGAATACTAAGTATGTGACTTCAATTTGTAGAAGATTACAGTTTTGAGACAGATGGAGGATCATGGAACCTAATGGGACTCGAGGAGGTATGCTAGTGCATTGGTCGGAAGAAATAACTGTTGTCAAGATTATATCTACTAGTTTTTCTTTCCAACTAGAGTGTAGATTAGCTGGGGAGAATAGCAATTTATGGGTAATTTTTATATATGCTAGCACTGATATAAGGATTAGGGAAGAGCAATGGAGATACCTGGAGAGGCAAAAAAATATTTGGGGAGAAAGATGGTTTATGGGAGGAGATTTTAATGACTTAGTCCAAAAAGAAGAAAAAAGTGGAGGTAAAGAGAGACAAAAGGGTAGCTTTGGGCCTTTCGAAGTTTTATTAGGAGTATGGAAATGGGGGACCTTAGTTTTGTTGGTAGGACATTTACTTGGGCCAACAATAGGGAGGGAGAAGGGTTTGTGGAGGAAACATTAGATAGGTTTTTTGGGGCACCTAAGTAGATAGTGGAAAATCCGAGATTAAAAGTGTCCCATATTGAGTGTCAAGCCTCAGATCACTCATTATTAATTATGGATATGAATCCAAAATGGCAGAAAAGGAAGAAGAGATTCTATTTTGATCAAAGATGGGTTAAAAATGATGAAGCCAAGGAGCTCATTAGGGAAGCTTAGGGTAGGCCTCAAAGTGGCACACCATTGTATCAAATTTATTCTCGGATTAAACAATGTCGAATGGCTCTCCTACAATGGAGCCAGCGGACGGAGTTTAATTCAACTAAACAAATCTAGAAGATCAAAAGAAGAATGGAGGTAATGCAATACCAAGGAGGGGGGAGAAACTAGCATGAATGGAGACTATTGAAAAGATATTTGAATAGGGCGTACCAGGAGGAGGAACAATATTGGAGGCAGAAATCTAGAATCCAATGGCTACGTGAAGGTGATAACAATACTAAATTCTTTCATGCAAGCACAGTAAGCAGAAGGAGACAGAATGCAATAGAGGGGCTGATGAAAGAAGATGGTAGAAGATGTGAAAGCCAGAAGGAGGTCAAGGAAGAAATTCTGGGTTTCTATAAAGAACTGTTCACCTCGTCAAACCTAACCAATGTGCATGATAGTCTTCATGGTATCCCGCAATCCATTACCCAATCCATGAATCAAAGACTGATTAGGCCTGTGGAAGCCGAGGAAATTAAGCATGCTCTCTTCCAAATGTATCCTAATAAAGCTCTTGGACCAGATAGTATGACTCCCCTTTTCTTTCAATCTTATTGGGATATAGTTAAAATTGATATTTGCAATGCTGTCAAAGATTTTTTCTCTCATAAGAAAATGCTCAGCCTGTATGAGAGGTGTCTATAGGGGGTTGAGAGTGTGTAAGAATGGACCACTAATTACTCATTTGTTATTTGCGGATGATTCTATATTATTTTGTGAAGTAGATGCTGAACAAGCTAGAACGGTTAAAAGTTTACTGGATGAGTATTGCAAAATGTCTGGACAGCTGGTCAATTTAGAAAAGTCCTCAATCTTCTTCAGTCGCAATGTGCCCACCGAACAAAAAGACGCAGTTTGCCAAGTCCTGGATGGGGTGAAGGAAAAGAAGAATGCTAAATATTTAGGTCTGCCTTTGCATATAGGAAGATCTAAAAGAGAGATATTTGGCTATGTGGTGGAGATTGTTCAGAGGCGAATCAAAGGGTGAAAGAACCGATTTCTTAGCTGGGCAGGTAAAGAGACATTAATTAAAGCTGTGATTGATGCTCTTCCTACATATGTCATGAGCTGTTTCAAACTCCCAAGCAATGTTTGCCAAGATCTGATCAGAGACACAGCGGCCTTTTGGTGGGGAGAGAATCCGGAAGGGAAATAAAAAATTCATTGGAAAGCGTGGAAGGATCTAGCCATCCCAAGGAGGAGGGTGGACTTGGCTTTAAAAATATTCAACTAGTCAATGACGCTTTGATAGCTAAGCAGTTGTGGAGACTGATTACTCAACCCAACCTGCTAGTGAGTAAGGTGATGAAGGCTAAGTATTTCCCAAAAGGGGGGCTAATGAAAGCTCATCAAAAGGCAATTCATCTTGGTTATAGAAGAGTAGGCTCAAGGCCCGGTATGTCCTTTGTCTCGGGGCAAGATTTCAAGTGGGGGATGGCAAGTCTATTAGAATCTGGGATCATCCTTGGATTCCAGGTATCAAAGGAGGAGAATTAACTCAAGATCCATCCTCTTTGAATCAATTTATGTGGGTAAGCCAACTCATGAACAACGAAGGGACGACATGAAATAGGCAACTAATTGGGGAGATTTTCAACTCCTATGAAGCTGAGATAATAGGTTCTATCCCAATAGACCAGCGCGAGGGCAGAGACAGGCTCTTTTGGCATCTTAATCAGAATGGATGTTATACGGTTAAATCAGCCTACCAAGAGATTCTAAAAGAACAGATGAGGAATCAAAACAAAGCAGAAAGCAGCAATTCAAGGGCCACTTTGAGCTAGCTTTGGAGGAGATTATGGAGATTAGGAGTTAAAGGGAAACTCAAGCATTTTATATGGAAATGCTGGAATGGCATTTTACCCACTAAGGACCAACTTATCAAGAAAGGTTTTAAAGAGGACCCTGTGTGCAAAATGTGTGGAGTGCACTTTGAAACTTTGGCTCATGTTCTACTTTATTGTAGACGTGCCAAGAATGTTTAGAAAATTGTAGCAATACAGTGAGAGAATGTTAATTCGAATGAGCAATCATTTCAGGATTGGGATACAGACTATCTTGGGGACCAAGGGAGGCAACTGGAAGGAGAAAGTGCAACTGGTAGTTTATATCCTATGGATGATATGGAAATCTAGAAATCTCTAGATTTTCCAAAATGAATGGAGAGAGGAGTGTGTTGATGTGGATCTGGCATTTGCAGAATGGAGGGAATTCCAGATGGCTAAGGAATGTGGTTAGCCAGCTAGATGCAAAAAGGGTGCAAGGGAGTACTTCATATAGTTGATAGAGTTATTGTTTTAGGAATATAACTGTTACACTATCCACTATATAAGGAGTATGTTTAGTTTTTACAAGTTGAGTAAGCTTCTTGTTGTAGCTTATTCGTAGTCTGAGACTCGCACTGAGTACTCAGTCGGTTTTACCATTTGGTATTATTGTTTTGTTCCTTTGGAAATATCAATACAACTATCGTTTTAAGAGAAAAAACAAACTATATATTTCTAATGATTTATCATATTATTTATCACTAATAATATTATCCTATTATAATTGTTTGAAAATATTTTTTTAATCATTTATCATATTTTGTATATATATATTGTCTATAAGCTAATGAAGATCTCAAGCTACACAAAACTTAGTGTTTGATTTAAATAAATATCTTATTTAATTTATATGAAAAATGATCATATTCATATTCAAGTATTCCAAGATCAAATAAATGAATAACAATATATTATTCATTCCCACATGCAATTTGGAGTATTCCGTGCAAGGATAAAGTAATATAAACTTTGTTTAGTGATGATTGTGGTATAAATGGATATGAAGTTCTTATTATTAAATCATCTTTTGCATGAAACAACCACAATTAAAGAGATTTAAATAAGCTAAAAACCTTGCATTCTTTTAATGGTTGTTCCTGTGTTCCATGTAAAAAACTATTAAAAGATACGAAAAATTAACTTTGGTTCGAAACGTATGATTATAAAAGTCATTGATTCTTTTAAATAATTGTTATAGATATGTATCATCATGAATATTTGACTCGTTAATTTGATGAACTATTCCATTACAAACAATAGAAATCAAATTTGTTTTCTCAAAGAGGATACGAGTTAATTTTGCCACCAAACTAAACTTAGGACAAAAGAGCGTAGTTTGACTTTTTCTAGATTTTTCACCCATATCTCTGCCCATCTTGCCAATAGAAAAATATATATATATCTATATCTCTCTCTCTCTATATATATAAAGATAAATTTTTTATATTATTTTTGTTCTTTGAATTCACAATTTTTCCTTCTACTTTTAGGGTCATGATATAAAAATAAATAAAAAATTTCAATAAAAAAATATTAACATAAACATATAAAAATAGTGATTTGAATAAGAAGTAAATTTATATAGTCATGTAATAGTATATAATTTTAAATTTATTATGATTGTCAGTTCCCTTTTATAAATTAGATTGAATGTATGGACAAAAAAGTAAAGTGTGTTACTATTAAAATCCTAAATTAATATCAGATAAGATATTATGGCATTGAACATTGTATTTGTTCAATGAATAAAATTCATAGTTTTTTACATTCTTAAATGCATTAACTTTAAGTAGTAGTGTAATACATTTACTTGTTCTTAATGCAATTTTGTTTACAAGAAGCAAATAGAGTGGCAGGAGTCCAAACAATACAAAAAGTAAAGAAAAATTAGTAAAAAGTCTTTCTAAAATTGAATGAAGTTTAACGATCCAAATGTATCTTCCTCTCTAGGACAAAGGTTGTGAAGGGTTAAGAAATATAGCTGTAATTTTCACATGGAACACTTCATCTAATTAATCTTGTTAAGAGTTAAATTTGTGTTACACAATCAAATTGGTGCATATTCAACATTAATGAATAAGCATTGTGGTTCTTCCTATGTCTCAAGCTATCAAACATCAAATTTGATCATTTTTATTATACCATTAGAAAGTTAAAAGAGATAGATACAACGTTTTTAAGACTTAAATTCTAAATTATGAAGTTTCAAGATTCAAAAATTTGTTGAAAATTAGAACTATGAATTGGAGATTATTTTTTGCAACATGATAGTTTTGACAATACTATGAGTTGAAGCATGCTCCATACCACCCCAGAAGTAAACTTGTGATTTCTTTTATATAAGGAGTGACAATTTTTTTTTAAAAAAAATTGTCACTCCTTATATTGCATTATAAATCCTTGCAAATAAGACTTTTATATTTATCTTTAGAGCAGCCTTCCTTGAGGACATTTTAGAGAAGACCCATCAAAACTTTTGCGCCATCATTGTAGGATAGAAATTCACCCTCAAAAATGAGGGAAAAAAACTTGGAATTTGGGAATTTAGAGTAGATTTCTCTCTCTTCTCTTTTTCTTGTTTTGTGATAGTATTTTTTGAATCACATTTGTTTCTTTCATGTTTTAGTGTTGTTATATGATGAAAATTTGAACCATCTTGTAATTTAAATATTTTTGTAGTTTTTTATGATTATTAAGTTGTAATTTTTTTTGCCAAAATGTGAATAAGTATATTAACTTTGCAACAGTTAACTCTTACAAGCAATGTCCGAACTTCGGACTCTCCTTAGCCCAGTCAGAGGCTAAGACAAATGAAACCTCTCGCAACGAAATAACATTCCCACAAAATAGCACAACAAGAATCTAAGAGATAGACAAACCATAATTACAGGGAAAACAGGGAGACCTACCCCAAGATTCACAGCAATGCTCACCCAAAAATCAAAGCCTTGCAGGCAAAACATCCATATATACTTGTCGAGCTTCCAACCATTCTTGTATTGCCCGATGTACCACCTCCACCTCCTCTCACCACTCACCTTTAAACACCCACACATTCCTCTGCTTCCAGATAACCCACATGATATAGACTGTAAGTTGGGTCCTTTCTTGCCAAAATACAGCACTCTAATGTTCACATATAAAATACCACCAGTCCTTAAAAGTAACACCCCACCGTCCTAAATGATCCCATTGAACTGGAGCTATCCTCTATATTAACTGAACCTTGGAACAATGGAAGAAAAGGTGCTCCAAATCTTCCTCCTCTAGCCAACACACAGCACAAATAGGATCCACATCCATCTTTTGGTATAGCAACCACCTCTGAAGTGGCAAAATATCATGCCAGCACTACCAAACAAAGTGACCCAATTTACCTTTAATCTGCAATCGCCAAGTTGTATGCCACATTCGTTGTAAATTAGTCCTAGAGCTATTGGACCCAGGATCTTGATCCGCAGCTTGCCGGATCTTTCGCAATTGCATATACCTAAACTTGACAGTATAGTCCTCATGTGGAGAGAAATGCCAAATAAGCTTATCCTCTGTACCTGGCCCTGCCAACGGCATCTTCAAAATCTCATCTGCCATAGGCAGCTCAAACAAAGTTGAAACCTGATCCCTATTCCATGCACTTCCACCCAGCTGCAATAACTCGCTCACCCATGTTCCTGAACTCTCATCTGAAGTACTTCTCTTCGGTCTAAAACCATGTTGACCAGGGATACAAGGTGAGTCCCATATGTGAATTGAATTGCCATCCCCTACTTTCACAGGCATGAAGCAATGCCCTTGTGATCCAATTGCAACACAGCATCCTTAGGGAAATATTTGACCTTCATCTGCTAGCTCACCAGCAGCTGCGGTTTGGTGATAACATGCAAAAGTTGTTTTGCTAGCATAGCATCATTAAACTGCAAAATATCATGAAACCCCATTCCTCCCTCACCCTTTGCTCTCGTCTATTAAGTTGTAATTTGAATTGTCTAATTTGTCTTACTTGATTTGCTCTTGTTGCAATTGATTTCATCCTTGGTTTGGATATGAGAATTTGATCATTGCTCAAAAGAGACATAGAATCATACTTTAAATACATTAGTTTATGTTCTAGAGTTTAGATTGTATAGTTTCTTGAGGGATGGAGGTATTAGAAAAAGAGGGCAAGAAGTAACAATATTTGATGGATTAGAAGGGGGAAACGACAAAGAATTTCAATGAATTTGTTGCGTGAAGAACATTTTCATCATTTAATTGCCTCCACTATACAAAATAATTTTGTTAGTCAATTTAACACAATTTAACTTAGAATACAACAAATTAAGGGGAATAACTAAAAATCAAAGTTTGGATTATTCTCAAAAGAACGAAAAAGCAAACAAGTTAGTTTAATTTCCTCAAGAACTTATATTTATAGAGATTAATCATTTCCATTTGAAATTGGAATGGATTGACACTTTAATTGGACACAACTCTTCAAAACTTAGTTAAAAAACTGAATTATGAGTTCTCATGCTACTACCTCAATTGTTAAAAGTAAAATAATTTAAATAAATAATGTTACGTGGCTATGTCAACGTAAAATGATCATTTTCTAATGTATACATGCCTTAGATTTATTATTGAAAACTTTATTCAATACTCTAAACATTGTAACAATAAATTCCTTAGCCATTCCCTATATTTGCAAGTTATAAATTCATTTCCATGGTAGAATAAATAATAATATTTGTTTTTTAAATACCAAATAAATAGCTCCATCATCTAGAGTAAAACTAGTATAAAAAAATTCTCCGCCAAATACTTATGAAAAACTATGATAAAGAATCCTAAATATTTAGTTCTTTTAAAATAACCGAGAATTCTTTTTGTAACGTTCTAATGATCTTTGTCAAGAATTTTAATACATCTAGCTATTTTTAAACAAAGTATGAAATATTTGGTCTTATACAATTCATCGTATACATTAAACTTTTACTGCACTTTCATATTTTTGCTAGGGTTAACTGCTAAAAACCCTTTATGGTATATTAAAGCTCTATAGAGTATATGAAGCGTGCACTTTTTAACCAAATTGCAAAAATTGCTTAAACTGAAGTATATTTTGGTTGAATGGTTTTATTCATTTAGTAGGCAATTTGGTTTTAAATGTGTGAATATTAATTTAGGAATATATTGTTTGTGAATTGCATCAAAAACCATTTTTTGGTGTTTGGGAGGTCAACCGAAAACCAGACATATTTTTCATTAATTATATATGTCTATATATATATATATATATATATATATATATATATATATATATACACACACACATATATTTCTATGTTTAATATAACATATTTATATATATCTATATCTATATATATCTATCTATATATATATATATATGTTTATATATATTGATAGATGGACTTTGCGAATATAGATTACATGTAAATATATTTATATTAATTTAGAATAATATAATTAGAAGATATATGTTATAAGATATAGTTTATTTAATCTAGAATTACAGTATTTACAATATACAATTTTATTTTCATTTGTAATATATTGTTATATACTGTATCACGTCTACTATCTATATAAATACACACATACACAAACTATAGATATTATATATTATACATTTTAATTTTTTAATGGTTAAATATAGTAAATAAGAATGATTGATATATTTTATACATTATGTGAAACTTTATAGTTTAAAAAATATGGTGTGAACAATAGTAATTATTAGATTAGAAATGAATAATGACTTCCCCCCTAAAAATATTTAATTCAAATATTTTAATATATTTATATTTTTTTAATATCAATTTATGTAAACTTAAGCAATCATTATGGGTTAAAAATGATAATGATTAATGTTAATATTAATATATATATATATATATATATATATATATATATATATATATATATATATATATATGTGATAGTCAATGAACAAATTTTATTATTAGAAGTTACAATCATTAGAATGGATGAAAATGCAGTCTAATAAACAACTTTACAAGATATGCAATAATATAAAAAGTATAAAAATCTAAATCTAAATAGATTTAAAAATTTTAGATATAATACCGTAGGTGTTGAAAAATTAGTTAGACAAGTTTTGTACCAGATTTGACTAGTTTTGGACATGTCTTCATACTTTCCATGCGAGCTACTAAAACATATTGAGTCAAATCAAATTAGATTTATTTGACTAAATCTTCCGTCTTTCACACAAATAAGATCAAAGAAATATATATAAAAAAAAATCCCACCTATTAAAAGAGATACTAAAACTCTTTTTATTTAGGGAGAAAAAGTTCCTAATAAAAAAAAAATCATGAGAGACAAATGTTACAAGTGCTAGTATCCAATGAAAACTCGCTGGAATCACCACCTATTTTACAGATGAATGATTTTAATATTGTTATTGAACATGCAATACATGCACTCTATTAATTACTATATGATACATCTTTTAATTTTCATATGGCTGAATGTATTATTAGTAAAATGTTGATTTAGGATTAAGAGAATAAAAAAATTTAATAGAAAAATGAAAAGAAAATATATTTTAAGAGAGATATAATTAGTGAATATTTTATTAAGTGTAGGATTTATATTGTTTGTTGATACTTACTTATATAAATTAATACTTAATAAATTAATAATCTCTATTAGATAATAATTTTTCCCGATCTAAACTTTGGCAAAGTAGCTAAATTGACAATTTAATAATTTTTCAAACCTTACATATCCTTTTGGTCTATTCATATCATAAATTAATAATTCACTAAAATTATATATTATATCTATTATTATTTGTTTTTTCTTAAAATTTAAATCTACCCAAATCTCAATCTAATTTTTCGTATTGTATTTAAAAACTCTGGCCTTGAATTCTCAAATTTCAATAAAAAATTATAAGAAGTTATTGATGTTTTGAGTGCTTCCTTCTAGGTAACTTGTAAAGAAATAGAGAAGTGGAGAATATTTTTCTTCTATTGAATCACTGTACTTTACAAGGCTTTATATAAAAAGAAAATATCCTACTAAACTAACTTGATCCCTATCTTACTAAACCAACTTGATCCCTATCTTACTGATCTAACTTGATCCCAACAACCAAGCAATCCTATAATTAAGTTAACAGAAAAGGGATAGCTACAAGCCTACATCTATTCTTATCTGTATATACAACACATTTCAACACCCCCCCTCAAGTTGGAGAGTGGATATCAAGAACTCCCAACTTGCGTTTCATTGTTGTGAAAGCTTCGGCTTAGAGAGTTTCGTGGTGTCGCTACTGAAAAACAGTGCTATAATCCACGAAAACAAAGGCCCTCAAATGGGCAAAAAGCCCTCAAGGGGCAAAAGCCACCCGCAAGCGGGACAAAAGTCGCAAAACGGCAAAGGTTGAAAACCTAGACAACCTCATGCCGATGCGTGAAAGCCAAACTGCAGACGTTGAATAGCACCGCCGCCGAACTACTGCCCCAAAGCGTTGAATAGCCAGACGATTCAGCTACTACCGGCTGGAGAGATGGCAATACCTAAAAACAAAGATTTATAAATAGATCTTTAACAAAGCCGATCTTGGACTTTGCATTTAGAGAAATCACCATGGCTCTGCTCCATGTTGAATAGTTATCTCCGTTAAGAGTTTTGGAGACAAGGATCATACCAGGATGATCAGAATGGTGAAGAGAGTATAGAGGATTGTCTTGAGAAGCCATGAGCAAATATAGTTGGGAAAAAAAAATGCCACAGATTTATCAATGCTATGGCATGTAAATATCAATGCTATGGCGAGTTGGTCGAGAAGAAAAAATAAAAATGGGCGTCCATGCTATGGCATGTAAGGTATCACAATCGTCAACCTTTCTCTGATACCATGTAAAGAAATAGAGAAAGGAGAATATTTTTCTTCTATTGAATCACTGTGCTTTACAAGGCTTTATATAAAAAGAAAATATCCTACTAAACTAACTTGATCCCTATCTTACTAAACTAACTTAATCCCTATCTTACTAAACTAACTTAATCCCAACAACCAAGCAATCCTGTAATTAAGTTAACAGAAAAGGGATAGCTACAAGCCTACATCTATTCTTATCTGTATATCCAACACATTTCAACATGGCTCCAAAGCTATTGTATAATCCTCAACTTCATCATTTAAGTTTTATGAGGCCATTTCTTCAACAGACAGAATTTTACAAAAGCAATTTTGAACATCTGTTAGTCAAGTTGAAACTACAAGATTGATTGCATCCAAGATTGAATAAATGAGTATTGTAGATAATATGTGGTTAAATCAAAGCCACATATATGTGCCTTAGTTTTTGCGCAATTTGATTAGAAAAAAAAAAAAGAAGGAAAGAATGGAAGTTTGTTTTAAAAATAAATAAATAGATAAATTAGCCTCCAAGTGTTAGCCAACTTCCTAAGTCAGCTAACAACCTGTGTAATAATGTTTGTATTCCTTATATATTGTGTGTAAGTTAAGAGAAAGAGAAGGATTTAACGGTGATGTAAAACAATAGAAGTCGTATGGCTTTAAGAGAGTGTTTGGAAGAATTTTAAAAGACTACACGGCCTTGTTATTATCCTTGATAGATTGCATTTGTTGTTTAGTAAGCCTAAGGTCATAGCTATAAAAGTCATTTGATTTCTTTTATGTAAAAGATTATATGGCCTTATTATTTTGTAGGCTATAATCCCTTCAAATTATTTTCTTTGAGTGAAGAAATTTCCCACCATCGAATTTTCTCGATATTTAATTTTTCGATCCTAATAAATGATATCAGAATTAGAAACATCAAATGGTTAGTTAAGTATTTCATTCTTTATTACTTACTTTAATACTTGACATGGTTTTGCAGCAAAGTGGGCGTATGTGAGTTCATTTTTCTTTTCAAAATGGGTTGAAATTTGATCAATGGTAAAAAGTTGCAATTTTGCATTTGGCAATAACTTTTGATCAAGGTGAAATGTTAATGGAAAAATATCTTAGACAGTTGATAGATCAAATAGATTGGACAATTGCTTCACTATTGTCTAAGGTAGACCAAAAAACACAAAAAGAAAGAGTATTTTTCAAAATTATGAGAGAATGAATAATTTCAAATTTATATACATAATATTTCGTTCCCTAATCTCTTGTTGATTTTTGGTCATATATATATTTTGTTTTTAGGATATGGACTTGAATATAAACAAAAGTCTTGTTTGGAATGGATAGTTGATTTCAATAATGATAAATTTGTTTTTGATAGAGAAAAATCTAAAGATTTTGATTTGGCTAAAGATTTTGGAATGGATACATTATTAGGTGATTTCAAAAACGAAAAATAAATTATTCATCTAAAGAACTAACAAGAATCCAGTGATGTGATAGAAAAAAAAAATATTCATGAATTTGAAAAAAAAAATTTATGATGTCACTTATGTAGAAGTTGAATCAATTGATTGTGTAATAGAAAATTTGAAAAAAAAATTCCCGAATTCACAAAGATATTGTTGAGATTGAAGATTTTATTAAAAAATATTGGTGTAAAAATAAATGGATAAATTTACATCAGTTCAACAAAGATGGTGAAGAACAGCTAAGATTCTTTTGAAGTTCAAATGTCATTGAGCATCATTGATAAAGATAAAAGGAAAGACCATTTACAAGTTAATGTTACATATGGCATGTAGGGTATCAGAAATTTTAAAGGATATTGAACGTGATGATATTAGAAATACCTTTATAACAAGGCTTTAGTTTAAGAGAAAAATGCAAACAATATGTGGCTAGACCAAAGCCACACATATGTGCCTTAGTTTATGTGCAATTTGATTAAAAAAACGATAAAATGTCAGTTTGTTTTAAAGAAAATTTTAGCCTCCAAGTGTTAGCCTACCACCTAAGTTAGCTAACAACTTCCATGCATATATGTTTGGATTCCTTGCATACTGTGTGTAAGTTGAGAGAGAGAAAAAGAGGGAGAGAGAGAGAGAGTGGGGGAGTGGGGGAAGGGGAGGGGGGGGGGGGGAGGGGGAATATGAGGGTGATGCAAAACAATAAAAACTGTACGGTATTAAGAAAGTGTCTGAAAGGATTTTAAAAGCTCATGTGGCCTTATTGTTGTAATTACTACGCTATTTGGGTGAATTACCAATACGCACGAGGTTTGGATCTATTATCAATTGTTTATTGTAGTTTGATAAAACTATTAATACCTCTTTAAGGTTTAACTTTCTTTAATATATAAATTTATTTTAACAGATTCAGTTATAACTTTATAAAAAATTAAAAATTATGAACAAAATTACTCTTATTCCTCTAACCTTTGCATTTTTTTTTTGGACAAAATCAAGACGAAATTTTAAAATGAAAATTTTTATATTATCTAAAAAAATGTATTATTATAAAATTTTACTTGTTTCTAATATATTTTTAATATAAAAATATTATATTATTTATACTAATAATGATAATGTATAAATTAAATTAATAAAATAAAAAGATAAAGATAAAAATATACCTATAATAATGTATTAATTATGCAAGATATTATGACAAAATTTTGCAAACTATTAGGACAATTTTTTGAAAAAAATTTTATTTTATTTGCTACATTTGCAGGGGGTATTTTTGTCATTTTGCCTATTAAATTAGTTAATTATAATAACAGGGAGGTATTGGTAATTTTGCCAAATCACAAGAAATAATTGGTAATAAATTCAAATCTCAGAGGGTATTTATAATTTACCCTTGTTATTTTGTAAGCCTAGGGTCATAGCTTATAAAAGTCATTAGATTTCTTTTATTAAAAAAGTCAGACAACCTTGTTGTTTTGCAAACAACAGTCCCTTTAAATTATTTTCTTTAAGTGAAGAAATATCCCACCATTGAACGTTTTGAATATTTAATTTTTCAATCCTAACAAGTGATATCAGACTTAGAAACATCAAACTGTTAGTTATTGGTCGGGGAGTATTTCACTCTTTATTACTTTACGTTAATACTTGACATGGTGTTGCAGCAAGAGAGGTAAAAAGGTACGTGGCTTAAGTCCTTTTTATTTCCAAAATGGATCAAGATTTTGTCAATGGTGAAAAGTTTGAGATATTTGCATTAGATAACTACTTTTGATCCAAATGAACAATTGTTAATGTTAATGGAAAAATATTGTAGACAATATGATTTGACAAATCAAATTGATTGGACGATTGCTTCACCATTCTAAAGTAGACCAAAAAAAGAAAGAAAGATTATTTTTTAAAATTATAAAAACATAAATGATTTTAAAGTTATACAAGGAATATTTCATTTTCAAATCTCTTTCTGATTTTTTGTCAAATATTTTTCTTTTGTTTTTAAGATATGGACTTGAATATAAACCAATGTATAGTTTGGAATGAATAGTGGATTTTGATAATAATAAATTTGTTTGTGATGAAGAAAATTCTAAAGATTTTGTGTGGGTTTTGTGGTGGATATAATATTTGGTGATATCAAAAAAGAAGGCGAAATCATTAATCAAGAGAAGTAATAAGAAACCAGTGATGTACTTGAAAAAGACACTTACACACATCTGCCTCAGTTTGTGTGCAATTTGATTAAACAAAATGGGGAGCAAACGTGGTTTGTTTGAAAAAACAAAATTATCCTCCAAATGTAAGCCGAGCTTCCAAGTCGGCTAACAACCTCTATACATGCATACATATATGGGTGTGTATGTGTGTTCCTTGCATGTTGTGTGTAAGTTAAGAGAGAGAGATTTGGAAGTGACTTAATTCAATAAAAGATATTCGGTTTCAAGGGAGTGTTTGGAAATATTTAGAAGGCCACGTGACCCTGTTGTGGTAGTTAATATATTGTCTTTATTATTCTATAAGCCTAGGGTCATGACCTTATGCACATGACCTTGTTGTTTTATAGATAATAATCTATTTAAATTATTTTCTCTGAGTGTAAGTACAGTCAATAATTTTCAATATTTAATTTTCTCAATAATTAATCTTTCGATTCTAATAAGTGTTACTTTGAATTGTAAGTACACTCAATAAATTAGCAAATTATTAATTTATTGATTAGTTAATATCTCTTTAAATTAATGGAATTTATATAGTTCTTTATTTTTTTTTACTCTAAAAACAATAGTGTATTAACAGAGTAAAATGCCAAAATACATAGCCACAAAAGGGTTAGTTGCTCTTCATGGTGTTGGATTCAATCGAACCCACGAAGACAAATGACCACTAAGGTCCAAAAAGACCACAAAGGGTCAAAAAGCTTCACAAGCGGGAACTAGACTGCACAAGATAGCAAACATAAGTGACCACTAGATGACCTATGGAGCCAAAATTACAACGAACTACTAACTAAGGTGTTGTTTTCAGTGGAAACCCTAAACTGCACATGTTGAAATAAACTGAACACTAGCGTTCTTAACTTTCGCCCTATGTCTTTTGTGATAATTCTGAAAAATTGGCATACATTAAATAGCTTGAACCAAATTATTACTGCTTATTGAATAGTTTGAACCAAACTATTACTGCTCATAAGAAAAGACCACGCAACTAATGTCGTAGCAGATACCTAAACAAAACGAAAATCGTACAAAATCACACCGTTTCGTTTCCGCACTCGCTCGCAGCTACTGTTTGGAGAGAGAGAATTTGACAGCCTGGCGGGCCAGGCAAGAAATCTTCCTTCCAGTAAATTCTAGGATTTATATAGTTCTAAGTTATTAATTCATTTGACTAACTTGTTTCAGTTTTAAATCCTTATTTTGAATTTGAGTCGTCGACCACCTGACAAATTTATATTGCATTGTGATGATTAAATGGGGCATCTTTTTCAAGTTAATATTAATATTTTGGGTCATATATGGAATTATTTTAATTGGACTAAAATAGCCAAAAGAATTTGGTTAAACAGTCACCGAATCGAAAATCACACTAATTTCTAGTTTTTGATTTTCAGTAACCCCTTAATATAGTATGATTTTTAGTAGTTTTGATGCCTTTCAAAAAAAAAATTTAAAAAATCGCACTATTCCCAACTTTATACAGAGACTTAAAGTTTGTCAAACTTCGATTCACACATCTGTGGATGTGGGTAAATTAGAATCCTCGAGTTTTCAATTAAAATTACTTGTCCAAGTGGGAAAATTAATCTTTTTAAATGAATCTATATTGAAATTACTTATAAATCTATTAAAAAAATTTTAATCTTTATCTTTTCTTTTCTTTTTTTCCTCCCTTTTTTCACTTTCGTTTCCATGCTTCTTTCTTCTTTCATTTCTTTAATAGATATACTAATTGAGTACCTTGGCATACTATTGCGCTAAAGTATAACAATCAGTCTAATCAAATCTATAAGTTTATTACTATAAAATAACCATTTCAAAATAATTTTCTATTTTGATTGGAGACTAATCATGAGTCCTATCCTAATTCAATTTAAGGAAAAAAAAACCCATCAAACCCACTGAAAAACCAAGTTAAAAAGACGAAATTGGATTTTAGAACCAATCAAACTAGCATTTTACCTTTTCTTACTTTTAACTTCATTGAATTGCACTTTGGTTTCAATATTTTTGTAAAAAAAAATTTTCCCATAAACTTTATAATTTCTTTTCTTATAAAGTTTTTAATACTTAAGAGTTCAATAATTTGAAGTTTCTATATAAGTGCATTCTTCAAATTTTTGACACTATTTACTTTAACATGTTTGTATGACTTTTCACATATTTGTTCAATTACTCACATAACATATTTATATCATTTACTACAAAATTATGTTTGAGTAAGTGGCTAAAATAATCCCTTACAATTGATCAATGACTTTTTTTAGTCCCTTATATTTAAAATGATGGTAAGAAATTTCATTACTTTAGAACTATTATAGTTATAGTCACCGTTCATTGGAGTTTCGGTTGCTAACTCCCATATTATCAGTTCACCAACTTTCTTGACCTTTCATCATTAGGCAAGCGTCAGCATCTATACATGGTCTTACGACTTATAGAGACATGTTTTTGGTGAATAATAGTTTGGGCCTAGTCATTGCGACCCTCTTTGTGATGACGCACCCTTTCTCCCGAAGTTACAAGGGCATTTTGTCGAATTTTTTACAAAGAGTTGTCTTATGCCCCTAGGTATTGTCTACCTACCCTCCTGTATTAGTTTTGGGTACAAGTACTTTTTTGTTTATAGACCTTAGAGCTTTTTCTAGGAGTATGGCATAAGTTACTTCAACTTTGTAACGCCTAGTATTTGAACATTAGTTTAAGGTATTTTTTTTATCCTATCTTACTCTCAAAAGTAAGGCTCTTATGTTCTTGAACCGATAACTATCTATCAGATACATAGCCTCCTCCATCTCTCAGGAGACCTCGATGTGGCAGTGAAGACTTAAGCAAAACATCATGGAACTCACTTGTGGAACAATATATTTTTCTGGTCCTTCGCTGACTTTCTATTCACTCTTCCATTTAAAAACACGATCTGGGCATCACATGTTCTACAATTAAGGGACATAGATGGAATCTCATACTCTAAACTCCTTTTCCTTTCTTAATTGATATTCATTATTTCACCCAACCATGTTTGCCTTCAAAATCTTCATTATTTGTAGGCCATTTCTCAATAATAAATTCTAATAGGACAACCCCAAAGACTCTCATTGATCTCAATGGCACTCCTACAAAAATGGCCAGCAAATGATGTGAGTCAACAAAAACATCACTAATTTTCTTCATTTAATCCAAATCCACAAAGAAATTACACTTTCAGAATCCAAAAACTTATTAAAAGAAATAAAATCTATGTTTAATCCTATACTATCCCACAATTTTACAATATTTTTTCTCGAGGAAACACAAAAAATCGTCCTCCATATTTCACCGAATAATCTTTTTCATCCTCCACTTTTAAAACGGGAACAAATAGTCCTTCAAATTTCAAGGACCAAAATTTGAAGGAAAATTTCAGGACTAAACGTTCCCGTTTATGAAATTTGAAAGACTAAAAGTTCCCATTTATTTCACAAATAGTACCAAAAGTTCCAATTTATAAAATTTGAAGGATTATTTGTTCCTGTTTTAAAAGTGGAGGATGAAAAAGATTATTTGCTGAAATGTGAATAACAATTTTGGGTGTTTCCACTTTTTTCTCATGGTAAAGTTTAACTAATTAAACCGGTAACTACCCTCACCCCCAAGGGCCCCAACAATTAAATTAGAATCTCAAATTACCATCTTACACTCACTTGTTATATGAAAAACTCAAGAGGTACTTGGTTAGAGATAATCAAATAAGATAATGAGATTTATTTCGTTCTTTGGTGCTTGGTATAAGGTATGGGAATAAAAATTCTATAATAATTGTAGAAAACTAGATTATGATTGATTACTTACCTCTCTCTCCCCTCCATAATCATGAATTACCTAAAATTCAGTAATTATTTTTATTTTCTTATACTAATTTTACGCTCAATATTAAACAATCATTGTACATTGATTTCCTATTTTGTCTCTTTTTTATTTCTCTCTCATCCCTATCTATTGTTACTTTCTTTTTCATTATTTTTTTCACTCTACTTTCTCTTTCATTTCTATTTATTGTTACTTTCTCCCTCATTATTTTTCACTTCATTTTTTGTCTTATCACCCTATAATATTTCTTTCTCTCTCATCCCTCTCACTCTTCTTTCTATTTCATCTCTCTCCACAATTACTTTATCTCTCATCAATTTTCTCTCTCCTCATTTTGTACTGTTTCTTTCTCTCTTTTCTCTTCTCACTATTCTTTTTCTCTTATCCATTTTCATTGTTATTTTCTCTCATCAATTTTCTCTCTCTTCTCTCTCAAACTCTTCTCTCTCTCATCCATCTTTACTTTTACTTCTTCTTTCATCTCTCTTTTAACTTTATAATGTTTCTTTTTCTCTTTTTCCTTCTCACTCCTCTTTCCTTCCCATCTTTCTCCATTATTACTTTCTCTCTCTTTTCTCTCATCCATGTACGTTGTTTGTTTCTCTCTCTTCCTTTTCACTCCTCTTTATCTCTTATCTCTCTTTACTATTATTTTCTCTTTAATCACTTTTCCCTGCTCTTTTTTTTCTCTTTCTCTCATCTCTCTCCACTATTACTTTCTCTTTCATCACTTTCCTTACTCTTTTTCTTTTCTCTCTCATCTCTCTCAATTATTGTTTTCTTTCTTATCATTTTTCTCCACTAATACTTGCTCTATTCTCTATCTCTCTCTTTCCTCTCTATTGTTTCTTTTCATCTTTTCCTCTCATTTTTTCTGCTCTCTCCAGCCCATTAATGTTATTTTTATCATACATTAATAATGGAAAAATTAAAATTTTGATTGATTCCTATTCTTATAATTAAATTGAATCAAACATTATCATTCACATTAATACCCATTATGGTTTGAACTAAACATTATTGATACAATAAGGATTCCTATTATGATTGACCATTTGAATGAAACGATTGCGATTCCCATTGAGGAATTTTAACTAAGCACCATCTCAATTCCATTATTGAAAAACCATCATATTCATCGCTAAATGATGGCAGGTAGACTCACCTTCATCTTCTCCAATCAGGTCCGTGTTGAATTCATCATTGGTAATCAATTAGAGAACTATTAGGAACCTTAAGTTTAAAATAATAATGAGTGAATTGGTTAAAGCGTACTTTCAATTGAAGACCACATTTAGAATCCCATAACACAAATGATGATGATGATGAAAACATTGAAAAAAAAAAGAAAAAGAAAAAAGGGAGGGTTCTAGATGCATTTTATCTTACTTCAAAATTGGTTATCATTCTGATATCGAATTCTAATTCCATATTGAAGATGAAGGTAAAGAAAAAAGTGCAAGACTGAAGAAAACGGACTGACCTTATTTTTGTGATTCCGTTTTTGTCCCTTGATTACATAACATGTGATAGGCACGTAGTGTTTTTAAATGGTGAAATGAAAGAAAAGTTACCCAAAGACTAAAAGAGTACATTTAGAAGGTGTGAACAATTATTTCCATCATTTTAAATATGAAGGATAAAAAAAATCATTTGATGATTTTTAAAAGACCATTTAGACAATTTGCTCATTAAAGTTTACGCACATAGAGTTTAAAGACTCATACATTTAAATTTTATATATTACTATTTTTATTTTTATAATTAATTTATTTATTGTATCACAATGATATTAATAATTTTTTGATATTGACTGACCGATCAAATCTATTCATATAATTGATTTATTATATAAATTTTAAATATCTGACTGATATTTTATTTTTATAAAGAATATATTTATTGTATCATAATTAGTGCCGGAGCCAGAAAGATAGGAGTTGCAGCTACCCCTTTCCATTGGAAATTTTTTTATACTCCCTCCATCCAAACAAAAGAATCCACTTTCAAATTTTTTTCTCATCCCAAAAAAAAAAATCAACTTTAAATCTAATTTTTAAAATATTCTTACTAATAATAGTTGTGTATACTCACAATTAAAAAATAAAAATAAAAATGTAAAAGAGTATATTTAATTAGTGCATTAAATATGTTGTATTTAATAACTAATAAAAAATTGTACCTAAATGAAAGTAGATTTTTTTTTTTTTTTGAGATGGAAGGAGTATTAAAATTATATTGAATTTTTGAAACATTTTGATTTTTGTATGACTGGAGTTTGGAATTTTTAATTTTGCCCCTATATTAAAATCTTATCTCTCTCGCTGAATTCATAATAATGTTGTATCATAATAATCTATTTATTGTATCATAATAAATACTCTATTTACTATATCATAATAACCAACCATCTAGTTCTAAAATAGATCAAACCCACTTAAAAAACCGTGTTCAAAAGACTAAATTGGAAATAGCCAAACCAACTTTTTATCTTTTCTTAATATTGATTTATTGAATCACAATTTGGTTTCAAATTGTAATTTTTTTCCCATCTTATATGTAATTTTTTGAATTTTTTAACTTGTAGAGTTTTTAATACTTAGAAATCAATAATCTCAAGTTTTATGTATGGGTATTCTTAAAATTTTTAACACTATCCACATATTTGTTGACTTTTCACATATTTGTTCAATTACACACATGAAAGATTCATATGTTTGTTTAATTGCACTTAGAGTTTAATGATTCATATATTTAAATTTTATGTATTATTATTATTATAATTAATTTATATATTATATCATGATCACATTGTATAATTTTTTCATAAACCCATCAAATCTACTAATATAATTTATTTACAAAATTGTTCTCTTATATAATTTTCTGATACCTATTGACAGACTATTTGATTCCTATAAAGAGAATCTATTTATTATATATGGGTGAGTAAATGGGCAAGTTACGTTACGTGTATAGTGTAGTTTAGTAGGTCATGATTCATTCTAACCCACCTAATGCCAAGTTGTAGTTAAGTTGAGTCAGAATTGAATTAAGTTGAACCCATTTGATCTGCGAGTCAAATTTATTAATTTAAAAATGTTTAATAGGTAGTCGACAGTGATAGAAGAGAGTTTAGCGGCAATTAGTTGAATTTTTAGATTAGGTATGTTTTTGTCAAGCCTAATTATATCATAATGATGTTGTATTATAATAAATCATCTATTTATTCGATCACAATAAATAATCTACTTATTGTATCATAATAACCATTTACTCATTTTAAAATAGATCAAAACCACTAAAAAACTAAGTTTAAACGAGTAAACTCGATTTTAGAATAGGTCAAACCAACTTTAATTCTAACATTATTGAATTACACTTTGGTTTTGAAAATTTTTGTAAAATTTTTTCCATATTATATGTAAATTTTTTGAATTTTTTGTACTTATAGAATTTTTAATACTTAGAAATTAATAAACTCAAGTTTCTATGTAAGGGCGTTCTTAAAATTTTTAACACCACTTGACATGTTTTTATATGACTCAACAAATTCATACTCCTTTCCTTCTAAAAAATTTATTTTCAAAAGATTTTTTTATCCCCAAAAAAAAAAAAATTGGCGTTAAAATCCTTATAAATAATGATTATGTATGATCTACAATTATAAAATTTTATTAAATGGAAAACTATGCATTTAATGATGTATTATACATAATAACTTAAAAAAAAGTTGTATTCAATTAAAAGAGTAGTCTTTTTTTAGTATGGAGGGAGTATAATTTATTGTAAATTTAAGTTTAATTGCGCTTTAGAGTTTAATGATTCATTAATAATTAAATTTCATATATTATTGTTGTTGTTGTTGTTCTTTTTATAATTAATCTATTTATTGTATAATGGATGTTGTATAAGTTTTTGATGAAGGCTTACCAATCAAATCTATTCATATAATTTATTACTATGATTGATCTATTATATAATTTTTCAATACTAACTGATTGATTGAATCTATTTATATATTACTAGTTTTTAGTACCCTGCTCAAGGAGCGAAGAGTGTCCAGTTAAAAATTTTAATAAATTTTTATATTTTTATAAAAATATAATTACTATTACTTTAAATATTTTTAATTTATATTTCTACTATATAATTATTTTGTTAAAATAATTTAACATAAAATTTATACTAATAGTGATAATTGAAATATGAGATAATATTCAAAAAGGTCTCTCACATATTGACGAATGAGCTTTTTAGTCCTTCAATTTCAAAATGAGACAAAATTGCATAAATGATCTTCTAATTCTATTAAGTTCGGCCCCTTGTTTTTGTTTTGAATGCATAATATGTTTTTTGGGCTGTTAAGCATTTTGGTTTTGGGTTGTTTCGGCTTTGGGTATATGTTATGTAAATTCCTCAGGCTGTTTTTTTTTAATCAATAACTGTAGATATTCTATTGCAATAGCAAAAACTGTACATGAGATAACCTCAAAAGCTAATAGCTCTTTGTGGTATTTTATCTTAACCACGAAGGAAAAGTGCGACGACTAAAGTCAAACAAAAGCGCAAAAGATTAATGTGTTTGACTAGCGCACGATAACCATTACATCAATTGCATTCATAATTAAAATTTAAATAATAAAAAGTAATACTTTTTTTACCTAAAATAATAAAAATAGTGATTTTTTAAAGAATAAATTCAAATAAAATTTAAAATAAATGGTTTTAAAAAAATGAAATTAACCTATAAGGATTTCTAATAAATCAATGTAATTAATAAAAAAACACAGTAAAAGTTTTTAAAACAAATTAAAACTTAAATTGCTTAATAAATATTTTTAAATAAAAATAAGCAATTTTTTTTTGAATAAATAAATATACCAACTGACATTTTTAGATAAATATACATTATAAATACCAAATGATAATTTAAATGATTTTATATAATATTTAGAAATAGTATTGGTATTTTAAGTTAAAATATTTAAAATGATAAATAAAAAAATTTATATTATTTTTAATGTTTATGATCAAAATTACATTTTAATTTATGATAACAAAAATTTTTAAATATACATGTGTGTGTGTCCAAAATTAACAAAAATTATATTATAATATAAATTAAAAAATAAATCCCCATGCATAATAAAAAAAAAGGTTTAATTTATTTTACATTGTGATTATTGATTGCATTTGAAAGTCAAATTTAACTAAATGCTAATAATTTTTATGTTAAAATCAAGAAAATAATATAAAAGGTTTTAAAACAAATTAAAACTCATGAACTTATTGAAAAAAATAGTCACATAATTTTATAAAATTACACTTATACCAAAAGTAACTTGCAACCTAAAAAAACCTACTAATAGTAGGTCACTATTAAAATCTCCCTTTTAGAGTATATATATCATAATGGCATGGTTTAAATTTTTAATACTAATTGACCAATTGAATTTATTTATATAATTTATACCATAATGACATCATAATCATGTTGTCTAATTTTTTTTAATTCCAACTCACTGATTAAATCTATTTATATAACTCATATCATAATGGCATTGTCTAATAATACCTACTGACAGATTGAATCTATTTATATAATTTATATCTTTATGCCATGGCCTAATTTTCTTAATACTAACTAACCCATTAAATATATTTAAATTTATATCATAATGACGTCATTTTTTAAATACCAACTGTCTAATGAATCTATTTTTATAATTAATTGAAGTTTGCTGTCGATCGAGTCTATTGACCATTTATTTAGTAATTTTGTTGGTTTACATTCCAGTTCAAATTTCGGAAGATCTTTGCTAATAAGCAACTTCGCTACTACGCTAAGATGGTTTTAATGAAGTGTCAAATTAAGTTACAAAATAATTGGCATGTTTTCATCCCTTAATTAGTGCATGCCGAATCCAATAATTTCCATTGATCACCAAATATCTCTGGGATCCTTTCACAATGTACTGACAATTGACACCTATTCAATAAACATTCATGAATACATAACCACATCAAGGTGATGCATTAATTTAGCAATTAGTACTCCATTCCTGGTTTGTATGTCTTTGATCATTGTTAAATTAAATAAGGGTGAAAAAAAAAATACTCCCTTCATCAAAAAATAAAAATAAATGAATACACTTTTTTATTTACAAGGTACGATACATTTAATGTATTATTAAATGAATGATTTTATATTTTTATCATTGTTTTTAATTTTAATTATATACTATTATCATTAGTAAACATATTTTTTTAAAAGTAAATAAAATGTTTAAAAATAAACTCTTTTTAAAAAACGAATAGAGTAATCAAGAGTAAGGGTGTGAACACCACTAATTTAATCAGTTAATTGATCGAACTGGTTGCTAATCGGTTGACCGGTTTGGGTGAATTGGTTTTCGGTTTAGTATCAGTTACAAACTGATTAATTAACCAGTTAAATGACTCGTTTTTTTATTTTGAATTTTTGTCTACTGATTAAACTGATTAACTAGTACTATTCATCAACCCATTAACCAATTAATCAATTAATAAAAAAAGTAAAAAATTATATAGTGTAACCAACTTTTTAAAATGAAACTTTCAACCTAAAGGATGAAATGAAAAGCTCTAAGCTTACCAGACGACTAACATTGTATATTTTTGGAACATGTTGTATATGAAGGCTAGAATGTAATTTTTTTTATATAAAATTCCAAATTATTGTTTAGACATGTTTATAATTCCAAATTAATCAATTAACCGATTAATATACTGTTTTATACAATTATGTTAATATGATGTAAATAATGCTAGCAATCACTAAGAAAGTAAAATTTATAACACAAACTATAATATTTTATAGAGTCTAAAATAATTTTATAATGCCCTTAAAACTCTTAACTTTTAATATAGATTATAGTTTAATACTAATAGTTTTAAGACTCTTAACTCTTAATGTAGACTATTGTCTAATACTAATAGTCTGAAGATTCTTAAGTCCTAACTCTTACTATAGACTATAGTCTAATACTAATAGTCTAAAAACTCTTAACTCTTAATACAGACGATAGTCTTATAAATATGAAGTGTGAAAGACATTGTCTTACAAGAGTCACTATTTATTTACTTACCACAATTTATCATTAGTGCATTACATATTAGTAACAAAGTAGTTATCATTTTAAATTTAATTAGTATAATAATATAATTATATACCTATATAAGTGAATTATAAATATGAATTTTGAGTATTTAAATGTTGGTCTAATGCTCTAATTTTATGAATAATAATAATATAAACTAAACTTGTAATTTGTAAAGGATTTTTAGAAACACATAACATCAATTATTTTTGAAAAATAATTAATCATATTTATATAAAATGTTGTGCAACTTGTGTTCTATTTTTAATTTATGTAAATTAATATTTGTTATTTGTTAGGGCTATAATTAAAAGTAACAATGATTTTATAAAACTTTAAGTTGGGGAGAAAATAGTATTAATAATAATTGTTGGCCATATAAAAAATATGAAATTTGGAGCATATAAATAGCAATTGCAGAAATGAGCTTCTAATTCTATTAAGTTAGGCCCATTGTTTTTGTTTTGAACGCATAATATGTTTTTTGGGCTGTTAATCATTTTGGTTTTGGGCTGTTTTGTCTTTGGGTACATGCTCTGTAAATTCTTTGGGCTGTTTTTTTTTTTTTTTTTTTAAAAAAATTTATCAATAACTGCAGATATTCTATTGCAATGGCAAAAACTGTACATGAGATAGCCTCAAAAGCTAATTGCTCTTTATGGTATTTGATCTTAACCACGAAAGAAGAGTGCGATGACTAAAGTCAAACAAAAATGCAAAAGATTGATGTGTTTGGCTAGCGCACGATAACCGTTATATCAACAACAATCAGAAATTAAAAAACCTAACTTGTCGGCCTCAATTTGCGCATCTCAAGCTGCATGCGACAAAAAAAAAAAATTGAACTCAGACCTTGGTCCACTGAACACAACTTCTAGTCCCTAACTCATGTTCGTTATTGATGTTGCCCTGTATAGTCATAATCCCATTTTCCAAGCTAGTGACAAACACCTCCAACATGGAAGACAAAACCTTAATAATTAGGGATAGAAACTTTAATAAAAAGGGACATAATACTACCTAAAAAAGAAGAAAAAGCATGAATTGCATTTCAAAAGGTGGATGCAAGCCCTCAATTCTCCCCCTCCAAAAAAAAAAAAAAAAAAAACCTAGAACCGATTTATGTGCAATTGCACCATGAATCGGCTTTACAGTCGCAAGTATTGACCACACAACAGCCGCAGGAATAAGGTTCTTCTTTTTGGGCTGTTTTCTAAAAAGACCACATTTTTGGAATCGGATATTAGGTCTGATTATAATTTTAATTGGGCTGCAAATTAAATGCTTGGGCTGGACCTATTTCGTTCAAAATCAATTATAACAAGTTTAATCCGTTGAAAACCCAATGCAGTAGACATCGAAAAATTGTCTTAACGGAATCTCGAATCGGTTTAGTTTCGATTAAGTAGTTTTGGAAGTGAAAACCGATTAACCGAATAAAAAACAATCAATTAACCGAATCGTGAACACCCTTCAAGAGAATGCTTCTTATTCTTTATCAAATTGAATTTGTTTTTTCCCCCAATCACTCTGAATTTTCATTTAAAAGTCCACATTCGAAAATGAGCAAATCCATTTTGATCTTGAAATCCAAATAAAAAAGATTAACCAATTAATTTTTTAGAAAAAAGATTAGCCAAATAATCAAGCACTCTAAAACTTATCTACCAAAGGTATGATGCACCTCATAGTATCAAGTGCAAGTGGAAAGAGAGTTGATCTGCGAAATTCTTGCATCCAAAGTGCTATTTTTGTCTTAACTGACACACCTTTGATTTGTTAAGATAATTTTTAAATTAATCATAAACTTTAAATTAGTTATAAAATTCTACTCAAAATCAACCTCTCTTTTCTCCTCTCATAAAGCCTTTGCCTTTATGTTTCGAAAATATATTCAGTATTCGTGTTAATGTTTTGAAAAAATTATTTTATATATTTATTATATTATGTAAGATTGTATAATGAAATATAATTTAAAAAGTCAATTTATGTGAAAGAACAAAAAAAGTTAAAATAATAAAAATTTATATAACTACTAAGAATAATTATATAACTAATAAAGATACAACAAAATAAATTCAATACTTCCAAATTTCACTCTCCCTCACATAAAGTTTATATCGACTGAAAAAAACGAAATTTAGCCAGATAATCAATTTCCAGGAAAACAAAAATTTTAAAAATTGAACAAAGTGAAAAAAAAAAAAAATCTACCACAAGTAATAAAAGTACAAAATATCCAATATACCTCCATAGGATTATTTCATCATCCACATACATCGCATTGGAATGTATACATATGAAATTTTCTACTTTCTATTAACAAATGCCAACCCTATTTTCCAATTCCACCCCCTTCACCAATATTTAATTACCACTATTGCTATTTTGATTTTCAAATTTTCTATTTGCCCCTTAGTCTATGCAACTCGCCCGTGCACACTCATAAACCTAAGTCTCATGTTACACGTGCGAGTTCGTCAACAGCATTAATTAGTTTTAAAAATTCTAAAATCCCTTAAAAGGGCTTCTGCAGGTACATGAACATATCCTGGAGCGGCGACATCTGATAATTGCCCTGATACTGTGTCGTATTATTCAGCAACGCATTTCCACAGTTATCCATCGCAGGGGCATCCACGTAATTAAACGGAAAATCAAGGGCGGCTTTGCCCCACTCGCCGAGCTTCGGCTCACTCTGAACTTCGCTCGTGTTGTGTGAGAATTCCGGTGAAACCACGTGCTCCGAACAACTGGAGTCGGTGTGCAGCTTTGGGACGGAATCCGATGGGTCAAGGTACATGTAATCGCTGTAGACCGCCGGTGATGTCTCCGGCACTGATGTCATTATCTCCGGCTTCTTATCCTCCATGATCACCTCGTCCACTTGGCTCAACGCTTTTCGGCTGCTGATTGGTTGTTGCTTCTCGATTGGCCCCTTTTTGTTGTATATGCGGCACAGCACCCAATCGTCCAACTGCGCAATAACAACCGTTGGATTAAGTCACATTAAATCAACACCGCCAAGATTTTAGAGAGATCAGCCCATTAATTTGTAAATTTCCCATTTTAAAATAAATAAACAATTGATTATTTTCCTGTCATGGGCCGCCATTTCGACCGACCAGTGGGCCCATTTCCAGCCCACTTGTTGAGATTATCCTCATTATTACTGGCCCTAAAAGTCTTGGGTCAGAGGGACCATTCCTGCACTGATTTTCAATCAATGACGGTCGGTCACATGTTCAGGGTATTCCTGTCATTTCACACGCCATCCCCAAAATTGAAGTATAGGATTATTGTCAGTTATACGCACCCTGAGGTTGTTATTCTTTTTCCGGGCAGTACGATCAACGTCGGCGAGCCGGTACTCGTGCATAATCCAATTAGTCTTCTCACCCTTTGGAGCTTTTCCGGCGTAGAAAACCAACGCCTTCTTAATCCCCACCGCTTTCGGATTCCCAATCGGCTTATCAGCTCCGGTAGCCTTCCAGTACCCACTGCCCGCCGCCCTATTCGGCCGCGAACCGTTCGGATACTTCCTGTCTCTCGGCGAAAAGAAGTACCATTCTCTCTCCCCATACGACGCCAATCCTAAAACATATTTTTCCAAAACAAAATTCAAGGATTAGTATAGATAGGAGTACTTCTTCATTTTATTTTTTTGTGGGGATAATAAATAAAAAATAAAATAAAAAATAAAAAAATTACCAGGTAACTCCCATGGGTCATATTTGTACAGATCAATCTCAGCAATAATCGGAACAGCAATGGATTGCGTTGCACATTTTCTACACAAATAATGCATCACGAGTTCTTCATCAGTTGGGTGAAATCTAAACCCAGGCGGCAACTGTAAATCAGTCGTCATTTTTTTTTTTTTTTGTCAAACCAAAAAAAAAAAAATTCTCTCTCCTCTCTGATTTTTTTGTTTTTTTTTACACCTACTCAAAGCGGCTCAGTGCGCTCGACCATTGAAACTTCATACTCAAGGGATAGCGGGCAATTTATAGGGGGAAGAGAGGGACACGTGGCAGCACCGTGCTATTAGTTTCTAGAATACACGTGGGCGATAAAGCTTGTAAATGCAGTGAAGGCTGAAAGGGGGAAGATGAGGTTAAAAATGGACACGTGTCGACATACGAAGTAAGGTGCGTGCGTGTCGATAGCCCACATTAGAGTGATATTGTCACTGCTTACGTTAAATAATTTGGAAGGTTGTGATACGTGTGATGGTGAGGGAGTCGACTAACAATAACGGTTTCCTGGAACCTGCTATAAAATTCTGGGCCTTAGTCAGAGTAGGTGAGTAAAGGCGAATTAAATGCACAAGCCAATCGTACGGTGAATGAGGCGACACATAAGCAAAATGGCGAGATGGACGACGAAGATTGAAAGGTGCGGATTTGTCGTGTAATAATAAAGGGAGTAAGTGGGGTGATGTCGAAGAGTCGAAAGTTTTCTCATTCCCACCCATGAGCTTGACATATTTGCCCAACTTTGCTTTATGCGGTGCTTTTATTAATTATTATTACAAAATTTTAAAAATGGAAAAAAATTCATCTCTGACCAATTTTAAATTTTTTTTACAGTAATAATAGAGATAATGACAAATCACAGTGACTTTTATATAGTGACTGATGTGGCAATTATGAAAAGACAAAATCATCTATTTATCCTCATTATAAAACACAAAAAATAAGGGATAATTTTGTCTTTTCATGATTGCCACATCAGTCACTATACAAAGTTACTATAATTTGTCACCATTTCAATCCTTACTCTTTTTTTATTGTTTAATATGCAGAGAACGGTTAAATAAGCTTGTCTTTTGAATTTAAATAAGCTTGTCTTTTGAATTAATTAATAATAAATGGTCAATGATTTTTTCACATTACATTTTAATAAACATTTACTCCCTGCATTCCAAAAAATATTTATCTTCAAAACTTTTATTTGTCTTTAAAAAAATTAGTTTAAATCAAACTATTAAAATTTTCTTATTAATAATAATTATATTATGCTCACAATTACAAAGTAAAAATAAGTTGTAATTTTCTTCGGAGTTCCCCCCACCCACGCACCCAAAGGAGAGGGGCGTCTCTTATCCAATTTTGTTCAGAAATTTTACAACCACATGTGGGAAGTGAGGAATCCGTTTCTGTATTTCTATAAGAAACTGCACATCAACCATAATTCCCAATAGCAAATTAATAAATTGGTAATTGAAAGAAGAATGAAATTTATGATAATAAAGCTCTCGTTTCATAAAAAAAAAATCCTAATTATTGAATTATAATCCATGCTTTATTTTTAATTATTTTTTTTTCCTTTCATGGTTTTCTTATTCTTTTTGAAATTTGGAGGTAGAAGCTAAGAATTCATTTATTATTTTTATGGGGAAAAAAACTCTGTTACAATTGCTTCAGAAATTTAAAGTGTATATCTCCACTCACTAAAAATATATGAGCTCTCATAATTTACCTTGAATTGTTTGCTTAAAACTTCACTTAATAATTATGTTTTTTCGGTCTTGTGGGAAATCACTCTTAGATATAAGGTGTAAAATCTGAATTTGGCTTGTATAGACAGTCGTTTTGTTTTGTAGTTTCATATTTTCCAAATAACTTTTTATATTTATAAAATAATTGTTATCTAAGAATATTTACAAGTTTTACCTTAAAAATTAAAATAAAATAAAAATAAAATACAATCTATATGAACATTACTTTTACATTTTTTTCATATAGTAGTACGTCGAATATTTATTTTAAGGTCCAACCGTTAATTATTTGACCTAAATCTTAATAAAGGTAGGTTAAAATTTTTAATTGATTTATAAACAGGTACTTATAAACAAGTATTTATTGAATTTGAAACTAAAAAGGAGAAAATTTAGAAAATAATTGGATTTTGTATTACATTTCCTGCGATAAAAATTGAAATCTTTTCTTTAAAATATTTTAAACTATCATTTTTTACCTGCGCTTCCCTTAATTTTGGGCTCGTTTGGGCGTTTCAATCTGTGAAGGCAAATGAGAACTGTAGAGAAAATATCGAAGTGCGCAGGAAAACAATATGGGTCACATTTTATCTCATACCTAACACTAGTTCTAATATCACAAAAAGTTGTTTATTCATATTTAGGTGCAAAAACATATTCATGAATAAATTATGACAAAAGAAAAATATTAATTATCAATATTTTTTATGAAGGGGATATTTGCTACATAATTCAAAATCCACCGACTCTCGGACCTTATTCTCAGAACCTTACAAAACAGATTTTGAGATAGCTCTTGGGGTAGATATTCCAATACCTAAGTTAGTAACAAAGTTTTAAGGGTAGCTATTTTGATGCCTAAATTAGTGATAAGGTTTTTCTCTCTTTTTATCTGTTGGCACTATGAAATATATATATGTTCTCCGACATCAATAGAATGTATGAAATAAGAGTTTAAGGTCGAATACATTTCATTTATGTGTAAAACCCTTCCAGGGTTGAATATCTTGAGCTGGACCTAATGAGCCGAAATTCTTGATGCATCGATTTTCATTTTTTTAATCGGATGAATCTCAAATCCCATTCGAGCATATATATAATGAATTTTTTTAAATTAAATTTCGTATTCCAAACAGTGGATTTATGACGTCACCATTAGGACATTCTTATTGGAATTATTCATAATATGGTTTAAGGTAAAAATAAAAGTTGTCGTAGAAGAAGAAAGCATAATGATGGAATTTATTAATTAAACATCATTATCAATGTCATTAAAAATTCCATTTGACCGCGCATGCATATGATTCTGAGATATGATTGGTTATATCATTATTATATATATATATTTTTTCAAAGCATAGGATTGGTTATTAGACTTTGAATCCATATGTTTCCACTCATTCTAAAAGTCTCAAGAAACTTCCAAGTATGCAAGGGATCGTTCAAAAATTACAAGAGATATTAAATATCAATATAATTAAATATCGTTAATTGAAAGAATATTAAATATCGATATGATTAATCAATATAATTAAAAGAATATTAAATATCAATAATTGAATATGATTTGATCCCGATAATTGAAGGATTGGAAATTTTAATGAATGACTTTCTTTAAATGCAGAAAGTTAAGATTTCGGTTAGTGAGTGTATTTAGAGATGGAGGTATTAAGCTAAAAGCACAATATCACAATAAATCTCATATTTGTAAAATGGTTCAAAACTTCTTTTCTAAAACAAATATTTCATATCCGCGACTAGAAAGATATTATAATTAAAAACAATTAGGTAGAGACTATCTATAATTTAAAGAGAGACCTATTTACATTAGTATACGTGTGTGTGTATATTTATTTAAGGCATGTTTTGAAAAGTTGTTTGAATTGCATGATTTATGGCGCATAATAAGGCAAAATTTGTCAAACACTATTTGCTTTATAGTGCTTTGAAAATATACCTCAAGCTAATATAATAATATAATTGAATTTGCTTCATATCTTAGTTAAATTAAATGAAATTGCACTCAATTAAAGTGTAAATAGTTAAAACATTGACTTAAACTTTTTTTTTAAAAAAAACTGATTGATTATAATGGCTTGATCTTTTATCTAGAGAGAGAGAGAGAGAACGGTCAACTACATTATTTCAAAAATCACACCCAGAAACAAGTGATGGTAGGTAATTACAGTTACATACTATACAAAATTTCAATGAAATGTTTTAATGACTGATATGATATCTACGTAGCATGATTTATTAAACAACAATTACTTTGATTAAATAGTATCAGCTAATCATGTGAGTGACACATTAGTCATGAAAATTTTCATTGTAAATATCTTGAATCCCCTTGAACCATCAAATACAAAGTGGCCATACATGCATAATATTCAAAGTTAGTACTCCCTCCATCCCAAAAAAAAAAAAAAATATTCAATTAAAAAAAGCTTTTTTCGTCCAGTGAAAAAAAGAATCCACTTTTGAGTGAAATTTTTGTACTCCTTTTGTCCCAAAAAAAGAATTTACTTTAATTTTTATCAAAAAAAGAGTCTACTTTTAAATAAAATTCCTAAAAATCCTTACTAATAATATTTATATATACTCAAAATTAAAAGTAAGGATAAAAATGCAAAATTATATATTTAGTAGTGTACTAAATAAGTTGTACCTAATAACTAATAAAAAATTATACTTTAATAAAAATAAACTCTTTTTTTTCGGAATGGATAGAGTATTACTTTTATTAATAATGATAATATATAACTCAAATTAAAAAAAATGAAAATATAAAAGTATATATATTTAAAAAATATTATATCTTATAATTTAAAATATTATATTAAAAGTAATTTTTTTTTTTGTACAGAGGGAATATTATTTTGGTTAAATAATAAAAAATATTATGGTGAAAGTCTCCCAACCGATTGATTAGGTCATGTAGTGCGACTTCAGTAGGTCACTGCCGGTCATGGGATCCATGGGGATTTGGATCACAATTAAGATAATGAAATGGCATGGATTTATCTGACTTCAATAAAATCCAAGTCAAAACGTTTGACTGGCATAACTTTACTTGACGGCTAACCTTATCTTACATGTGCACTGATGTGAGGAATATACTTAGTATTATGGAAAAAAATTCCTGGTACGCCTATACTTACCATTGCAATGCGTTTCAAAATAGGAACTCAGAATGAGGACAATATATATGGCCGAAATAAGATGTGAACGCAGGACAATTTTTTGCTGGATAAATTTGGATCATATATTGGTCATTCTACTTTTTCTCAAGTTTGGACAATTTTTTGCTGGATAAATTTGGATCATATATTGGTCATTCTACTTTTTCTCAAGTTTGATTCCAGGTAAAGGTGGCAATATTTCTATAAATGAGAGTTATTGGACTTTTTATACCCATTAAAAATACCGATTGAGAATAATTGGAAGGGATATTATTGAGAGAATTATAGAATACCCATAGGTCCCATTGAAAATAGTTAAATGAATAATTATTAAATAATTATTGGTTAATGTTTAATAGTTAATTATTAATGATAATTTAATTATTTTTTAATTTTAAAATGTATTTATATAAATTGTTAATAAATAAAATTTATTTTTTATTTTAAAATCATAACTTCTACCGATAGTCGAACTACCACCAGATCATCAGCTTGCCACCACCAATTGTAGTCGGGTAGCGGGCGGTGGCCGTACAATCACCACCAGCATTTAATTTCCAATAGGAAATTTTAATAGAATCCCAATGGGAATTAGAAAATTTTAATCCCATTAAATTTAATTTTCTCCCAATTTCAAAATTTAATGAGGATATCATATTTTCCATTCGCAATAATTCTCTACCAATTTAAATCCCACCCAATTTCTTTCTAATCCCTCCCAATTACCTACCCCTAATTCTAGGGTTTACAAATTCTGGGCTGTCGTGATTTTATACCTTGGAAATCAGTGTGGTTTGCTTTAGTGGCTATCAATGGCGATCTGAGTATTGATTTTAAGAATGGATGCTGCGGATAAATATTTTTTAAATTATCATTTATGAATTTAATAAATATAATCATTATTATTATTATTATTAAGCAGAAAGACTCCCATTTGAAATCTCATAGTTAAGCTTCTTTTCATCTTATCACCTAATCTAATCTTCTTCCAAATATTAGAAGTGAACAATCTTCCTATGTGGCTTTGTTGAATCCTTTTATAGTGTAAATCAAATATATAATCGATATATGGCAAAGGAAAATTTAAAAAGAAAAAAGTGATTTTGTACTGTTAAATAATTTGTAATAGTAAATGAATGAGATTTGGGATTATGGAAATCTTTACTAGTTGAGAAAATATTTCATATATCCACTCCATCACATAAAATGGTGGAGTCTAAAACAATTAGAGGGGATAATCTATAATTTAAAAGATATTTTATTTATGCACTAAAGATATAAAAAATTATATTATTAATTTATAACACTAAAAATAAAGAAATAAGGAATATATAAAATATTTTTTCCTCGTTGGTTAATTCAGAGATTAGAGGCACATATTATCTTAACTTGGTAGGCAACTCACATACGATAAAAATGTAAATCCTTGTAATAATATAAGTGATAAAAAAAAAACTTATATTGTTTATCTTATTTTCAAATCTTACGATAGTTGTCAAAATATTTTCTGATATGTCAATAGCTATTGGACATGTCATTAGCTTTAACTATAATAGTACAGCTATTAGACATGCGATAGCTTTAACTATAATAACGTCCAGTTGTGCAATCATTGTATAAGAACTTTAATTATATCCTTTTGTAAATATCTTCCTCACTTATTCGCAATTATTTTATATTTATCCTTTTAAATATAGTAGGCTATACCTATGATATCCATGAGATATGAAGTAACCATGTAACACTGTTAAATAAGTAGAACTTCTAGATTTATGAATATGATTTTTTTTTTCTTTTAAAGTGCTATCTGGGTGAAATGTACTTTTACTGATCATTACTCATGATAGGCAAAAACATAATAAATTAATTGTTAAAAAAAATCATTATAATATGAACTTAATTATTTGAATAGAAATGATCATTTGGTGTTCCTTTTTAATAGTCTTCCATTAATAGAATTTTTTCAAAACATAGAAAAGTATGATTCTTCATTACTTCAACTAACAACATTATTACATAATTTGTTTTACTTTTCAATTCATTAACAAAGGAACTATATGTTGAAAATTTATGACAAACATAATTAAAAACACACAAAAAAAAATCAATATTCAAAAAATTAATATGTATCAAATTTCAAATTAATAGTGAACACACCCCACGCTTGGCATGGGTTCTTAAAAACTATAGTTTTATAGGAAGACGGAATATGTTGTAGTCATTTATAAATGGTTAATGCATAGAGATTAGTAGTGGATTTAGGGTGAGGGCACTAGAGGCATTAAACTCCACTATCTCCAACAAAATCCTATTATTCCTATTGTATGTTTTAAAATCTTTATGTTGTGTAAGTGAATTCACATACTAAATTCTTATAGTAAGTGATATAATATATATAATAAAACAAAATTACTCATCACATTCTATAAAAAAAATACAAAACAAAAAAGAATGATTTTATCTTGATATCACATCATTTATTATGTCAATTCACTCTATGAATTCACTAGTGTCAACTAATTTTGAAAATAGAAAATTGAAAATTCTCTTCCAAGTTTTATATTGTTATTCTCCTAACAAATAGAGGATAGATTATTTGTCCCAATATAATGTGTACCAATTGTGATACCCTAATCCCACGTTGGAAAGTTAATAAATGAAAGAAATGTATATAAGACCCTACCTGATAAACTACCAATAATTTCGCTTAAGCATTTTGGGCTAGTGAGGACAAAGTTCAAAAGTTATTTGATCAGTCCGTTGGATTGGGGTGTTACAATTAGTATTAGAGCCGACCTAGTTCGAGAGCTATGTGCAAGAGCCACCTCTTGAACTCACCAGCGGGATAAAGTGTTACGTACGGGAATCACTTGGGTCAAAGAAAGTAATGGGTTGGACCTTGCGTTCTCGCTTAAGGGGCCAAGAATGTGATATCCGAATCCCACATCGGAAAGTTAACGAATAAAAGGAATTTATATAAAACCTTACCTGATAGACAACTAATAACTTGGTTTAAGCATTTTGGATTAATGAGGACAAAAGTCCAAAAGCTATTGGGTCCAATCTGTTGGACCAGGGCATTATGTGCAAGAGCCAACCTACCTGTGAGCGGAAGAATGTGATATTTCAGTTCTGTATCGGAAAGTTAATAAATGAAAGGAGATAGACTACTAATAATTTAGTTTAAACATTTTGGACTAGTGAAAACAAAGTCCAAAAGTTATTGGCTCGGTCTGTTGGATTAGGGCGTTACACCAACCATGTTTTGTTAATAAAACGTTTTAGTTTCATTAATAAATATTAAATTCTAAAATAAAATGTATCAATTTTAGTTGAAAGCCATGATTGGCACATATTACCCTAAAATAAGATGTATAAATTTTAGTTGGAAGACATGATTGGCATATATTAGTTGGGATAGAGGATTGTAACTATAACAACTCCTTGGACACAAGGACAAGTAACATATTAGGAAATCAAAATTTTTATCCCACTATCATATTCTTCTTTCGTTTCACAATTTTTTTTTTTGTTTAAAAAAAAGTCCACTTGTGAATTAAACTTTTATATTATTCATACTAATAATGATTATATAGAGCACAAAATTAAAAAAGAAGAATAAAAGTAGAAAATTATATCTTTAATTATATATTAAATGTATCTTATTTTATAACTGAAAGAAAAAAGTTATAATAGTTTAAAAGTGGACTCCTTTTTTAGATGAAAGAAATATGAATATTCTTTTATTTTTATCAAAATAATTTCATTTTATTTAAAATTTCAGTAAAATAACTAATTAGAAGACGTAAATTACTTACTGTTTGCATATAATTTAATTGATTGTGTTATTTAATTTTCATTCTAGTATTCATGATTAGTAGGCTCATGAATTTGTACCAAAAAACAAAGTCAGATAAATTTGATAAGATGGTTTCCAACATCAATATATTACAGCAATTTTGAAACAACTAAACAGCAATTTGTGATAAGAAATATAACTGTTGCTGAATTCTTCGTCTCACTTTTTTTCTTGAACCACTTTGTCTCACTTTCAATTAATCTGACATCTACCTATGGTTGGGTTCAATTAATATTTTTTTCTTGACTAAAAAATCCATAGTCGCTACCAAAGATGCGTACTAGGTAAATTCTGCCCCTGTGTATTAGCCCACAAACCACACAGGAGATGTAAACTGCACTAGACAAGCCCTGTGGGATGGGCTCAGCCAAGAAAGTGTCAGTAAAGGGATTTGAACTTGTGACCTTACAGTTACGCGCTCGCCCACCACACTCAATTAATTTTAATGAATGGAAAACTGTCAAACTAATCCACAATCTATTTATTTATTACTAATTCAAAGCCGGGTGGGTTGTGCTTAATTAATTTTAATTAACGGGACAAGGGTCAAATTAATCTATTTTGGAATGGGTACTTATAAAGTGAGCTACATATCCTTAGGGATGGCAAATTACCCCCGACCCGACGGGTTACCCGAAACCCGAACCCGGTCAAAACCCGATTGACCGGGTTTTTTCGGGTTCGGGTTCGGGTTCGGGGATGGGAATAAAACCCGGGGTCGGGTCGGGTCGGGTTCAGGGGTATCTATACCCGCCCCGACCCCGAACCCGACCCCGACCCCGAATGTTCGGGTTCGGGGAAAACCTGATCCCCGAACCCGAAAAAAACCCGACCCCGTCCTTTATATATTTTAAATATTATTTCATGTTTTAATTTTTATATTTAGTATTTGTCACTTGTAAATATGTAGCAAAGTTGATTTAGAAAAAAAAAATACCACTTGAAATTAAGAACTTTATTTATCTATTTTTTATTTATGTTTATTTACTCATTCTAATTATACTTTTGCCACAAGCTATTACTTCTATTCACCCCCAACAAATATGCAACATAATATTTCCTTGCCACTCGTGTTTGTAAAATAAATAATTGAGCATATCAACATAACTTTTATTTAATAGTGGATTCTCTTTGTTTAAACAAAAAGAAATTAAAAATAAATTCTTTTTTTAAGGAAACAAAAAGAATAAGTATAATTATTTTTTAGTACAATTAACTAATTATAAAAAATTTAGTTTTTGCTTTTGTACTCTATTTTACTTCAAAAAGAAAGGAACTTCCTTCTAATAGTACAAAGATTATGCTTCAATAGTTATTTGTCTTGTAACCTTCCAATGAACTACTTATAATGTAATGATGTTAAGAAAATAATTAATAAGCATTTTATATGTCATAACTATGCTTTGCAAGTCTAATTAACTATTTGAGATTGTAAGCTATGAGTTATAATTCATACATTTATACATACATATTAAGTCATCATTAAATTCATAACTCATAGAGTGTATGATTCATCATTCATACAAATTACATTGAGTTATATTTATACATATAAGAAGTGTTATATATATATATATAAATATAAGATAATGGAGCTACTTGAGTAAATGCTATTGTTTTGAGTATTTGACCAATTGATTTGTATTACTATTACATATGACATGTATTATATTAGTTTTACTCATATATTAGAATTGATTGAATATAATATAAAAATTGAAGAAATGAACATGTTTATAATTTTAAATGAAATAAAGTTAAATAACAAGCAAAATGTTGTTCTATATAGTGACACCATTTTTACTTTTAATAATCTTTGTGACATTGTATATGGTTATAGTGTTTCATATACACTAATCTTAAAAACTTTATAAAATTTTTCATTAAATTATTGCTTCTTTTTTTCATTAAATTGTTGCTTCATATTTATTTATATGTACTTTATCAAAAAAATATAAGATTATGGAGCTTATTAACTAAATGCTAGTGTTTTGAGCATTTGACCAATTGATTTGTATTGCTAGTACATATGATATGTATTTATATTAGTTTTACTCATATATTAGAATTGATTAAGTATAATATAAGAATTGAATAAATGAATATATTTATAATTTTGAATGAAATAAACTTAAACAACAAACAAAATGTTTTTCTATATAGTGACACTATTTTGTACTTTTAATAATCTTGGTGACATTGTATATTTCCATTAATCAAACATTAGGTAATAGATGTTGATCTTGACTTGTAAGAAAGCGAAGCATTTGAATGTCCTTTATTAAAAGATATATAGTCCTAGTGTTTCATATATACTAATCTTAAAAACTTTATTAATTTTTTCATTAAATTATTACTTTTTTTCCCATTAAATAAATGCTTCATATATTGTTTAGTTTTTTTGAATTGTTAAATAAGTCAAATATTTTATAACTAATAAGTTTGATTTGATAATTGTAATATAATGGCATTAGTGTAGTAATTGAGATATTAAAATAGTAACAATAATATTAGTACATTACATCATACAAGGAATTTTTTTTTATTAAAAAATGTAAAAATTATTGAAAAATATGGTAAATATATGAAAAAATAGAGTTGTTTCACAGGTTCGGGTTTCGGGTTTCGAGGTCGGGTTTCGGGTTTCGGGGGGTTGGGGTTCGGGTTTTGGGATCGGGTTTTGGGGTTCGGTTTGGTACATGAGAACCGAAACCCGATCGGGGTCGGGTATGGGTTTTGAAAATAAAACCCGATCGGGTTCGGGTTCGGGTTCGGGTATAACATAAAATTTCGGGTTCGAGTTCGGGTATAGCAAACCCGGCCCCGAACCCAAAAATTGCCATTCCTACATATCCTTCAGAGAATAACAAGGATGGAGTAATTCAACTATATTGACCTTGATACGATGAAGTACATTAACTTTCCTGTTTGGTCATCTTAATTAAGGTTAACTTCTTTAATTTGTTAAAAGGATAGAAAATAACTTTTCAAACCAAGTAATTCGGCATATTCTGATAATTATGTCATTAATCATACTCCAAACAAAAGAGTAGAAGAACAATCTATACAATTGAATGGTCAATCCCATCTTTTTTCAAGAGAACGCACAAAAATTTTGGAATCATTAGTTTTGATTCATTCTTGTTTGGTGATTATGCTATGACTTTTGACAGATTAAACGATAAGGGAGAATAATCTTATTCCATCTGGGATTCCCATGTCTATTTCAAAGCATAGATTGGTTAAGAATAGGATTCACATAATCTTGAAGAGTTGATGTAGCTGTGACTTTTGTGTCGGAAAGCAGTTTTTGATAATGATTTGAGAGGGGAAAAAGAAAAGAAGAAAATATACTATTGGTTGTGCAACCTTTCTCATTAGGAATAAAGAAATTCATCCTTTTCTTGCTTTTTAAATTGTTTGGTTTAATGTGTTCTATGCTCAATTCAATCATAATAGAAAAAGTGTCCTACAAATTTTAGTTGCCCCACTACAAGATAATTGTTTTTTTCTCTTTTAGAAAAAAAAACAATTATCGTGTAGTGGGGCAGAATTTGACATGAAGTACTGCATGTTTTATTAATTAAGTAACAAAATGTAAAAAACTACCTCTCAGGAAAAAAACACAAAAAAAAGTTTTATTAACAGAGTTGATGACAAAGAAGGAACTTGTCGAGTTATTAGTTTTTAAATCAAATCTAAAAGAAATAATAAAAATTGGGTTTGTTGTTCCAATATGCTTTTTTCATTTTAAATTAAAGATAAATTATTTTTTAAATTATTTTTTTTTTCAAATTGTGAAAGTCGAATTTGCCAAATCAACATTAGAAAAATTTCTATTAAGAGCATACTAAAATACACAATCAGTTAAGAGGGCATAACTGTTAAAGATTTATTAGTAGGGATATTAAAATATCTTTTCTGTTTCTTTAATTAGAAAAGGACTATCATGGCCTTCTTTTACTCATTTAAAATCATACGTTTGTCTTCACTCTTTTAAATTAATTTTGTACACCACGGTTCATACTCTGCATTCTGGGTGTAAACCTAATCCCTATGATGGCCAATTATTTGAACTTTTAAAGCATAAAATTGGACTATTATAGTACTATTTAAAAGAGAGAAGTGATTAGTATGGGACTACAAGAGAAAAGCCAATTTATAGAATGAGTAACAGAGAAAACTGTCTCAATTATTCATGGAGTAATGAATCTAAAACTAATAGGCCTCAACTACACATAGAGAAATGTATTAGAACCCAAAAGACATCATTATATGGCAATTATTTTCTGATTCTTGTGTGCTCTTCACAATTTTGCGGTCTCATTGTGGTGTTGATGTTCAAAAAGTCCCATTTCTTTCCATTATTACTCGTTTCGTCCAAAAAAAAAATTTACTTTTAAATATTATATATTTTTTTAAAAAAATTATAAGATATAACACACTTAATATACAATTAAATTTATATTTTTATATTTTAATATTTTAATCTTATTTTTAAATTTAAAATATACATTTTCATTATTAATAAGAATAATATAAGAATTTTATGTTAAAAGTAGTTTTTTTTAATTTTTTTTTTTTTGGAAGCAGAATGAATAATTGTATACTCAAGAATTACCTCCATTGTGCTGCAATCAACTTGCTTACCCAAGACGCTAAGCAAACTAATGCACTGCCACACGTACAATGAAACTATGTAATTGGTTGAAGAGAACACAAAAAGAGAAAAAAACATATTTTATTAATTGGGTGGTACGTGAGAGAAGGGCAAGATAGGATTTTGTTAATTTAAAAAAAAAAACTTAAAAAGTATTTAAATGTCTTTAATGCAATAAAATTTTAAAATTTATGCCCTCTTTAATAATTTAATATGTCCTCAATCAAGATTTTTTTCCCAATTTTTTTTTTCTACCTCTAACACTAGGGTTTTGGTTCCTCCCATACCTCCTGTACAATCTTTCTTTTTAACTTCTAAATAATATTCAGTTAATTTCACTGTGGTAAAATTTGATAATTATACAAACCAAATCCTCCACAATAAATCTAGAGAATATTCGTTAAAAAAAATAGAAATTAATTATACTAAAAAAGAAAAAATTATTGTGAGGAAAGTCACTGTAACCTAATTGGAAAAAACCTTCAATTGGCAGTGCAAAGTCAATGATCAAAACCATTCTCGACTCCATTCATCTTTGTCTTCTGAACGTAAGAAAAATCAACGAGAACGAAATGTTTAACTTCAAAGCATGAAAGCGCTATGATAGTACAATTCATGCATGTCATAAAAAAAAAACGTATCCCGTGTATTATTATATATCATTTTCAATCCCATCGGATGTGCTTAACCGAATTGAAATATAATAATATTATTGACTGTTTATTCTTATGAGAAGTAAAAAACCATGGTATCTCTTAGGTTAACGATCACATGTTTTGTGAACAAAAATTCTGCTAATTTGTGATTAATCACTATTTCATCAAGGTTTGTTAATCAATAATCATTCAATATTTGATTACTCATTGTTCTTTTGTCGTTGACAAGGGAATCCGCAGCCACTGCTTAAAGATGTGCATCGGGTAAATCCCGCTCCTGTGAAATAACCCGCAAACTTTCCTAGGAGAAATAACTCGCACTAGGCAAGTCATGTGTGACTGACTCAACTAAAAAAATGTCAGCAGAGAGATTTAACATCGTGAGTATATATTTGATTACTCATTGTTCTTGGCCAGATAGAAGGTGAGACTTTATTATTATTTTTCCTCATTTTGCCTTCATTTTTTCAGAGTCATACTTAATACTTATGAGTAGATATTGAATGAAGAGATTGTGTCAGGGTATAATTTTGTAATCTGACTTGATTCAGTGAGGATAGAACTAGGACCCTAAAATCACGAGGTACAGAATATTAATTAATTTTTTTTTAAAAAAAAGGGAATATTAAGTGTTATAGAAAAATTCATAACTCTTGACTCTTTATTATTTTGTTTATTTATGTAATAAGCGTTTAAATTTACTTTTGACTATGTTCAGCACTTTTCAATGATGGGATTATTTGGGAACAATGTAAGGAAAAAGGAGATTTCACGAAATGTGAGAGTACAATATAAGGGGAAAATTAGAAGAGATTTTACAAAAATTATTCAGAAGCAATTATGACAAATTTTTTTCAAAATTATAAAATTTATTAGGCTAAATTATAGTTTTTAAAATTCATGGTTGCAACTGCACAGTGCACATCATGTTTATATGTAACTCCAACCTTGTTATTTGGGGCGCAAAAATTTTTACAATTTTGGGTAGGTTATTCAAATTAAATTATAAGTCATAAAAGTAAAATTAAAAATTTATTTCTTTTCTGGGATTAATTTATTTTACTAAATAATTGTTTAGGTGCAGCTCTGAATATATTAGGTGGTTTATTATATGGGAAATGGGGGAGTAGTTGATTTTTATTTCAAATTTGTCTTGTTGTGATGCTAGACTTAATTATTTCGTACGAGAGAAGCCACTGCATGGTAATATCACCATCCTTAAAATGAAAAAATATATATATATATAAATAAGAAACATGGTTCAAAAGTTTGGCACTCAAACGTGGGCTGGCTGTGAACCGATGACATTTATTCAAGTCACAGCTGAAATTCATTGGACAAAGTTAATTTAAGTGCGCCGGCTTGACTAACAACGTTGGATAGAATTTTGCCGAGATTAAAAGCTGTCCACGTTAAATGAACATAACCTGTCATTTTCCATTTTAGCTGGACTAACGTTGTCACGGGAAACTTCGGCCCGGGGAGGCACCACTTGACCTTCCACGCCAGCCTTTCCGCCTTTCCACCTTTCCACACTTCAACATCACCTGCATCAAGGAAGGGTCTTCCCTTGTCAAAGTCTTGTACACGTGAAACCTTAATCTTTCACAAAACTATGGATTACAAAAGTTACTTTAAATTTGTTATAGTTGCTAATTTAGTTTTATTTTATGGAGTTATTAGGACGTTTTTATCTAGATAACATTTCTAGCCAAGTTATTCTCAATTAACATGCATATATTGCAACGGTTGATTTGAAACTTGACGAGGCCAGGGTCGTTTCTCATTTGCTTATGTCATGTACTATTTTTGAGTTTAATTGGTTTTTAAATTTTGTTCACATAAAATGTCCCATGAAAATTGAATATTCATTTGCCTTTCTTATATATATTTTTTTAACAATAACGTTAGAATATTTATTACAATTGTAAACTGTATATGATATAACCTCAAAAAGTTAATTACTTTTCATGGTATTTAATCTTAACTACGAAAAAAAGTGCAACAACTGTCGACAAACAAAAAACACAACAGATTGCACAAAAGATTGATGTTTTCGATTAGCGCACGATAACCTTTACATCAATAATAATCAGGAATACTTTACAATTTAACTTATCGACCTCTATTTGAGTATCACAAACTGCATGTAACCAAAGAACCACTGAACTCAAACGCTGGTTCCTAACTCCTGCCCATGCTTTTTGAACATCTCAAAACTGTAAGTTGCAAAAGAATTACTGAACGCAGATTCTAGTTTTTAGCTTCTGCTCATGTCTTTCTTGATGCTGCATTGTACATCGATAGCCCTTCATCCCAAGTTAGTATTCTTCTTAGTAGAAATGTGAGAAGAAAAGTACAACTATGTGTGGTTTGAACCTGTCGCAAGGGTGCTGTCAACTTTTGCAACCTTTCATATGAAGAGACACAAACACCTTCAAAATAGAGAATTAGACTCTATAAATAGGGATAAAAAAAATAAAATCGCACTTACATTACACTAAAATCGCCCTCAATTACTCAAAACGAAGGAAGATTGTCAGACATATTTTATTGAAATCCTTTCTTATATTCAATGTAAGATTTTATGTCCGTTGAATTTGCAGTGTGTAAATTTAACCACTTGGAAATTGGAAGACAAAAGCTACTGCAGATGATTTTTTAGCTTGACCAAACATTCATAATTAAAGTGGTCAAACAAATAGCTTATTTATGTTGCATTCACATATGAAAAGATTATGCTAAAAGGAGGTGTGCTCCCCCACTTTGACCGCAGTGAAAGATAATTATTTCCAAATTTGACTCCCTTTGATTGTTACGTTTTAATTAATCTAAATAATTGCTGGCATCTCGAACCCTTTTTTTTTGTTTTTCCCCAAAATAGCCGTGGAGTAGGTTATTGCATCTAAAGGAATGATTTCATCTAGAGCACACTATTCTGTACTGTACCAAATATGGTAGAAATAATTGACACGAAATATTTTGAGATAAAAAAAATTATCAAGTAATTATTGTTATCAGTGATTTGATAGAGAATTCTTCACCAACCATAGATGACACGCTACACGACAATGAAGTTGAAAGCATTTACCCCACATCGATCCCTATGAAATATTACGACTTCTTTTGTTATTGGTCCACGCTTTCATCATTATCCATTCTCTCAGTGGAAGACATGATAATTACCATATATTATTCAATTTAAAAATATTTATTCACTATTACTATTATTTTAATAAATTACATAACTCTTTAAGTTATATATATACTTTCTTCGTTTTAAAAAAAATTATTTTAATTTAAATATAATTTTTTAATTAATTATTAAATATAATATATTTAATACATTAATTAAATATATATTTTTATATTTATATTTTTAAATTATAAATATATATAATTAATATTAATAAAAATATTTTAAAATTTTAATTTAAAAATGAAATTTTTTTTAAATAAAAAAAATCTGAAATTGAAATTTTTTTAACAGTAAAGTTTGAAATTAGGGAATTTGACCTTTAGTTGGTTGGCGGGGTGTGGCTAAGGTTGAAGATCAAGTTTCCTTGCACGAATTCCTAGGTTTAGAAGTCACAGACCAAGAAAAAGATTTTTTGTTTCTTTGAATTGGTTATTATCCCATGTGCCAAATAGAAAGTAGTACTTAATAGATTACTATAACATTTTCCTCTTGAATATTTGAATGTTGATAAGTCGGCATAACTTTGAATAGTTATAAAATGGACTTTGTTCTCATCACAAAGGTTTTGTAGTAATTTTTAATAGCGTAAGGCATTGAATGTGAACGGATGTTACTGGATTCTGAGACGTAATTTCCAAGCGAATCAGATAGTAGTATTAATTTATAACTTCTTAATTGAGAACAAGCAACTGTGATATGATAGTTATAGTCATAATTGTTCATCTTAAAAGTTGCGATTCAAAACTCATAAGTATGAAATTTTGTAATTTGTGATAGGATAGGATATTCAAATAATAATAATAATAACTTGTTCCTCCTTATTTCTCATAAAAAAATATTTTTAATTTAATATAAATTTTTTAACATTACAAATTTTGACACACTTAATGCAATATTAAATATATATTTGTATTATTACTTTTTAATTTAAAATATTCATTGTCATTACTAGTCAGTGTAATGCGAGAATTTCGTACAAAAATTAGATTTTTTTTAAAGAAATTTTTTAAAACTAGACTCTCTTTTTTTTGTGAAAATGGGGAAAAACTTCACTTAAAAAAAAAAATTTGACTCAAGAAGTCACAAAGCAAAACAATAGTTTTTAGAAATTAAGAATCTTGCAATAATTTAAAATAGTGTGAGGTATTTAAAAAATAAATATGTAACATTGCCTAACCCTATAACTCAAAAAGTCATAAAACAAATAAACAAGAACGTTCTAAAATCTAGATCTTTGATGTTATTTTAGGTAGAGTAGTTGTCACATAAGTCTAAAAATATCAGATGAACAAGAAGAGACGATAAACTTTGAATAAAATATTCATGTTTTTTCAATGAAATGAAATTTTGGAAGAATATATGCAACACGAGACATGCGCATGTTCACGCATGGGATGCGGAATGCAGACTGGTCCTGGTCCTTGTCTACCAACTTGCATGTTTTGTTGTAGCCGAAACGCTTCGTAATTTAATCGTGTCCCCCTACCCTACCTTTGATTAAGTGCGGCAAACGAATTGATACAGGCTTTTCACTGTGGATGTTGATTTGTGTGGATGAAATCAGTTTTTAAGAAAACGCATGATTTATGATGTGGGCTACTCATGAAGGGGATTTACTATGCTAGGGATAGTGCTTATCAAGTTGGAAATATTATATGAGTCAAAGCAAGTAAACACTGGTAGATTTTTTTTTTTTTTTTAAAGTGTTAATACTTCGTTTACTTTTATTTACTGTAAAAGTGAAAGAGATATCTAAAGTTAAATATTAAGCTTAACCATCACACGAAACAAAAAGTTCATGCCAGCTAGTTTAGTAATGTCAATGACAATGAACATATTTTGATTATGGATCACACAGGTTAATTTTTTCAAAATCACTATTAACTGATACCATGTAAAAATTAACAATATTTCAACAGTTGAAATATTGTGAGTTGCATTTCATTCATTTTCTCACGGGATTTTTTCCCAATTGAATTCTGTGTACTACTATTATGTACTTAGAATGTCATAATTTTATTAATATATTTTACTCATTGTACTCTAGATATATATATATATATATATATATATTTATCAAAGTAGATTTTTTTTATCTCACAATTATATAAGTATGACGTTTTATTTTGTTAAAAGGATCACTTCGTTTAACTTTTAAATGAAATAACATCATTTTAAAAGGACAATACATTATAGGTGCCTATTAGTAAGGTTAATTAAAAATTTGATATCTATTTTTATATCACTCTCAATGTTTATGAAAATTAACGTAGAGAAGATATACCGTAATGGCAAGAACTTTCCCACTAACAAATTTCCCAAACTTTATGATGAGATAATACAGCATACTTTGCTTCAATCTTTGTAAAGTTCTTGATCACCTTTTTTTCTCTAGGAACTTACACAAATGCTGTTTGGTGCTACTTTGTGCAGGGTATGAGAATTGGTGCAAGTTGGTGTCTGTTGTGTCCTCGTTTCTTAATGTGGAATTTTCAATTTAACAAGATGAGATGAGGGTACTAGTGAGAATGTTTCTAATGTATATTCGTTGAATGATTTGGAAAGTGAGGAACTTATACAGATTTGAGGATAAGCTTTTGCCAATGAAGAAGGTCATAAGGAAGATTGAGTTATTGGTGTATATGAATTTCTGTAAACTTTATCCTAATGTTCAAATCCCAGTAGACGGTTATGGTGGTTCTTCTTGCTACGTATTGAAGATCTACTCAGATTGTTTAGATTGGGGAAGGGTTCTACAGTTTGGCACTTATAAATTGAATCTGGATGGAAGTTCTATGGATAATCTAAGGTGATTTAGGTGGGGAAGTAGTGAGTCCTTAGAAATACATATGGAGAAATAATATTTGCTTATTATGAGTTTTTTGGGGTGAATCAAAACATGGTTGGAGAGGTTCGTGCACTGCTTTTGGGGTTATATTTGTGTTAGCGACTTAATGTCCAAGGTTGAGGTTAAATGTGACTTTCAAATCTTGGTGGATATGCTTCAAAGTAAGGTTGCCATTCCTTGATTTCTACATGTCTATTTCATAAGATTTCGCGATATAAGGGGTTAATAGTAATTATGATGCATTGCTTAATTTGTGGATGGGTTGGCTAAGTTAGCTTATATGGATAGATATTTTCAAGTGATTAGTGGTCAAGACACGATGCCAAATGCAATTAAAACTTCTTTGAGTTTGGACATAAATAAGGCATTTTGTAATGCTGAAATAGTGATAGGTCTTTCACTATTTTCTGGTTTTGGGAGAGGTACAGTTTGGTCCCTTTCCCTTTATATTTCTTTATATAATATTAATAAAGTGGTAACCAAACTTGTCAATCGTACAATGGCTATTTTTTTTTTAAAAAAAATCTTCGTAAGTTCTTTTCCCTTGTAGCTTACTTGGTCTATTAGTTCATTGTATGTGTTTAAATGTTGGTGAATTAACAAATTATAATTTGATTATGATTTGATAATTATTAGTTTATTTAGTTTCTAATTATATTTAGATTTAGTAATTATTAGTTAAATTGTATTTGAAATGTTTTAGAAAAATAGATTTTGAGTATGATTTGATTATCAAATCCTAATTTTTTTTTATTAGGTATGAGATTTATATAAAAGACCCATGGTTATTAGTTTTAGTGAACTTCGGAAAAATAAAAAAAGAAAGACTCCAAAAAAATAGAGTTGTAAGGAGTAGAAGTTTCTTTTTACCGTTTATGTTTTTAAAGTGTAAGGTTTTTTTCCTACTTTATTTGAAGTGTAGGGTTTTGTTCCTACTTTATTGTTAACCTCCAAATAAATTATTTCATTGTCTTTCTGCTGCGTGATTCTTATACGTAGGATTTTTATATCCTACATGTGGTATCAGAGCTAGCAACATTAGTTGTTAGTTTTTTTATCTTGGTGATTTTTTTGCAAGAGAAGCTAAAAATTATTCGTTAGCCATGGATAATTGGAACATAGTATGTGTTGTTTCAAAACTCACGGGAAAACAAAATTATAAATTTTGGATGATCCAGATGGAAATACACATCCGAGCATGTGATTTGTTGCAATTCATTCAAAAGGAGGTACTAGATACTATTGATACTGAAACTAAAAGAAATGTATATTTGACATTATCTTAAATTCATCAAGCAATTGATATGTCAATTTTTCATAAAATTTGTGCTCCTAAAACTGCCAAATAAGTAGGAATATTTGAAAAGAGCATATATTGGCATATATCAAGTTCGAAAAAATAATATGTTATTATTGAAGAGAAAATTTGAGTTATGTTCTATGGAGAAATTTGAAAAAATTGAGAATTATTTATCTCGTTTGTTAGATATCAAGAATGAGATGAAGTTTAATGGGTATATTCTTAATGATGAATTCTTTGTGGAAAAAGGTCTTAATTCACTATGTATGAATACTACAAAAAATTTGGCTTTTAGTGACGAAATACCTAGTGACGAAAAAAAATTTCATCACTAAATACCCCCTTTAGTGACAAAAAATTTTGCCATCACAAAATTTTCATCTACTTTCAAACTTTAGTGACGAATCACCGGAAGTCGTCACTAAAGAGTGTGGAGGGAAGCTTTCCCGCCAAAATGGTTGCAATTAGTGATGAGAAATTAGTGACGACATTCATTCTTGTCACTAAAATCATAAATTTTATTTTTTGTTATCACCAATTTTAATACCTTTTAGTAACGATATTCTTTGTCGTCACCAATTTGAATGTCCTTTAGTGACGAATTTTTTTCGTCAGTAATTTCTTATCACATATGTAACCTATATTACTTATATATGATTTTTAATTAAATTCTTAATTATATGAATATATGTGAAATATCATAAATTCAAAAATAAAATTTTTTTTAGTGTATTATAAAAATGAATTTCTGGTGCAAAGGAAAATTTAATTAGTAGAATAGGCACAATAAAAATGAAAATAGTTATAATCTTTTAGTTCATGTTTTTATACATATATAGTTTCAATGTGTAATATTATTAAATGGAGATATAAAATATTTATTTTAGTGTATAATAAAACGAAATATTGTAAATTTTAAGAAGAATATATGTGTTAAACCAATTAATTTGGGATTAAGTAGATAAAATGTTTTGGACTAAATTGATTGGGCCACAACTTATATAAGGAATGGGTTAATTTGGTTAAGAATAATGATTGGGCTATGTAATTTATTTATTGGGCCAATGTTAATTTTTGAAATTTATAATTCTTAATTTGTAATAATTGCACTAAGACACCATAATATATATGAATTTGCCTACATTATTTGATGTACAAATAGAGTATTTTTTAAGATATACTATCACCTAATTATACTTGGATTTGTTTGGCTAAGAACAATAATTGGACTAAGTATACTTTTTCGTATGCCAAACCTAGCTTGCTCGTATTATGGCTTTAAATTTCTAATTGTTGTACTAAGACACCCTAACTTCAATCACACAATCTATTAGTATTACAATACATTATTAAGTAGTATAATGCAAGAAACTAATACAAGAAGAAGAAATTTTTATACTAAACTTTTTAAATTTATGACTCTTAATTTTTAATAATTGCACTAAGACACCCTAATATAATGAATTTGCCTATATTATTTTACTTCAAGCATAGAGTCTTTTTTTAGATACTCTATCAATTAATTATGATTGGATTTCCTTAGCTAAGACATGTTGATTGGACTAAGCATATTTTTCCTTAAGCCAAACTTAGATTACTTATATTATCGCTTTTAATTTCTAATAATTGTACTATGACACTTTACTAGTTATAATATTTTAATTTATATCTCTATATATAAAGTTTTAGTGTATAATATTATTAAATATGGATATGTAAAATATTTGTTTTTGTGTGTAATGAAATTAAATATTATAAATTTTAATAACAAAATATATATTGAGCTATATAATTAGGGATGGATTAAATAAAATATTTTGGGAAAAATTGATTGGCCACTACTTATATAATGATTGGACTTGTTGGGCTAAGGATCATGATTAGGTTATGTATTTGGCCAAACTTCACTTTTTAAATTTATGATTCTTAATTTTTAATAATTGCATTAAGACACCATAATATATATGAATTTGTCTACGTTATTTTACTTCAATCATAGAGTCTTTTTTTAGATACACTATCAATTTATTATGATTGGATTTCTTTGGCTAAGAATAATGATTGGACTAAACATATTTTTCTTTATGTCAAACTTAGCTCACTTATATTATTGCTCTTAATTTCTAAAAATTGTACTACGACACTCTAATAGTTATAATCTTTTAATGCATATCTCTTTATATAAAGTTTTAGTATATAATAATATTAAATATAGAGATAAAAAATATTTATTTTTGTGTGGAATGAAATTAAATATTATAAATTTTAATAACAAGATATGTATTGGACCATATAATTTGGGATATATCAAATAAAATATTTTGGGCTAAATTGATTGGCCACTACTTATATAATGATTGGACTTGTTGGGCTAAGGATCATGATTGGGTTAGTTATTGGGCAAAATTTAATTTTTAAAATTTATGGCTCTTATTTTTTAATAATTGCACTAAGATACCCTAATATATATGAATTTGCCTGTATTATTTTACTTCAAGCATAGAGTCTTTTTTTAGATACCCTATCAATTAATTATGATTGGATTTCCTTGGCTAAGACATGTTGATTGGACTAACCATATTTTTCCTTAAGTCAAACTTAGTTTATTTATATTATCGCTCTTAATTTCTAATAATTATACTAGGACACCCTAATAGTTATAATCTTTTAATTTATATATCTATAGATAAAGTTTTAGTGTATAATATTATTAAATATGGATATATAAAATATTTGTTTTGGTGTGTAATGAAATTAAATATTGCAAATTTTAATAACAAAATATGTATTGAGCAATATAATTAGGGATGGATTAAATAAAATATTTTGGCCAAAATTCATTGGTCACAACTTATATAATGATTGGACTTGTTGGGTTAAGAATCATGATGGATTATGTAATTTATCCATTGGCCCAAACTTAACTTTTTAAATTTATGGCTCTTAATTTTTAATAATCACGCTAGGACTATATATGAATTTGCCTACATTATTTTACTTCAAGTATAGATTTTTTTTAAATACACTGTCAATTAATTATGATTGAATTCCCTTGGCTAAGACATGTTGATTTGACTAAGCATATTCTTCCTTAAGCCAAATTTAGCTTACTTATATTACCGATCTTAATTTTTAATAATTATAGTAGGACACCCTAATATTTTGCTTGTCCATATAATTGTATTTTAATCACACATTCTTTTTAGTATTACAATATAGTATTGACTAGTAGTAATTGGTTTATTTGGTTAAGAATAACAATTGAACTAAGGTTGTGTTTTTTTTTTCTCTGAAACGATAGAATTTTATTAAATTGCCAATGGCAAAAGATGTACAAGACTTAGCCAAAAAGGCTAAATGATCTTCATGGTTTGACAGTACATGACTGACCCATGAAGGAAAGTGCACAAGAAGACAAGAGAAATAAAAAGATTGCGCAAAAGAATTAATGTGATTAGTGCACAGATCACATCAATTGCAATCAAGACACCTATACAAACTAATTGATTGCCATCTACTAGAGAATCATAAAAATGCATGAAACTAATTGATTGCTCCATGCCTTGTATGATGCTACCGCATACGTTGAATAGCTCGGAAACCAAACTACTACCGAATACATTGAATAGCCCTGCAATCAAATTAGAAACAAAAGACCCCACAGTGGGGGAAAAAACCTCACATTGGAGGAACAAGGCCCTCTTAGTAGAGGGCACCAAAAAAAAAAAAAAATTTTCGGTGCTGCATTCGCACCGAAATCGCAACGCAATTCGCCCGCACTAATGCGCGTGAATTGCGGAGCTTTTTTGCCAAAAATCGCATTGTACGAAAGTGCCAAAAAGCAAACGCTTTTGTTTTTTCACTAAGGTTGTGTTTGATTGCATAGAATTGGGGCATAGAATTGGAATTGAAAGTTTCAATTCCAATTCTTGTGTTTGTTTTAACAAAAAATTTAAGAATTACAAAACTATTTCAATTCCATTTCCATGCAATTCTACAAATTGAGTTCTTTACTATTTCTCAAATTTTCTAATTCCAATTCCTAAAAAATTTCGTAGATCTTACAACCGGGTATTTATCGGGTCATAACAAAAATATGGGTCCATCGTCCTCTTCGCTTCTTTGTTGAGTTTGATCTTCTTTTTCCCTAAGCCATCGCGTCTTCTTCGCTTCGTTGTTTTCATCGCATTGCCGTCACCATCGTTGTCACTACCAGCTAGCCATTGGCGTGTACTACTACGGTGCTCTCTCTCCAAGAGGTTCGTAACTGTTGCCAACTTCAAACCCTAGTATTTTGTGTTTGTTTGGTGTGGGGTGGAGGTGGTTGTGTGGCGGCGGTGTCCGGAGAGCGAAGGGAGATGGGTTGTTTAGCCCTGTGGTTTTGCTTAATTTTTGGGTTGTTTAGCCCTGTGGTTTTGCTTGATTGATTTGGTATTTCAATCGATGGTGATAGGCATGGTTAAACTAAAACTAAGGATTTGTACTTTTCGTTTTTGAAGCAGTATATAGGTGGCTGATATCTGCCTGATATCCTTGCGACCTGCAATTTTGTTTTCCGATTCTTTCTTGGTTCATATTTTCAAAATTTTTAATTTTTTTATACAAAAGTCCTTTGATTATGTTTGTTAATCTATTTTCCAATTCTTTATGATGGGCATGGTTTCAATTTTATCAATGATTGCATTCAAGAAAACCTTTTTGTTTTTGTCTGTTTGAACGAATTCTCCTTTTTGTTCTTCCTGCTTGAATGAAGTCTCACATCACACTCCATTTAGGAAGTTTATGCGTTATTTGTTTGTACTGTTGTTATTGGCTGCCTTGGCACCTATCATAATGCCCCCTTTTAAGTTCCAGAAAGCCAGTTGCTTACTTTTCCTTTTTATCATTCACACACAACGTGGAAGTAAATCGAAAAAGATAAGGTGAAAGATCAACAAATGTCTACTGCTCTTCTGCATACTATCTACACCATTAATCTCCAATTCTGTCGAGTTTGGGAGGTTTTTATTGTTATAACTTCAGGCTTCGGCTGAAGAATAAACAAAGATTTTAAGCAGCAGAACTCTGAAAACTATGTTAGATATGCTGTATATATTTTATATTAATTTGAAGTACTGCCTCTTACCAAAATAGATGAAAATGAGATTTGAGATAACCAAGGTTGGTATATGGTAAAAAAACTCAGTGTTGATGTCCTTGGGATGACGTATGAAGAGGAACAAGTATTCTCCATTCTCTGGTTTCAGCTAATCATTTTGGCATAATAGTACACTAAAACTAAACTTGAAATATGACATCAGTATTGGAAGGACGAGGCAACTAAACCTTTCCTCTAGAAGAATTTATCTATTTGGCAATTACAAACCTCTGGCATTACCCAGTGGATGTTATTCCATGATTATGTAACATTTGCCTACCAATTTCTCTTTCCTTTTAAGTATAGAAATCATAAAGCTAACCGATGTACCTAACATCCTTAATTTTGCAAATTTCTATTATAACTATCCTAACATTTGCTTGAACAATTGGTTCTTTTCAGGATAAAGAGAGAAGTCCAACCAGAGCCCCTTTAACCTTAACCTTTTATATCTAAGAGATTCTTTCAGATCTACAGTAAAGGCAAGAAAGGCTGAAACTCTGAAAACTTCAACCTTCTTTCTTCTTGAGACAGTTTAAAGGGTGTTCTGCAATTCTTAGAGTGGAAAAAGGTCAGTTTTGATTGTTTTTCTCATCAAGGATAGTCTTATTTCAAGTTAAATTTCATTTGGAATTGGATTTTTTTTAATCAAGCATTGTGTCAACTCAATGGTGGATTCCTACTTCTCTGTATGTGCTATTGATTTCAATCCTGCTTTTGCTGAATTTTACTATTTTGTGTTTTGTAAGCATCAGAGAATGCCTTTGTATGGATTATGAAGTGATTGATGAAATGTCCAATCTGTTATGATAGTAAATTTCAGTGATGATTGGTATTGATTTGGGTAGTCTTTGTTTTTCCTGATTGTGAATTGAACATTCACTTGGAGGTCATGTATTGCGGTTATTAATGTAGTGCTCCCTATTCAAACACTTCAAGCTGTAGTGAGTTCGTTCACTTGCTCATTTTGGTTATGAATTTGGTTTTAGCTTATTAATCCAGTTTTTAGCTTATTTTGGTTTTTTATGAATTTGGATATGGTGATCAATGTGCAAAAATGATACTTTTTTGGTGATTTTTTATTATTGTTTGGTAGTGAGAGCTACTGACTTTTCATCTCCTCTGAAGCACTTTGTCATCCTTCTCAATATAATGTGGTATAATAATGATATCTCTTGTAAATATAATGTGGTATAATAATGATATTGTCTACTAATGCACATATTTCTGTCTTAGTGTGCTTTATGTGTCACTAACAAAATCTATTCCATGTTGTTTACTGCTTGTTTGCTGGGAAATGGTTTTAGTATTCTTACTGAATGAATGATTATGAAGCAGGGTTTTAGATCTTGCTAATTAGGACTGGATTGAACTTTTTGTGTTTGTAAGTTCAGAATTAGTTTAGTTCTTCCTTTCTATTTCAGTTTAGGGCTCAAAAACAGTTACATTGCACCCCGATTTATTATTGACCTGACAAAGGAAAGGAAAGCAGGGAAGCGCTAAATTTCGTTTTGATACATTTAATCATAATACATAGTTTGTACTTCTCACTTTTTCATTGTCTTGCCTATTCAAGATTCTTATTTGATTTTTTTCATTATTTTAATTATAGGACATGGATTTTCACTAGCCTGCGAATGAAGATGAGACTCAAAGCACAAATAAACGAAAAGTAATTGTTGCAACTCATATAATCACCATAGCTACCTTGGCCATTTGGTGGCATGAGAAGCATATTGTGAAGGAGCCTAGGCTTAACTTTAAGATAGCACGAGAAATATACCTAAGGTGACTTTATTATGGGAGTAATAGAGTTTGTAAGGATCAACTCCGACTCACTAAACATTGTTTTACGATCTTAGGTACTAACTTAAGAGAGCAAGGAGGCTTGAGAGATTCAATACATATAACTGTTGAAGAAGCAATTGCTATGTTTCTTTACGTGCTTGCTTATAATTTGAAGAATCGAAAAGTTAGTTTCAATTTCATAAGATCAGGTGAGACAGTTAGTCGGTACTTTAACATAGGCTTATGTGCTATTTTAAGAATACGAAAACAATATGTTATCCAACCAAAAACAGAAATTGAAGGATTCGAGGATGAAAAGTGGGATTGGTTTTAGGTAATTATTTTTTTAATTATTATTAGTCAATAATATTAATTTATAAGTTTTAACTATTTATTATGTGTTGTTTTGTGGTGGAATTGTCTTGAAGCATTAGATGGAACTCATATTAAAGTAAGTGTTCCACTTAGAAACCAAGGAAGATATAGAAATAGGAAGGCTAAGATATCAACAAATGTTCTGGTTGTATGCTCTCGTGACTTAAAGTTTACTTATGTATTGCTGGGATGGGAAGGATCTGCAACAGATAGTAAAATATTACGTGATGCATTAGTTAGACAAGATCCATTGATTGTTCCTAAGGATATGATTCAATTAGGCTTTTTTCACTTTTTCCCTTTTCATTTTTATTATTTTCAAATGTCTTTAAATATAAGAAAAAAAAACTACTATATTTAATTTTGTAGGAAAATACTTCCTTGTGGACGTGGGTTATACAAATGGCCCTGGTTTTTTAGCTTATTATAGAGGAGTTCGATATCATCTCAATGAGTGGTCGGCGAGGGGCAATAACCCACAAACTTCAAATGAGTTATTCAATCTTCGACACTCAGTAGCTAGAAATGTAATTGAAAGAGGGTTTGGTGTACTAAAAAAGCGATGGGGAATTTTGAGAAGTGAATCTTTTTTTGGTGTCAAAACACATGTCGATATCATTAATGCTTGCGTCATCCTTCATAATTTTATCTGAGTAGAAGAACCTAATGATCCATTATTGGATGAAGTTGATGCTGATCTTCTCGGGCAACAAAATGAAGATGATGACAATGCTAATGATGATGAAGACGAAGAGAATCTTCTGAACACACAAAGTGGTGTACATGTTGAACACTCTGATCGAATTACTATTTTACAATCTACTAATGATTGGACAAAGTTTAGGGATGCACTAGCACAAGCAATGTTTGTTGATTATCAAAATAGGCGTAGTAGATAGGAATTTATGTAATATTCAATACAATTGTTGGATTTAGTTTGAATTTATTATTATATCTTTAAGGATTTTATCATTTGACTTTAGACAGGATCTTATGTAATTATTAAGTACTTCATTTTCATTTTTGGCAACTTCATTTTGGTCCAAGCATGCATCTATATATATGTGATTGTATGTTGTTAATGTTTCATTATCTTGTTAAGGGCCTTGGCATTGGGTATTTTAGGTTTGTTTTCTCAGTTTTTACTTTGTCATCGCACATATGTTTGATCTTATGAACTTTTGAATTTTTGTAGATGGCATTTGAGTCATAAGCAACATCCGGGAAAGAAAAAGTAAAAGCAAAGGGATACTTTACTTGAACTCCAGAAATGGATAAAGTTTTAGCGGTTTTGTAGAGCACATGAATCAAGGAAACAAATTAGATGGTAAATGTGCATGGAAGTCGATAGCTTGGACAGCTGTTACGAATGCTTTTTTTGAGCAAATATATATTCCAGTCTCAAAGGGTAATATTCTGTCTTGTTTGAAGACATGGGAAAAACACTATGACATGTTACATCCTTTGTTAGCTTCATGTAATTCTAGTTCCCTAATTACATGGGATTTTCAAAGGGTCGAATTGAAATTCATGATGAAAATGTGTGGAAAGAACAATTAGAGGTAACTCTTATTTCAGTTTATTTATCTAATGTTTTCTTCTTTAAACTTGCAAGTTATTCCATATGTACGTACATTAATATAAATTACATGATTGCTGAATTTTTTTTTAATAATTGAATTTTATTTTGAAGGCAAATCCCAAACTTGCACCATATAAGAGAAAAATTGTTGTTGAGAATTGGGATGATATTTGTACAATATTTGCTCAAGATCGTGCTAGTGGAGAAGGTGCCAAAACTATTGGAGAGGCAAATCTTGATTTGGAATCCAATGAACAAGAATCATTTGGAACCGACGAGAGGACAATGGAGGAAGATGATGTTATGAGCATTATGATGGCTCGACAAGAGCGCTTAAAAGCAAAAGCATCATCTTCAAGCAGTTCTCATGGAACAAAGAGAAAGCACTCTGGTTCACAAGCTCTATATGACGCTTTGGGATGAATGGCTGATTCTCTTGAGAAATATTTAATAACGGAAACACCAAAAGCCACTACTGAGGCAGTACTAAAGGAATTAGAAAATGTTGATTTGGATATCAATCAAGAGTTGAAGGTGCTAGATATGATGATGCATGATCAAAGATTGTTTGATACATTTTCTGGGATGCCAAATCACTTGAAGCAGCGATGGATTTTGATGCACCTCAAAGAGTGATTCAAAGGTATTTAGGTTTGTGAATTTCTATTCTTTTTCTGGACTGATTTTTCTGGTTTTTTGGATTGAATTTCTGATTTTCTAGTTTTTCTGATTTTCAAGACTAATTTTCTGATTTTCTGGTTTTCTGGACTGATTTTTTTGGTTTAGTTCTGTTGTGTTTGGTTATAGCTGATATTAGATATTATTGATGTTTGCTTGAGGTGGTTTTGGGTGATTGGTTTGGCTGATTTTGTTGCAGCCCTGTGGCATGTTTTTACCTTATTTTTTATATTATTACTGTTTGCTTGAGGAGAGAAAGGAGAGAAAAACAGTGAGGGAAAGGAAGAAAATGGAGTTGATTAAGATCAAGATTTTCTTGGGTACTGTGGTTGTGATCTTCGTTTGGAAAGAGGAATGGAAAAAACAAAATAGTGAGGAAAAGGGAGAGAAAAAAGAAGAGGGAAAGGAAAAATAAAAAGAGAGAGGAAAAAGCGACAAAAAGAAAGCATATTTTAATTTTTTGGACTAATTTTTCTGTATAGCACATTTTTCTAGGTAGTTGAGATAAAGTATTTGGCCTATATTTTTCTGTTATGATTTGCAATTGAAGAATCACAGACTGGAAGAGGAGGACAAACTGATATATTTGATGCATTCTCTTTATGGCTAGCTCCTGTCTGAAGCAATCTGGACTCAGTGCTTTGGTTGGATAGCTTCTGCTAGTATAATAGGACAAATTAGATAAGAACTCTTTCTAGTAGCTTGTTGCAACCCTATCATGTTGGGAACATCTACATTCCCCCACCTGTCTTTGTCCTCTTTCATTTATTCTGCTTCTGATTGGACTACTTGTTCTAATACTCCATGTTCTACATTTGGATTTGTAATTTTTAATGAGACCTAGTTTGATTTCTTGAAGATCAAAGCACAACTACAATGGGTAGTTTGATTTCAATGACCCTAGAAGTTAGGTGGTATTATAGTATTGTAGTAATATTCAGTTGGGAATGTGGAAATGCATTTAATTTTGTTTATGATTTGGGCTTTGTTGTAATTGCTGTTTGTGTGGAACATGGGTTTTTGATTCTATGTTGAAAAGTTCTGACTTTATATTTGGATATGGAGCTGGTGTTGCTGATGTCTTTACTTTTTTGGAATCCTTTCCAGAAGGGTATGTCATTTTCTTTTGTTTCTTTGAAGTACTAAAGCTAGCTGTGTTTGTATCTGTGTCTTGTGTAATTGAGTTTGCCTCCTCATGACCTTCATTACTCAAATCTTGACCAAATGGTGTGCTACTGCATTACCTGACTGTGTTCTTCCAATGTTTGCCTTCCTAAATTCCTTTGTTTTTTTTTCCTCTCTCTATGCTTTCCTTCGCATTGATTCTCTGTAAAGCCTCAAGGATGGACGGAGCAGTTTCAAGTCATTTAGTTGAGAATGTTAGGATCTGAAGGGAAGATTCTTGCTTAACATTGGAGTGTCATGTAGGAGTTGTATGTGAATTTTGTAACCTTATCTGTCCATTTCACTTATTAGAAGACCAACAATAGATGTTGGGTTGAATGCATTTTGCATATGTGTGGCATGGAATGCTTGACTACAATTTTCTCCAAGGTACCTAACTATATTCATTGCAGTAAGAATATGTGTAGTAGTTGTTACTCAGTGAAGAAGTGTGAAACTGATCAATGGATTATGGTATCTGTGAAAGGGAGCAGGCAAGTGCTTAAAACTTTCAATAGAGAAATGCCCATATTAAATCTTCCTTCCTTCTCCCTTGAAAAAAAAATCAGTTTTAAAATTTTTGGGGCTTAAATATATTTTATTTTGTAATTTTAAAAATTAAAAATTAAAAAATTATGTATTTAGTGATGGATTAAAATTGAATATTTTGTTTACACAGATGGAGAATTAAAATATTAGAATAGAGTTGAGTTGGGTGATAAAATGGAAGGATGGTAATTAGAATGTTTTAATTTAAGACCTCTCAATTATCAAAAACAAAATAAATTAAAAAAAAAGTCAATGGAAATTCAAAAAGTCAATGGAAAGGTATTTGAAATTTTAATTTATATATAATTAGTAAATTTTAGTTGTATTTGAAATTTCAATTTATATGTAATTTTTTAACATCCAAACAAAGAATTTGGAATTATAAATGAATTCCATATTAATTTAAGTGATTCACCAAACATAAGAATTCAAATAATTTGGAATTCCAATATTATAAAAGTCAATTCTATACAATTATAATTCTAATTCAATTCTAATTCTAAATTACCAAACGGAACCTAAGTATATTCTTTATTGTATATCAATACACCCTTTAATGTATTTTATCTCATTAAGGGTATTTTGAACATTTTATCAAAAAATCAATTTTGACTTTTGAAATTAAACTTTTTTTGGACAAAAACTTGTTTCAAAATTGAACTTTTTTTTTTTGTTGGACAAAGCAAGTATATATATATATAGTTAGGACTAAAATTTATAATATAAGTAGTTAATACATATGTATAGTAGTTATGTATTTATAGTAAAAGTAATTATTACAAAACATAAGTAGTTTAGTGTATATATTCACATACTTTTAATATGCATAATTTCTTCAATAACAGCATAAAAATGTAAATATTATTTTTTTGTCTAAATTATTTTTAAAAAATCATTTTAGTCATTTAATAACTAATTAACATTTAAAAATTAAAAATTAAAAAAATTCAAATCAAAATTTTACTAAACCAACTTAGCATTATAGAGTAAAAATTAATTATTGATTAAAAAACAAATTTTTTAATAATTAATAATTAAATAAAAAGTTTGAATGTTTAAAAAAACAAAGAGGGAAATTGAATTTGTACAGGAGGAAAAAGTTGGATGTGTCAAAATATTTGACTAATTTTTTTTTTGTCTTTCCATTTTCGACTTTCCCATTTGCAAAACTCTTTCAACCGCCATTTCCAAAACCACCGCCACAATGAATCCCTCCTCCTTCTCCCTCCATCACCATCATCCATCACCACCTGCCTCCCTATCCAAAACCCACTTTCTACCAGAACTAATGTCTCATTTTTCCCAATTAAAGACGCGGAATTGCTGCTCTTTGATTGCCGACTCCAGTCAGATCCACTTCTAGTACGGCCGAAGTAGTCCTCAAGTCCATAGGTTGTCTTTTTGGTCAGTTATGGTTTGTCCCACAATCCATCGGTTGTCCCTTTCGGATTCGGTTGCTAATTGATGAGGGAAAGATGGGTGCTAACTGATGAGGGAAAAAAAAAAGTTGAATTAGGGTCTCCAGAAGTCCAACTCTTCTTAGCTATACCTCCAAAGGGCATTTCACGAGAAGACTTGCAGGTTCTCAAACTTCTTCTTCTTCTTTTTCTTTTGGTGGTATTTAGCACCATCACTATCCTTCGTTTCTTATTGAAATCAAATTGATAGCTTAAACTTGATAGCATCGCCACTATGCTCCATTTCTGGTCCTAATTTTTGCGAGAGCGGGGATTGTAATTATAGTAGCACCACCGTTTGTCCTCCTCTTTCTCAGGTATCTATTTTTTTTTTTTGGTTCCCATGCCATGGTGCTTCGGTTCCTGCTCTTGTGCACATGTTTGGTTCTTTTGTCCTCCAACTTCGGTTCCTGCTCTTACACACATGTTTGGTTTTTTTTTTTTGGACTGGATTGGCCTGAAGCATTTGGTCATTTTTTGTTCTGGTTGTTTGTGGACTATTTTTGTTGGTTTTTTCAAGTTATTTGATTGTTTCTGAAGCTAGACTGAACTGAATTGGTCTGTCGATTGATTTTTTAGTCTTTTTCTGATTTTTTTTGGCTGAATTACTGGACTAAAGTCTAAAGTATAATATGACTAATTTTTTGCTTTTTCTAGATTGAATTGGACTGAACTTGAAGTAGATGTCGACTAATTTTTTAGGTTTTTTATTTTTTGGTTTTTTTGGACTAAATTGGCCTGAAGCATGTGGCTATGTGTCTTTCTAGTTAATTTTCTGATTGTGTCTGGATTGATTTTATGGTTTTTTCCTGATTTTTTCTGATTTTTCTAAACTGAAATATTGCGACTGATTTCTTGATTTTGTTATGATTTTTTTTGGATTGAGGTAAAATGACTGAATGCGACTGATTTTTTGGTGTTTTTCTGGACTGAATTGGACTGAACTCACTAAAGTAGATGGCGACTGATTTTTCTAGCTTTTCTGGACTAGATTGGCTTGAACCATTTGGTTGTTTCTGGACTGAATCTTCAATTATTTTTGGCCTTTTCTAGACTGGATTGGCTTGTAGCATTTGGCTTTTTCTGGTTGTTTCTGGATTGTTTTGGTTGTTTCTGGACTGAATTGAATTGGCGAAGTGTTGTGACTGATTTTTGTCTTTTTTCTGATATTTTTTTGGTTGAATTGGACTGCAATAGAATGCGACAAATGCTTTCAACTTTTTCTGGATTGAATTGAGTATTGGACTAAAATAGATGCCGACAGATTTTTCTAGTTTTTTTTTTTTTTAGTTATTTCTGGATTGAATTGGCTTGAAGCATTTATCTATGTGTTTTTAATATTCATTTTCTGGTTGTATGAGTGTTTTGTTTTTCTGGTTCATTTTGTGGTTTTCCTGGAATGATTTTGGGGTGTTTGTTTTTCTAGTTTTTCTGGACTGAAGTGTTTTGAGTTGTGACTATGTTTTGGAGTGTTTTTATCTTTTTCAGGACATGAAAGATATGAGAGATTGTTATGACAGATTGCTGTCAGCTGAAGATGCTACTGCAAATAGTGTTTCTGGTAACTTCTACACTTTTCTTCATCTCAAGTTTATACTTCATTAGATGTGTTTCTACTTACAAGCTGATTTTATTCTTTGTGCTGTTTTGCTATGTCTTCTGACCTCAAACTCTTGCGTATGTAAATTTAATTGGAAATTCTTTCGAAAATGGAGAGAGTAATGAAACTCTTCCTAAGTGTTGGGTAGTGGTCCATTTGGAATTATCTCCAGATGGCTGTAATTCATCTTGAATGTGATTTTAAACTCGTCTCCACTAGAAAATAAGCAAATCTTATACCCTGCAACCACATCACATCTCTTAATGACTCAAGTCGCATCTCACCCTTTTTGAATCTTGTGTTTTTCTCTTCACTTAGCCCTACTGTTTGAATTATGTATAATTTGTTGTATAGTCAATTTAATCTCTTTCTCCGCAGCAAATAGAGAAAAGGAGTACTATTTTTGTCTTAGGATGTCACCCTTTTCCATTCCATAACTTGATTGTGAAGTTATGTCTTAGCTATAATCATAGTACTATGTTGTTTATTTCTTCTTCATTCAATCAGTTTTTTTTTTGTTTGTCATGTGTTGTTGAAATGATGTAATTTTCACTCATAAAGTTCATCTATGTTCAGAATTTTCAGAATCGCTTGGGGAAATGGGTGGTTGCCTTCTTGAGAAAAACTCTTTGACCGATGATAAGGAAAGTGGTGAGCAAACATTCTTTCCATTCTTTCTTTTTCTGGAATCACTGCAATGTTGGAAAATATACTTATTTTTCCCTTGAAGTTTAAGGTTTATGACTGGTTATCATGCTGTTACCTTGGATTTTGCATTGATCTTTTTGGACTCCTTATTCTGGAATCTTTTATAGGGAGTGAGTTATACCTCAATAAATTCACAGAAAAACCCTAGCATGGCCTTCTCCTTAATATGTTTGGACTGTACTCTGTGAAAAAGAGAATAAATGCACTTATATCATTGAGGTTTAGTGGGAAGCATTATTACTATGTGATTATGAAGCTCTAGGCTTGAAAGTGATGATAGATTCCATTTTAATTGAGTTAATAGATTTAGCTACTATCTGCATGTTTCTAACCTTCTTCTTTTAAGGAACGACATGATGGGAATAGTTCACTATCATCTTTGCATTTCTGGTTTTTCCTTTAGCAAGGGATTTAAGGAAAATGAAGTTGAGACTAGGCCTAGAAAAAGGTTCAGTGGTTTATAAATCATCGAGTCTTGACAATTGTTACTGACTGGGGGCAGAATTGTGTACAAAAAAGAAATTTTAGCACTTGAGTACTTTGACAATAGAAATTTTGACTTTATTGATCTAGTTACACATGTGAAGCCTGAAGAAGATTGATAACCTTGCCACAGTTATGTCATTTTTGGTTCTTTGGTGCCATGTATTGTAGTATGGTATTGCCTCTATACTCTGTATTGCAATGAGATATAATAATGGGATATTGCATATTCTGCAATATATAATTGTTTTATAAAGACAAGCTCGGTTATCACGAAAATATGTTGTATGATTATTATAATTCATTGGTGAAATTGTCTTTTGTAATGAGATATAATAATGGGATATTGCATATTTTGGAAGATATAATTGTTTTATGAAGATGAGCTCGGTTATCATGAAAACATATTATTTCCTTTAGGATTGTTGCAAGTAGACTCATAGGTTTCATATATTTATCATCAATGCAGGGAACATTTCTTATAGTTTGTATGAGATACGAACATTAGGTAACATATTGGTACCTATATGTATCGGTTGGTTCGTGAATTAGTTCTGTGATTGGTTATATTGTATTATATCACGAGATACATTTGGTGGTCAGTTTTGTTTTCTTCGATTGCTGGAATTGTAGTATGACTATTATTGTTAACCAGTGGAATAGTATAATGTAATGATATATATAATTATGGGATGTTGTTGCTCGTGTAGATATAATTGTTTTATGAAAACGAGCTTGGTTATCATGAAAATATGTTGTTCTCTTAAGGATTGTTGCATTTACGCTTTTGGTTTCATATCATTATCATCAATGCAGGGGATATTTCTACATTCATATGAGATATGAACATTATGCAACATATTGGTGCCTTGTTAACAGTGTTGGTTTATGAAGATTATCTTTGATTGGTCGTAATGTATTATGTCATGTGATACATTTCGTAGTCACTTCATTTTTCTTTGATTGGTGGAGAATGTAGTATGATTATTATAATTCATTGGTGATATTGTATTTTGTAATGAGATATAATTATGGGATGTTGCTACTTCTATGGATATAATTGTTATCATGACATGATGTTGTTCCTTTAATACGTTCTCAAATGTGCACTCATGGATTTCATTTCCTTTTTGTCAATGCATGGCACATTTCTACATTTGTTTGAGAAATAAACATTATGTAACATAATGATGCCTAGTTAAAAGGATTGGTTTAAGAGTATGATTTTCGATTTGTGGTTTTGTATTATGTCACGTGATAGATTGCATGGTCATTTCTGTTAAATGTGATTGGTGGAAAATGTAATATGATGATTATCATTCATTATGATGAATTGTACTATGTCATGAGATGCATAGTTATGTGGTGTTGTTTCCGTAGCTAGTCATATTTGCAATTGGATTGGATTGAATTTATAACATTGAGTGCTTTTTCTTTTCTTATCACAGTGATGCATCCACCACCACATAGCCAAGCATCCACAGATTGTAAACATACTTTGGAATCAAATGGCCAGCTGGTTGGTGTCGTCAAGGTCTTAAAATAGCCTTTTGCCTATTTACTTTTAGAATGCTCTAGGAATTATGTGTACATTACTATTTTGTGGAGTGTAAGATGTTTGGATAATGTTTTATTCTCATGGTTCAACTAAGATATTTAACTTTTATTTTCTTGTATGCTAGAAAAGTAAAATGTTGTCTTTTGCAATTTGGAGTTTATCTTTCGTGCCTTTCTTCATATAGGTTTTGAATATTGAATGATTAGTAAGATTGCTTTAATTACATTTTCGATATCGATGATGTTTGTATTAAAAGGATAAATAATGTGACAATCAATACAGTGATGTTATTGGTGATAAAATACTAAAATATACAATGTTATAGCTTCGGTTAAAATTTTCACTAATAACACTATTTAGTGACAAATTTTTTTCATCACTAATTTCATTTACCAACAAATTTTTAGTGACGATATTGTTTCGTCACTAATGAAAAGGACGTCAAATTTTTTCATCACAAATTGCATTGGCCAACATACTTTTTGTGACAAACTTAAGCTGTCACTAACCATTTGGTGATGACAAAAAATATCGTCACTAGTTAGTCACAAAATAAGTTGACTAAGGTACCTTTTAGTGACGACTTTTTTTTTTCCGTCACAAAACCGTCAAAACTGCCTGCCTGACCGAAATAGTTTCAGCGACGAAATGTTTTTTTCACTAAACTTTGTCACTAACCATGCGCAATTAGTGATGACTCTCAACTTTTAGTGACGATTTTTTCCCCCTTTTGTTGACGACTTTTTCGTCACTAATTTTCATCACATCCTCCTTTTGTCACTAATGCCACTCGTTTAGTGATGACTTTTTTTTTTTGTCACTTAAACTCTTTAGTGAGGGAGCATTAGTGATGAACCATTTTTCTGTCACTAAGTGATTTTTGTGACAAAAAAGTGCCTTTTATTAACGAGATTCCAGTCGTCACCGAAGCCCATTTTTCTTGTAGTAGAAATTTGATTATATTGTAGCACTTATATTGGAGAGTAAAGATTTATCAACTTTGAGCATTGAAGAATTACAAAGTTTATTAATTATTCATGAACATAGAATTGATGGGAAACTTGTATTAGAGAACAAGCCACTAGAACAAATATCAAAACTTCAAGATACTACAATAATTGGGGAAGGAGATGATCCTAATGTGGAATCTAATGCTCAAGGTCAAAATTTTAAAGAGATGAGCTATAAAAACCACCAAAATTTTGTACACCTAAATCGCTAATAAAACTAAAGAATTCAAAGCATCTATATTTGTTCTACTGTTATTATCTCATTGAGCCATATTATCCATAATCTCTTACAATTTTTTTGCAAAATAAGCCAAACAAATTATTTACATATATAGATTACTTATAAGAATTATACATGGTATACTTATTTCTCATCCATTATGAGTTGCCAAATTCCAATTAAAAAAATAAAATCTTTAAGAGAAATAAATCAAAGAACATCAATTCAAATCCTGCATTTCAAAATTGAGAATTTGTAATTCAGGGGCTGAATTCAAGTCATCATAATTTTTTACTCACATTTTTTTCCATCAAGAATGCATGTTTTATGAAACATCTAAACACAAATTTGGAGTTCTTCTTACCTTCTAACTAGTCACAAAGTTCAATAAGCAAACAATATTTCACTATCTCGTGAAAATGCTCCCTCTACATAGTAAATTAAACATTCACAATATGGACTAAAGTAAAACATCTCTATTTAATATGCCTTCCTTCAAAACATATCCTGCAAATTTATTTTCACTAAAAAAAACTATATACTACTAATAAATCATGTTTGTTCACGCCAAATTACAATCCTAAGTGCCGGTTTAGGGGGTGGCAGATGGAAGGGGATAGGCCTACAAATACACTAAAGAATCAAGAAATGAAAATATTGCTCCAAAAAATAGTGGCGTTTAAGCCCAAAATTTGAATCTTGTAAATGTAATTCAAATGGGACATAAAAAAATGCCGTATTCCATATCCTAATGTGTAGACACAATATAAAAAGATACAAAGAAATTAGATTGAAACTTATAATCGGGTGGGAGAGGAAATGAGAATTTGATTGGATTTTGTGGAGTATCTTCTCTTCGTTGGCTCCACTATCTAAAAGAAGCCGTTAACCGTCAAATCGATTGCATCTTTCGGCAAATATATGATGAAGTTTCTAAGAGGATTTTCTTTTTATTTTTTTCTTTATTAATAAAAAAATTATTTATATGCCTCTTAAAATTTGACCATATTACCAAACTAAATTTAAGATTTGGCTAAAAAACTATTATTCGGATCCCCTATTCCACTTTTATACATCACTTCTTATACCATTTTCTCATAAATTACCATCGGTCCCCATTTAGAAATCCTAATATTATATTTTTTAATGATAAAATATGTAAAAAAAACATTTAGTTAAAATAAATTTTAAATAAAATTACAATCAGAGAGCCAAACAAATGCAAAAAGTAAAATTTTAGAGATTTGGGTCCATGAAAGAAATGTTTGGAATAACAAAATTCTATAATGTGAAAGTCAGTTACAAGTTTATTCACGATGTTTACTTGCTTTGATTAATGATGTGGGAAATCCCCTTTTCACCAGTGCTAATGATGTATTGAACCCTTGAAACTACATCTTTTTTGTGCAAACCTTGACATTCTAGTCACTCTAATGTGATCAGCAGGATTAGCATGATCATGACACTTCTTGGAGTACTTTCTCTTCCTTAATCGAAGCGATTTTTTACTAATCCCTACACGTATGTGATGACTTTTAGGCCTCAAATTTTTCTTCAAATGTTCTTCTCTATAATTACTTTCTCGACAAGAATGGAGTTTTCGTTTGTGTGACATGTGCCTTGGTGATGGAATTGAAAAGCTTTCTTCATCCTCGACATAATCACCACTTTCTTCGCTATGAGTTGCTAATGCTTTAGTATCTCTAGCTCACCTTCTCCTACATCTTAGTTTATGCTTGTTAAGTTTAGAACATAAGAAAGTGCAACAAAATTCTAACACAAAGAAATAGATAGCACAACATGCCCATATACCTCTACAGATGGTATGACTAATGCATTGGTAAATACCCACCTTGTATGACAAGGAGAAGAATAACCACTGCACATTCGTGAAAAGATCATATAAGTTTTTTTTGGGGGGGGGGGGGGGTGGGGGTGGATTTTTATCCCTAAAATAACCAAAACACTTCAATATATGAATCCAACATGATTAGCTATGAAAAATGGATAAGGTTCATCTAAACATTATATTTCTAAAACAAATGGAATGAAAAGAATTCTCCTTTGGTAAAATCTTATATATTGTTTTATTAGCGCTTATCAAAAGAACCAATTTAACACAAGATATCAAATGTAACATGTCACATGTGCTTTACATTTTTTTGTTTACCCTTTTCTTTACTTCTTAGTTTCTTTACAAACTCCAAAATGATGTAAAAAGAATTCCTAGCCATGATGGCTTTTGAACAAAATTTCCTTTCAAAGTTAATATCCCATTTTTGGACTGGATTTACTTGTGTAGCCACTCATCTCTCCCCAATTTTTTTTTTAATTTTCTATTTTTACTTTTTCAAATTTTTAAAATTTTTGCCCGTACTCACTATGCTATGTTTCACATTATCAAGACTTCAATATCTTTTTTTCCCAATCAAAACATTCAACAACAATATTAGAACTAGGAAAATAAATAAATACCCCCATTATTTTGATTTATTTCCAATGAAATCCTATTCTAGGACATCCTCATAGAACATCCTTCAAATTCATAAATCATGCAAAAGACATGAAATATCATAAACGAAGAAAAGGAATACAAGATCTTCATAAGTTTGAAATCCCTACACCTAGGGGTGTGCAATTTTTGAATTAATTCGAATATCCGACCAAATTCGAATTCAAAAAAAATTGAATCGAATTCTGATTTTCGGTTTTCGAATCAAGTTGAACTCGAAACTGAATTCGAATTCGGTTTTCGAGTTTGGAGTTTTGAAACCGAAAACCAAACTGAACCGACTCGAAAACTAAATTTGAATTCGAAAACCGAAAACCAAATATGAATTCGAAAATCGAAAACCGAATATGGATTCGAAATTTGAGGAAACCGAATATGAATTTTAAAATTCGAGGAAACCAAATTTTTATACATATACATATACATATATATATGTATATAATTATATAATATAAAAAATATGCTTGATTGTATTTGATTTATTATATATGTGTGTGAAACTTTAAAAATTAAAAGAATTTGTAAAATTGTTAAGATGTGTATTACTGTATTTTAACTTTTTAATTTGCATTTTATTGTATACAACACAACACATATTTATAAATTATATACAAATAATGTGTATATATATAATTGTACTTCTTGTCATTAGTATAGTAAATTGGAAAAGATTAAATGTTGGAGAAGATTAAATGTAAATTTATTAAAAATGTGTAAAATTATGAAAAAAATTGATAAGTAAATGAAAAAGTGAGGAAAAATTATGTATATACTATATAGTATACAAATATGATAGAGAAAATCTCATTTCTCATCCAACCTAACTTATCCATGTCTCATTTGAACATATAACTTTGTAATTTAATAATAATAACCACAAAAGTGCAAATTGATTAGTGAGTAATAATTAGGCATTGGTTATTATTAACTTAATAATCATGAAGTTTTATTTTTTTAGTAATTTTTACTTCTAACTTTTGCTAATTACTAATAATTCAAAACTCTAAAGTTTGAAATATAAAAATTTTCCAAATAATTGAATGTGTGGTTTAATTTACTTTTGAATTTATAATTGTTGTATAGAACACGTATTTATTTGTAAATCAGATACAAATAACTGAATAAAGTGTATGTAACGTAGATGGTGTAAATATTTACTTCAGACATTACTTGATTTACATTACAAGATATACATATGCTAATTGCTATATGGTAAAAAGATATATATAATTCTTGTGATTTTAGTTTTATTGAATTGTTAACTAAGTAAATAATTCATAACTAACAAGTCTGATTTGATAATTGTAATATAATGGCATTAGTGTCCTAATTGAGTCATTATCTCATTGAGATATTAAAATCGTAATAATGATATTAGACTATTAGTACATTACATCATATAAGGAAAAAAAGAAATTTATTAAAAAATGTAAAAATTATTTAAAAATAAGATAAATATGTGGAAAAAATAGAGAAAATAACATGTGTAGTTGTGTACATATGACTTATGACTTATGAGAATACAAACTGTGCAATTATCTTATTTAATAACTCATCCCTATTTCATTTGAGTGTGTAACTTTATAATTAATCACCACAAAGTAATTAATGAATATTAATTAGATATTTATTATTATGAACTTACACAAATATGAGAGCTCAATTCTCTTATTTAATAACTTATTCATGTCTTATTTGAGTGTATAATTTTGTAATTTGAAAATAATAAGTTAATAACCACAAAGGCACAAGTTGATTAGTGAGTAATAATTAGATATTAGTTATTATCAATTTAATAATTTCAAAAGTTTTACTTATTTACTTGTAATTTCTGTTAATTATTAATAATTCAAAGTCAAAAGTTTGAAATATCAAAAATTGCCAAATTATCAATATGTAGTTTTATTTACATTTTAATCGGTAATTTATTGTATAGAACACATGTTTATTTATAGATCATATACCAATAAGGTGCATCTTTGCATGTATATAATGTAACTACTTACTTACTTATAAAACTAATTGATTTATATTCAATATATATATATATATATATTGAATTTGCTTCTCTAATAAGGTAATGATTCAACATTGATAGTTGTAAATTTATTCAACATTGATAGTTGTAAATTTATAGGCTAGTATCAAAATCAAATCATAAACAAGTGAATCTAATTTGAACAGTTGGAATAGTAATAATAAAAATGGCTCCTTCCTTGCCTCATTGGTGAGATTATATGATCAAACATCGTCATCAAAATATATTATTACTGACATTGCTATTGAAACATGTACAATTTAGTACAGTTTGAAGAATTGATAACTATTAAATCATAATAGAAAGAAGAAAATTATTAAAAAAATGTAAAAATTATTTATAAGAATGATAAATAATTGAAAAAATAAGGAGAATAACATGTATAGATTTTGTAGAAGAAAATTAATGGGAAAAAAGTTGATCATTATAAATTAACAATTATTTGGCCCTCATTTGGAAATTATAATTGATCACTGCTATTTTATTAATTCATCATATTAATATGAAATATTATATTAATTCAATAAATTTTGTATTGAAATATTGAGGGTGCAATTGAAAGGAATAAATATATTTTGAGGATGTGATTGGATAAAATTAAATGTTTTTAGTTTAAAATTAAAATAAAAATAAATTATGGGTATTATTATAATAATAACTATTTTAATTGGGCCATATTAAAAATAAAATTAATTTAGGTATTGAAATTAGAAAGTTAGCATTTCCAATTTCCAATTAGGGCTTTTATCTTCTCCTCCCTCTCCCTCCTACCGAACCCGAAGGCCGAAGCACTTGCTCAGTTCAATTAGCCGAATTTTGGTTTGCAATTAGGGCTTTTATCTTCTCCTCCCTCTCCCTCCTACCGAACCTGAAGGCCGAAGCACTTGCTCAGTTCAATCAGCCGAATCTTGGTCCCCATTGAAGCTCGAAGCTTGGTCCCGAACTTGAAGTCGAATCTTGGTCCCCATTGAAGTTCGAAGCTTGGTCCCGTTGAAGCTCTGCCACCGTTGAAGCTCGAAACTTGGTCCCGAACTTGAAGCTTGAAGCTTGGTCCATCAATCCTCAAATTTGCTTCACCCTTCCAGTTGAAAGCTTCAGAAGAGTAAGTATGAGTATCTTTGCCCCCTTTTTTTGTGCTTGGTATGTTGGTCAAAAGGTCAAATTTTCGTATGAGTATCTTTGCCCCATTTCTTTGCCCCCTTTTTTTGTGCTTGGTATGTTGGAAAATTTTCGGCTGCTCTGTTCTATTCTGTTCAGTTTTGTGGCAAAGAATAGGAATCTGTTTGTTCCTATAACATCTGTTCTTGCCTCTCAAGTTTTGCCAACAAAAAAACAGATTAAGAGAAGAGATGCGACATTCATTGTGAGGATCTTATCTGTCTCTGCTAAATATTCGTTGTTTGAGGTTTGGGGGGTTGTTTCGTTTCCCACAAGTTGGTGAATATCATTCATTTTATAATGTTTGACAACTTCGATTCAATTGGAAGAACTAAGGAACATAACTTTACTTTCTGTAAAACATCCTTGATCCTTGTATTGTATTTGGTGGAATCTCTTTATTTTCTGTAAAAACATCCTTGATTAAATTCATTCTGTAAAAGTATATTAAACTCACTAGTGTATCCAATTAAAATTCAAGGTGAATTTCTTTCATTTGAATATAAAGTTTATCTTTTTTCTTAGATATTTTAATTTATTTACTTTAATTGTTAGTTGAAACAATAATATTCCAAATTTTTCTAAATTGTATTTAATGTTTGTAATCTGTCAAAAAGTTCATTGCTAATGACATGCATGCCATTAATTTGACATAAAATTTAAAAAGATGTATACAGCAAACTATGATAAATTGTTCTATTTTTACCCTTTAAATAAGAGAACATGTAAAGAGTAAGTGAATTTTTTTGATAGATTTTAATATACTAAAATCTAAAATGTCGGATTTCTGATTTTTTTTTTCTGATTTTAGTTAGTTGTTTTTTGATTTATGTACTTCTAGCTTCTGGATTCTGAAAGTTGTTTTCTGGTTTAGAAGAATGGTTATGATTCTTTTTCTGATTCTAGTTTGCTATTTTCTGATTTCTATATTTCTTGTTGCTGATTTCTGATGTTTGATTTCTGATTTTTTCTGCTTTTAGTTTGCTGTTTTTTGATTTATGTACTTCTAGATTCTGTATTCTGAAATTTGTTTTCTAGTTTAGAAGAATGGTTATGATTCTTTTTTTGATTCTAGTTTGCTGTTTTCTAATTTCTGTACTTCTAACTTCTATTTATGGTGGATCATTTTTAACCTTTTCAATTGTTATATTTTTAAGCAAAAGTGGAATAGCTGGGACTTGGGAGTTGAAAGGTGGGAGTTGCGACCTGCGAATTTGTTTTAACTGGTTCTACATGTATATGGAAGCGGTTTTAGCTCAAGGCTTAAACTTCAATTGGATGATGAATTGATGACTGTAATTTGAAGACAATTTCTTTGTGATTTCATAAGTTCTTCATGCTGTAAATTAAACTTCAATTGGATTTGCTTTGTGTTTTGCTGTTTCCGTACCTAGTTTGCTCAAACATTGCATTAGATATGTGTTATGCTGTTTTGCTGTTTCAATTGGAAGAATTCAATTGGATTTGCTGTTTTTGTGTTATTGCCAAATTCCATTGGATTTTCTTATGTTTTGTTCATCATCTGTGTTTGTATGTGCTGTGACATGATGGTACTTGTTTTCTCAGTGCTTGGGGATGAGCTAGTGTGTGTGGTACATGGGATTGTTGAAGTATGATGCAGTTTTGTGTGGTTCGTGGATGGGGTTTGCATTTCTGTTTTGTTGCATTTTGTTTCGAAAGTTCCAAGGCAACAAATGCAGGCTGGATGGGGTTTGCATTTCTGTTTTGTTGCATTTCTGTTTTGAAAGTTCCAAGGCAACAAATGGAGGCTACATGAAAGTTAGTAGCAAGTCTTTATTCTTTCATATCATATATGTGTATATGTGTTCTTTAAAAAAAGAAATTCGGTTTTTTGGTGGTCAAGAACTTTTATTTTGATTGTAGTTTTTTTTCTCATTTTGATTGTAGTCCTTTTTCTTTCTTCATTATTATTATTTTTTGGATGAAGAAGTGAAAGGTGCTGGAAACTGGATTTTTGGATGAAGAAGTAAAAGGTGCTGGAAATTGGAATTGGAATTGGAATTCAAATTCGAATTGGAATTCGAATTCGAATTTAAACCGAATTCGAATTGGAATTGGAATTGGAATTCGGTCGGTTTGAATTCGAATTCCACCGAATTCAGTTCGAGTTTCGAGTTGGCCTTTGAAAATGGCCAACCCGAACAACCCGAAAACCAACTCAATTTGCACCCCTACTCAAGCCTATGTTTCTCCCAACTCATTCACAAGACAAGATGGAAAAGTTACTGAAGTACAACAAAACTACCACCAAGCCAACTTCAGCAATTGCGAGGTGTAGAAGTTTTCGATGTAGCACATGAAATCCCATGTTGGTCTACCTTTCGCACTGCAAAATTTAAAAAGTAGGAAAATAAAAACTTTTTAGAATTTGATAAATATTGCTTTCTAAAATCAATTCATGAAGTTACTAGAATTGAGCCACATTATGGACCCCAATTATTTGATCAAGGTATTATACCTACATGACTTCCCAGAAAAACATTCGAGTGAAGGCCCTAATAATTTCCCTAAAACTTCAAAGAATCCAGTAAACACTAAGCTAACTACATTCCCCATTTTCTATACCAAAATCGTTAATAAAACTAAAGAATTCAAAGCATCATTAGTTGTTCTACTGTTATTTTCTCATTGAGCCATATCATCCATAATCTCTTGCAATTTTCCTACAAAACAAGCCAAACAAAATTAGTTACAGATATAGATTATTCATAGGAATTATATGTTGTATACTCATTCCTCATCCAATATGAGTAGCCAAATTCCAACTAAAAAATAAAATCTTTAAGAGAAATCAATCAAACAACATCAATTCAAATCCTGAATTTCCAATTTGAGAATTTGTTATCCAGGGGCTCAATTCAAGTTAGCATAATCTTTCATTCACATTTTTTCCATCAATAACAAATGTTTATGAAACATGTTGAACATGAATTTGGAGATCTTCTTACCTTCTTGCTATTCACAAAGCTTAATAAGCAAACAATATTTCACCATCTAGTGAAAACGCTTTCTCTACATAGTAAATTAAACATTCAAAACATAGTCTGAAGTAAAACATATTTATTTAATATGCCTTCTTCCAAAACGAATCCTGCAAATTTATTTTCATTAAGAAAAAACCCTATATACTACTAATTCATCATGCTTGTTTATGCCAAATTACAATTTTGGGTGCCAGGTTTGGGGGTGGCAGATGGAAGGGGATAGGCTGAAGAATTCGCCAAAGAAACAGGGAATGAAAATAGCACTCCAAAAAGTAGTGGTGTTTAAACTCGAAAAATGAATCTTTAAATGAATTGAAAATGCCATGCTCTAGAGCATCCTAAGAGAGTTCAATAAGCAAACAATATTTCATCATCGCATGAAAACACTCCCTCTACATAGTAAATTAAACATTCAAAACATGGTCCAAAGTAAAACAAATTTATTTAATATACCTTCTTCCAAAACGAATCCTGCAAATTTATTTTCATTAAGAAAAAACCCTATATACTTCTAATTCATAATGTTTGTTTATGCCAAATTACAATTTGGGTGCCAGGTTTGAAGGTGACAGATGGAATGGGATAGGCCAAAAAATATGCTCAAGAAAGAAGAAATGAAAATAGCACTACAAAAATAGTGGCGTTTAAGCCCGAAAAATGAATCCTTAAATGAATAGAAAACACCATATTCTGGAGCATTCTAATGGGTAGACAGAATAAAAAAATATAGAGAAATTGGATTGAACCTTATAATGGGATAGGGAAGAAACGAGAATTTGATTGAATTTTGTAAAGTATTTCATTTATCTTTGGCGCCATTGTCCTAAAGAAGCCGTTAACAATCAAACCAATTGCATCGTTTGGCAAATATATAATGAAGTTTTTAATAGGATTTTCTTTCTTTTTTCTTTCTTAATAAAAGAAATTAATTATAATTACGCCCTAAAGTAGACCAAATTACAAAACTAACTTTAAAGTTTGGCTAATCAACTATTATCCTGGCTAAGCATATAACAAAAACCTTTCATATTTTTTTGTTAAAATACCAAATTTGCTCTTTGAAACCCAAATTATGTATTTTTAATTTTTTTAAATAGTAAATTAATCTTTTACAAATATATAACTATCTCATCTAAACCCAATATATATCATTTTTTCCTTTTTCAATTTTTTCAACTGATTTTTTTATATATATAAATTAAGCCATATATCTTTGAAGGGGAGTTTTGGTGCAAATAGCAAGAGTTATTACTTTGTGGCCTAAAGTTGGTTGAAATAACATAAATAATAGAAATATAAGAAAAAATTATCTACATTAAGCCTTAATGTCCTGTCCCTTGTTCCTCGGAGTTTACTTCCCTTTTTAAACTTTATGAACTTTGAAAATATTTGTGTAAAAATAAAATAATACTATAAATCAAGCGCTCATTTTTAAGCTATACTAACTTTGAAAATATCTATATAAAAAGTGCAGCAATACCATAACCCAGACTCTCTTCTTTAAGCTTTACTAATTTTGAAAATATTTATGCAAAAAAAATACAACAATACCATAAACTAGGCTCAGCTTTTTAAATTTTAATCTCTCAAAACCGTTACCCAAGCTCTCCCTTTTAAGTTGTACTGACTTTGAAAAATATTTGTGCATAAAATACAGCAACACTATAACAAGAAGCTTATCTGACTTCGAAAATATTTGTGCAAAAAATGTAGCAATACAATAACGATGAAGTGAGAGAGTAGAAATGAGAAAATAGAAAATAGAAAATAGAAAATAATAAGCTATCTTGTTAATATCTCTTTTTTATTTTATTTTAAAATAATTATTTTAATTGTTATTAAAAACAAGGGAGGGTAATATTCATTTAAATTGAAGGTCATTTTTATCATTTCTCAAGTCAAATGGGAGAGAGTTATTTTGCCAAAATTTAGAGTTAATTTCGTAATATAGTCAAGAGTTTTTGACAGTTTCAGTCCTCAATTTTTGGAGGTTCAACAGTTTTAGTCCCGAAAGTTTTTAGATTGACAAATTTAGCTCTTATAGTTTCAATTTGTAACAATTTGAGAACAACTAAAAGAAAATTTTAATAACTTAACAGTTGAAATATATGGAGCCCACATTTATATAATATTTTTGACAGTTTTAATCTCTAATGGTTAAAGGTTTGACAATTTGAGTCCTTAATATTTAAAGATGTGACATTTTCAATCTCCAAATAATTTTACTGGATAAATCTATTTATATAATTTAAATTTGTAAAAATGAAAAAATAGCCTCATTAACTTAAAAAAATAGGAAGAGTAAAGTAACATATATTTATTTTATTTTTCTAATCAACAAAAGTATTTAAAAAAAAAAAGAACACTTTTGTTCCATATTTTTCATTTTTTCTATTGATAATGATTTAAAAAAATTAAAGACAAATGTCTGTTAATTTACTCTTCCCATTCTTTTAGGGTAATAATGTCAATATTTTTTTAATTATAATAAATTAAATTTTTGAAAATTAAATTTACCTATCTAAATTATATAGGAACTAAAAATATCAAACCTTTAAATATTGGGAACTAAAATCTGTTGAAATTTTACAAAATGGGCTGCACATGCTTCAACCGTTACGTTATTAACTTTTTTTTCAATTATTTGCCCTTAAATTATTACAAATTGGAACTAAAAAAACTAAATTTGTATAAAAAAAAAACTATCAAAAACTGTATAGTCAAACCTCATAGAGTAATTGTAATAATTAATCCTTAAAAGAATTAGAAACTCTTTACAGCCAAAAAGAAAATCGAAGAAAAAAGTTAAAGGTTGGAAAAAAAATTTGGGAGATTTTTTTTGTTTGTAGGGAGAAATTTTGGCAAAAGTTTTTTTACGGTAAAGGAATTAATGTCTAAGATAAAGTCAAGATAAATCTGATGGTGATTTTAATTTTCAAAGTTAAATTTTAAAAGAAAATTGAAATTTTGTTTTTTTTTTCTGAGTTTTCTTGAAAAAAAAAAAATCAATCTAAGTGAGAGGGGGCGGTTTTCAATGTCTTTTTTAAAGAAAAATATCAAAAGAAGATTGCTAGCTGCGTCATCCTATTTTTCATAATTGTAATACTCCTATTGAAATCATCATATTCATCATCCTTTTTTATACTCATAAAAATCTTTCTACTTCGGTGTTGTTTGCTTTAACTTTAACGGTTTAACCTATTCTTTACTGTTATGGAAGGGAGCTTTGAAACAAAATTCGAAATACCGAGCCGATTCAATGTAACCACATTAAAGTGGCAATTCTTGTACTTTTTGAACAATATTTTTTAAGTTTGAGAACATTCAAAGTATCTTAACCATAAAACTTTTGAATAAAAAAAAAATAAAGGGTTTTTTTTTTCAACTTTAAAGTCAATTATCTAATAATCAACTTCACTAAAATTTTGAGAAAACAAATAAAAACGAAACATTTCATTTATCAAGATTAAAAATATCACCATTCCAATGAAAAGCCTCATATAAGATGAGATCGTAACCAATTTTGCAGATTTGAGAATACATTGATTGAGGGGGTGTTTGGTATCATGGATTTGGATTGGTTTTGGCAATTTGTTGATGTTTGGTACATGGGTTTGGATTTGTGTAATCCTTTGGGGTTGGGTTTACGTTAAACCCAGACCCCCCCTCCTTTTGGTAAACCCTTGTTGATGGGTTTTAAAAAGGCTTCAAAACGACGTCGTTTTGAGCCTTTTGTGGTTCAAAACGACATCATTTTGGAGCAAAAAAAAAAAAAAAATTTTGACCGCTGACAGGCGCTGATGTGCCTGTCAACGCCAATGGGCGCGCCCCACATGTCAAGGGGGTTGCAAACCCCCCCCCCCCCCCCAAAGGTTTGCAACCCCCATTTTACCCCTTTTTTTTAAAAAAAAAAAAATTTCACTAAATTATAGAAAATATTTTTCTCTACAAAATGACATTCACTTTGACTATTTTTTGAATAAGATATAATTTATTAAATATCATATAATGTAAAATACTAATATTTTTATTATAATTTTAATATAAAATTTATTTATAAATTTATTATTGTTAATATTAAATTTTAATTTTAATATAAAATCTATTCCATTCCATTACAAAATAATACCAAACAATATAATTATTATCATTCCATTCTATTCCAAACCTTTCCATTCCACAAATCTATTCCATTCCTAAACCCACCATTTATACCAAGCGGCACCTGAGTCTAGTAGTGAAGGGATCATGGTCATAGTTATCAGACTCGGACCGATCATTGAACCGGTCGAGGTTTAGGGTTAATGGGTCAATGGTTCAACCGGTGGGTCAATGGTTCAACCAGTGGGTCAATGGGTCAATTATAAAATTAATAAAAAATAAAAATAATATCAAAATATAGAAAAAATATAAAATATTAACTTATAACCAACCAAACAATTAATATTGTCATAATAGTATAATAAAATCTAAAATCCAAAATCCACACTCATAAAAATTGATATAGAAATACCATCTAAGGGTATGTTTGAATAAATTATTTCTATTTGCAAATAGAAAAAGTAAGCCATTTTTTCAAATAAAAACATCACACTCTAAATATATTTTTATTTCAAAATTTAAATTTTTCCACTCAAATTCCTCTCACATAATTTTAAAAAATCAGCTCTCTCATTTTTCTCTCTAAAATACTTTTTCTATAAAAAAAATACCCACCAAAATTTTTACATATTCCAATATAATTTTTTTGAAATATATCACACTCCAAACATATCCTAAGTAAAATAATAAGAAAAACAATGAACAACACAAATCCTACTGACTTTAATTTTGATAAGATCATAATTTCGACATTTAAAAAAATTCCTGTATCAAATGCTTATTAAAGTTATCAATTGTATATTTTCAAAGAAGAAACAAGATAAAAGAAGGGAAGGGAAGGGAAGGGAAGAGAAGAGAAGAGAAGGAAAAAAAAAAAAGAAAAAAAAGAAAAAAAACACAACTGAGTTTTTGAGTGACTCGGACCGGTCTAGGGACCGGGTCACCGGGTCACCGGTCGGATTGGCTGGGTTGGTCCGAGTCTTATAACATGGATCATGGTAATTTTTCAAACATTTTATCAAGTTCAAACCAAGGCATTCAACCGCAAAGTTTAAATGTCAAATACAATTATACAAGAACACTAGAAAACTTCCAGCCACATCAGTCCATCCTTCCCTTCAATGTCCTCTCTATCACTTCCGTTGGTGTCCTGCAGCAACAACAGAATAATTAAGAATGGAGAATATGAGAATTTATAAAAAAAAATTTAAAAAAACTGTAGAACATGGACACCGTTTTACCCTACACCTTGACAAATTTAACAAAAACTTTGACCCAGACTAAAGAAAAATGAACCGCCAAAAACCCAGGGAAAAAAACAAGGGAATAGGGCACCAGAAAGGCTTACACGACATAAACATGTCCTCCCCACCCACTTAAACAGTCACGGTCTACTGAAGCTAGCAATGCCTGAGAGATGGTCTCAAACAACTCTTCCGGTTCCTGCGTGATAATTAGGAAAAAAGACCATTAATGTATTAACAAACAGCATGGAAGAACAAAGAAATTCAAAATCCACAAAGAAGAAAAAGATTTAAAAACAATCAAAAGGAGGTCAAAAATTCCAAATTTGTCAGCTTGATATATTATTACTTCCAAAACCACATTTTGTAAAATTGGAACCTAATGAGATCAGCAACTTCTAAACTTTCACCAAACTTGTGATGGCTTCAGAATATGACACAGAAAATTGATGTGCTTTATAAAGACAAGACTCAAATGATAACTGAGACGAAAAGAAATGCCTCCAATTTATAAATTAAGTTGTGATATAGAAGTCTACTCCCACATAGACATCAATTGTCCTTCATTGGAGAAATAAAAATACCCAACCCAGGAGTCCAGGGGAAAAACTTTACAAAGGAAAGTTATAAGAGGGATAAGTATGTGTGCAGAATCAAACTATTTTCATCGAATCTTGGAAGGTTGATTAAGATAGAATTAAAAATAACAAAAGAACATCACAATGATCACACACACTGCAATTACATACATAAGATCCAGTAGACAATGACCTATAATATTTCGCACTTGAGAAGAACTTCATTCTTTCTCTGCTTTGTTATAAAAACAAACATGGGGCTGCACCCCATTTGTACAGCCTATTTTAAGTGGGGGAAAAAATACATGCAAAAAGACAATCTTTTGGCAGAAGACTGACTACAAATGAACTAAAATCACAGTGCACAAGTAAAATACATTCCATATAACAGGGAAAAAAATCATATCAAGCTAGCAAATGGAGATTTTAGTGAATGACAAACTAATAACTAAATCTTCACAGTAATGAATAAAAACAAAACAACATTAGCATACACAAGATTTGATATTTAGAGTTAAATCCTTCAATGACTGTCTGCTAAGATCCACGTATTCAAATATGATCACCTCATATGCTTAACCCAAAAAGAATCAAAGTGGTAATGAAGAAATGCACACAAAGCCATCAAAGACATGCTTGTTACATCTTCCAATATCTATCCAACAAGTGTGAGCAAATAACATCAAATCTCCTCAAGACACATTGCAATCTCATCTTAGTTACATGATAAAAACTCTAAAAATATGAGGTTATGTCAACAATTATTTTTCTTCCATGACATCCAAAACATATGATGGATACTCTTTATTATCACCAGAAGAATTAAAAGAAAACAAAATCGTATTGTGCAACATTATAAATAAGCTAATAAAATCATTATAAGAACAGCTACGAACCATGTCATGTTTGAACATTGCTTCACATGCACCATATAATGATTCTGAAGCAGTTCCAGCAACCACAAAATCTTTAGCAAGCTCCCTACAAAAGCAAGCATAGCAAAATTCAAGCTTCAACAAGCAATGGAAGTGACCATACCCCTGGCTGGATGTATCAAACCAGAAATTTACATGTAAATTCATGAGAATCAACATATTTTCAATGCTTGAATATTGGCAAAAAAACATACTATAAGCATGGCAAGTTTCACATGTCAAACATGTTCAATGAAGTAGGGTCAAGAATGGCAAACGTATGCCAGGCAAAGGTTCAAACTTATCTTACATCTTGAACCCTCTGCCTACGGTCACTTCAACATCAAAATGTGACTCTATTAGAGAACACAGCCATTCAATATGAATAAACAGGTTTTACTGTTATCACATACATGGCTAAATGAAAGACTAACCTAATCATAGCTTCCTGAACAAGCCCATCAAGGAGTACTACAATGACAAACCAAAATTGTAGAGAAACAATATTGTAGACACATTTGTGTTCATTACTTTCTGTGGCTATCTTAAACTTAACAGTTGTTAAGAAGTTTCTTATTTACTCACATGTACAATAAGACAGACACAAGGAAGATAGGTAGTTATGAAAGACTATCAAGAAGAAAGTGAAAGATGAATTCATTTCATATTTCTTAATGATGATGTGGACATACAAATACTTTTCCATTTTTAACCACCTTAACAGTGTTTTAATTGCTCAAAGCTACATCATCAGAAAAGGTAATAACTCTCTTCTTCATTAAGTCTCTCAAACCTCTAGATTTCCTCCAATTAAAATTTCAATGTCTCTCATCAAATACAAGCATAGACTAGATAAAGTATAGCAGACGTTACTGCAATACCACATTAAACCTATTAAAAACAATAAATCAAATCCAAAAAATAGGGGGGAAAAAAAAAGTTGCGGCAAGTACACAGTAGAATCAAGGTAGTTAAGTAGAAAAAAGCCGTTAAGACGCTAACCCATGAGAATATATGATCAAAACAAAACTTAAAAGAACTTTTTTAGAAGAAAATAAGATAAGCAAAGTGTAAGAAAGCAATAATTCGATAAGAAAAATTTTAAAAAAAAAAGAAAAGAAAAAAGAACAAAGCATACTTTGCTCCAATAGAATCCATTGTGCAGATGAATGGCTTGTCATCTTCTCCTAATCCAGCAATCACAGGTTGGCAGAAGTATGGACCAAATCTAGCACCAAGGACAAAAAACACAAATATTTAACAGGGTCGTCTTCAACTTAGTAATGCATCAAATGTATTAACACAATAACACATTCTGTAAAAGGAGAGGACAGTGAGAGGAAGTATGAGAATATATTGTATAATTAAAGGCAAAAATAAGTTATTGACTCAGCTAAACATAAAAAACAGTTTAACTAAAAATCTAGAATGTTTTATAAGAAAACGAGTAAATGGAGAAGACTGCCATCAGAATTTGGTTCTAAAAATCATTTTACACTTTCAGGAACCACTAATCTCAAGAAGCTTATCAATCTCTATAATCAGTTCTAGTTGAAAAATGGCCAGGAAGGGCAACACTCTGATTATGTACAGAATACCTGTTGGCACCCAGGTATAACACCGCTACCCCTTGATCCATTAATATTACCAACAGTCAACCTTTACTAGAGTAGTTCCATTCCAGTACCAGTGTGATTAGTCACTTAACTTTCTACCTGTGATACCATTGCTAGAGCATTCGTGACAAAAGGTTATATAAATACTAGTTTCAAACCTTCTACCGGTTGAAAAATTTGCTAAAAGCACTGAGTTTGAATCTTGTGAAGGCATGGTTAGGCATTATACTCAAGGAAATAAGTTACATGCGTCTCATGCTGCTACACACTGTTCACTTTAGCAAAATGGCAATGTAAAGATCTCAGAAAGACAAAACCTGCCTATCTCCCTACACCCCTAATACAGTTCTATCTGAGTGAAAAAAAAGTAGCTGATTTCTTCCTCTACAAGAAAACCATGAAGAACATACAGTTCAAGCTGAATGCATTGGAAATGCCTAGTTCATAGGAAAAACTACAAAACAATTCCATTATGAACTTATTATGAATACCATCTTTTAACAAAACCACATTATCAATAGCCATTTGCTATCAGGCGTGCAGGTACTTTCTGTGAAATGGCATTTGATGTGCTAAAAGAAAGGTAATGACTTTTGATGGCATGGGAGAACCTGAAACGCAAAATGTGTTCCTCACCAGTAAAACCCCATCAGACTAATGCTCTCAAACAAAGTTTTATCTGTTCCACAACTTTTGAAGCAAAGAAAATATTGAATTATTATTTTGGTTCTTATGGATGACTTGATTTACCCACACTCGCTGGATATCTGGTTTAAAGGATAAGGTAAGCAGCAAAGAAGAAACGCCACTGACATGACAAAGCTCAAAGAGGTCCAACCCCACAAAAAAAGAGAAAAAAAAAAGAAAAGAAAAGGCCTTTTACTAACCGGATATGCTTTTGTATAAATAGAAGACACCAAACATAAAAAGGAAAGATAGCCTCAATGCATAGAAGCTCCCTCATGTGTGGGGTATGGGGAAGGGTCAGGCCATTAAGGCCTGATATATGCAACCTTACCTTATATTTCTATAAGAGACTGTTTTCACAACTTGAGCCTCTTATAGAAGACACCAGACTAGTAGAAAGAAAAACCCAGTACTGTAATATCTGAACCAAAAAACGACAGGATACAAGCTAGAAATCAACACCTAAAATCTGTCAATATAAAAGATGTCCAAGGATATTAAACCACTATTAATTGATCAACAAAAACCAAAAGTATGAATTATAACTTCTTCCATTCTTCCAAAAGTAACATAAACTTCCAACCATAGGTCTATATGGTGGAGTTTATCAAGGACTATATGACTAAAGCACAAACATACAACTAAGCAAATCCAGTTTCTCTGCAAGTTAAAAAGATTTTAAAATTTTATGATTCAAAACACGCATAAAAGCCAGAAAACATGAAAATATGAACTTAAATCATTACACCCAACAATACAAGCATGTAAATATGGGAATTACAATGGCAGCAAAACTGCTCAAAAAATGAAACTACTGCAAATTTTGACCAACCTTTTCTCATATAAGATAGCAGAAACAAGGTTGGCAAATGTTTCAGGCTTCATGTCCCTCTCTTCTCGTAGATGATACAACTTGTGCCGAAAAACAAGGCGCTGATATCTACAGGGAAAAAAGGGCAAACATATCAATTGAAGTTCACACAACTCCACAAATAAATTCAAAAAATCACTTAAACCACCAAAAATCAAATCTTTCATATGCTCGCAGCAATAAAAATTTGAAAAAATAAAACCCTAATTTGCTCTGCTCCTCACAATTAAATCAAGTTAATTGGACCAAACTATACACTAACCCAACCTAAAAAAGAAAAGGAAAAAACAGTATATTACAAGGTCTGAGCATCGGTAGCAAGCCCCGCGAGTCCAATGTATACTTTATCGTGGATTTTGTAAATCTTCTGAAAATCAGTGGCGATAGTCTGAAGCTGGACTCCCAATCGTCGGTCACTGGCGATTGCAAAGCAATTCTTGCCCACCATTGCCACCAGGGCACTTCCATTATACTCAAAAATCTGTGAATTTCACGACTTCAAAACTTTAAATCAAAAAAAGAAAAAGTTTCACAAAGGAATTTGCGCATGGTATCAAACAAACTCTTACCGACATAATGGAGCAGAAATGGAATCGGATTGATGCGAGCGTGATACAGAGAATATTGATGCAAGCTTGTGTTGTTGAATACTACAATTTAGTCTATTTTATTTGATTTTGCTTGGGAACGGGGAAACAATGCAGCTACTGGACCGGGTCGGAAAAAGATTCATTCAATATGGTTTAAACTGCAAAAAGCCTTTTTGTACTGTTAAAGAGTATGGTTGCCCCATTATAAAAATATTTTTGCATAAAAATTTTTAAAATTTTTTTTTAAAATGACTAACTATATTATATAAACACCCTCAATGCGTGTTTCTTTTTTTTTCATGGGTTTTAATTAATTCTTTTTTTTCTTTTTTTTTTGTGAAATATAGTTTGATTTTGTTTTTGGAATATAATTTGATAGCTTTTACTTGGCTGTCAATTTAGATTGAATAAGTAATGAATATATAGGAAATATAGTAGGATAACTCTAATAGATAAAAACACATATAAGATAGTTTAGACGTGTGCAAAAGAAATCCTTAGATATATCAGTATGGCGTTTGGGGATTAAGAATTATTAACTCAAACTAATAGAGGATTGGAAAGACTTAAAAAGATTTAGAAACAAACTATTTAAAAAATATGAATCATCAAAAAATGTAAAAAAAAATATGTATTTCAATAACTATGGCAAAATATGATCCATATAACCCAGGAAGATAAATTTTGTTGTTGTTATATTTGGAATAAAATTTGTGGGTTTTAATTTCTTTTTCCTTTTGCATGATATAGATTTTCTCTGATTTTAGCTTATATTATTATTTTTTTTCTCTCTTCTTAGAATAATTTTTTGGTGTGGGGTTTTATTTTTTTTTTCTAGTGTTGATTTTTTAAAAAATATTTTAATTCATTGCAAGATATATTTTGTTCAACTATTGACAATATCTAATAATTAAAAAATGAGAAAAAAAATTTTGTATGAAAATGTTACCTCTTGTTTCCGACCTTAAATTAATGTTGGTTGTCTAAACTTACAAGTTTAAATTAAATTTGCAAATGCCCATTGAAAAGTTTTTGTCAACTTTCTCGCAAAATTTATAATGCTAACTGGATATCAAATCAGTATTAAATTATAGCTGTATAAATGTGAATAGAATGCAATATACCTATCTTCTAAGTTATCTAATTATATTTAATTGCCAACGTATTGACTTGCAAAGTTATACTTTTACTCATCTTTTGCTTCTTCTTTTTTTCTTTTTTTATTTTGTGCCGAAGAAACAATATCTATATATACGGACAAAAATATCACATGTACAACTTTGCTAACTAGTAATAATGCATTAACTCTCGCGATGATACTAAATATGACCGTTAGAATAAACCTATCTTTAACATTTGCTATACATTTAACTACCTCTCATTTGCTATACATTTACTCATCTTTTGCAACCTCATCCAAATAAGGCGATAAATCCCTTATATGCTATTTGAGTGTCAATCAATTTTTCATACCTATTTTCATTTTCATTATTCTAAAACAAGTGCCAGGCATATTTAGACTAGTCGATAAATTTGGTAAGCCATTCTTCAGTGCAGCTTTTGTTTTACTTCCTGGTCTCGATTTGGTCGTTTAGATCTTAAACAAGCCAACATTAGTGTACAGTTTTTGTTTTTCGTTTCGTTTTGTGCAACCAAAGACCTACCAACTATTGTCAAGTTTGATCCAGTAATTATAAATTTCAAATTTTTGTAAGTTTGTATTGTCCAACACTCATTTTTCTAAAAATTCAGTAATTAAGCTTAGCATTTAGGAGCTGTTTGTGTAATTTTTATCAATTCAGAAATTATGATTGATCTCTTCATGTGCTGCTAATATTCAGAAATTATAATATCCTTTCTATTTATTCAGATAGGCAAAAGAAAGCTAAAGAACATGGCTAGAAAAGAAGACGTTTATTTGCAAGTCTAATTTCCAAAGGGAACTAATTGATGCGTCTTGAAATTGATGATGAATTGTGTCCAGCATTTTTCTTTCCTTTTCTGTTGTATACCATTCTTCCACGAAAGTTTCAATCAAATTGACCTCTTTTCTCCTAATATAGCTTATTCCTAACTGATTTGGGAATCATTATTATCTTCTAAGACCCCCACAAAATATTGATAATAGATCCAATCTGTCCAATCATTAACCATGCCTAATTTACTATTTTCCATGGTAATAAGAGCATAATAGAAACTTGATTAGTTTAGCTTCACATCTTCAAACAATTCTAAATATCTTATTTGCTAAAAAGCATTGCTTAATCCTAGCATAATCAACTTTAACTGCGAATGAAATGAATTGGGAAATATCATCTTGACTTACAAGGATAATTAAATTAGAAATAATCAATGATCACTCCGTTTTCCCTTGCACTTCACTTTAATTACTTGACATTTGTTACTTTGTTAGAATTAGAGTTGGTTCAGAAATTGTTATACGATTTAGTTTGAATTTTATAAAAAATTTCATTAATTTTGATATATTTTTAATAAAATATTAGAAATGAGTTGAAATTATGGCAAGTATTCATAAATTTAAACCATATCTTATGGAAAAAGTTCTCAATTTCATAACAATTCCAATTCTTATGTGGAACCAAAAACATTTCACTTTTTATATTTATAAACAAAAATCAATATTGTTCACGATTTGTTAGTTTATGATTTAGACTAAATTGATTCCATTTTACCATTTGATTAAATAATTTGATTTTGATCATAATTTCAGTCCCTTATACCATATTTTGTATAAAATGTACTACTATTATGTGTACAGAACGTAAACTTTTTTGCCTTTACTAATAATTCACTCATTGTTACATCTCTGTCAATAATATCAAATCCTAGCACATCCTTGTGCAAAACATTTCTTTTCCTCGATCATATACTCATTTAAGTACTAGTTCTTAAAATTTCAATTTATCAATATTCAAATTATATCTAACAAAATGAAGAGGAAAGTAATGTATGTACTCAATGATAAATTATGGAAATAATATTATTTACCTCTGTTAAAGTTTTTGTAATATAACAAATTGAACCCCTTAATTTAAAAAAATAACAATCATTTCCCTTAACTAACAATTAGGCCAAATTACCCTTTAGAAGGGGCAAAAAGACGAAAAAGACTTTAGAAAATCTGAGTTTAAACAACAAAGTCAAGTAAATTTTTTTCTTAATTGTAAGGTCATATTAGTCCACAAATTTTTTTTTTCTTACTGATGCAAGCAAACTCCGTTAATTGACCTACCAGCAGGGGAGTTAATGTTATTCTTCTTCTAGGTGAGGGGGTGATTGTTATTTTTTCAGATTATGGGATTTGATTTGTTATATTACAAAATCTTGAATGAGGTAAATGATATTATTTCTAAATATTTTGTACAAAGGGAGAATTCTGTTTTTTTTTATATTCGCTTCAGACACTATACATATTACAGAATTTATAAAATTTTCATTTCTGTATATTGCATTTAATTAAATCAGTCCCGATCTTAATTTGTAGAAACTACACAAATGATCCTGTCTAGTTCCCAATTTCAATAACGGTGCGTTTAGTTTCTCACAAAAATTAAAATTGTTTTAAATTAGAGAATTTTTTTATTATATTTAGTTAAATTTTATGATTTTTCCCTTATTCTAATTCATTCATAATGTTTATTTTATAATATTTTCAAATTGTTAAAATTTTCTATAAAATATATTCAATTCTAAACCAATTCCAATTTTAACTAGAAACCAAACAGAAACTACACTTTCTCTAAAGTTTCTGAAAATTCACGTAAGAATTATTATAAGTGTAGAAATTTTTTTGCATGGAATTTTTTTTGAAATCCCGCGTGAGATAAATAAAATTATATTATTGACCAAAAAAATACTTTTTTTTTATTGAATTTAACTTAAAAAAGAAGAAGAAAAAAACAAAAGAAAGAAAAGCAAAGGGACCGGCAATGACTATATCATTCTTGGCTCATTGCAACCCCATGACAAAATCTTCCACCTCCATGCAAGATCGGTCGCTTTTTGCCGTCTCTTTCCTCCCAACTTTCACTCTAAGTAACCCAAAATTAAATCTTCTACGTCTTCCAAACAGATAAGATTTCCATAAGATAAAATTATCAAAACTGGTTCGTCACCCACACAAATGCTCACATCATGCCAACTTTCATATTCCCCTAATATATGCATATGTATCGTGCCTTTCCAATTAAATAAGGATTGTCAGATTACTTAATTACTCAATTAATATTATATAGTATAAAGAAATCTAGATGGTATATAAATAATAAATACATACTAAATTACTAAAGTAATATTATATGTAAACAAAAGTAGATGTTAAATAAGAAATATATATACATGACATGAGACAACTTGAACTGTGCATGATTCCGATATATACATCGTTTTCTTTCATAATTATCAACTTTTATTCTGGTTAATCATTAGTATTAGCGTGATCGTGGGAATTAGTCGTGTTTTATATATTCTCTTACTAGTCACAAAGTAATCACATGAAATGTCACAAGTTGATTCTCTTTGGATAAAGTATTGGGATTTCTCTCTATAGTACAATCGGAAGTCTAATTATTTACGTCTTTGGAGAAGGAGAATTCAAGGAGGAGAGCTATATATTCTACACCGAAAGAGAAGAGAGGAGGGCTTTATTTCATGTGAAAAATTCTTGCGGGGAAATGGGTGCATTTCTGTTGAGGTGTTTAGGCATAATAGTATTGGTTTTGGTGAAAAGTGCTGTTGATGGAGCAGAAGTGACTTACGATGGAAGATCTCTGATCATTGATGGGCAAAGAAAGCTCCTTTTTTCTGGTTCAATTCATTATCCGAGAAGCACCCCAGATGTACGCTCTTTCTTTCCATAATCTTTCACTTTTGTTCTTCTGCTTAAATTTTCAGTGCACACATCATATTGCATCCCAGCGTCCGAAAAATGCAAGTTGTACATATACATTCTTGTTTCAAGGTAGGTGACAACTGAAAATTATTTTCAGCAGAGTTTTCATTGGATTGGATTGGTTTTTTGGGGTGGAGGGTTTTTGGGAGGTTGTTGGTTGGGAAGCATGAGTTTTTTTGCCAGATTTCACAAGGTGCGTATTGCATTGTTTTGAAGTCACATTCACGCGGTGACTGCACCAACACATGTCTGTCGATCTGTCTATTCCGAGATGAGTTTGATATGGACATTTAGAAAATTCGGTTACAATTTCACATGCTAATTTTGACACTGTAGTCATTTTTCGTTTACAAATTTTCTGCCAAACCATATAGAAATCTAAAGATGAATCGAGGAAGGGTACGTTTTTGTTTTTTAGACATCAGTGATTACAATAAGCAATAAATGTGGTCCTTAGAAATTGTTCACCGCTGCCTGCTACGATCAAAACTAATAAGGGGTGCAATTATTGGAGCTTATGGAAATGAATTATATTATACAGTTGGCTTCCTTGGATTTAAATTCGGTTACAATAAATTGAAAATTATTGAAGAATCTTACTTGATTATTGTTTTCCTTTAAAGAAGATTTCAAAATAGGCCTCACCACTTTAGGAATGGTGCGGACCACGAAATTTTCTTATCTCGATTGATAATGCTGATTTTTGGTTTCTCATTAAAATTGTATAAAAATGTTTTTTTTTAGTATTATATTTAGTCAAGTTTTATATGTTCTAAAAAGAATTTCAACTCGTTGAATATATTAGAGTTTATTAAAAAATTTCATAATACTCAAGCTAAATTTTGTATAGAATGCTCTCGACTTTAAGCTAATTCCAATTTAAAAAGGAATTTTATTTTTTATAAATTGTTTGCTGGGATAGTTTGCAATAATTTGTGAGCTTTCGAGAATTCCTTGATTTTGAATGGGTGGTAGGGGAATAAAAAGACACGTTAACTTTTTTTTGTTGAGCTGCTGGAAGTTTTTGATACGTAGGAGTGCGGCTATGTTTGCATATAGGATACAATCCAAACAAAGCCGTAGTCTGCATGTGGATCACATGAAAATAGTAGATATATTGGATTTTGCAGAGAAAACAGTTTATAAAATTTCTTTATACCTTATAAAATTCCAAGTCTAAACACAAAATTGCATTAACGACAAAAATAATCCTTCACATATTAGTTAATGAGTTTTTTAGTCCCTCATTTTTAAAATTAGAAAAAATAGTCTAATACCCTTTTGGTTTATTAATTATGCCGTTTGTTTTTCTGTCGAAATAGTGACAAAATCGTAATACTAACAAAATAGTAACGAATGACTAAAAGTGTATATTCTTATTTTTTTCTGTTTTAAAAATAAGGGACTAAAAAATTCATAATTTAAAAATGAGGGACTAAAAAGTTCATGAACCATTTTGATCGTTAATTCAGAAAAATTTTGCCTTCTAAACTTACTTATCAAGAACAATTAACCAATTATTATCTTTTTTTTTTTTAACTCTCTTTTTTATCCGTGTACTAAGTACTAAGTTTATACCGTACAAATTTTAAATATCCCACTATAATCGAAAATTAATTATTTTAATTACATTCTCAATCTCTTATTATTGTCGCATTTTTACATTTTAGATGTCTCAAATTTTGTGTCATTTTGAAAAAGTTAAATATAATGATTACACTTTCACCATTTAAATTCCTTGTCCTTATTAAGCATCATTAATTAGAATTTTAGGGGTGAAACAAGGAAGCAACAAACAATTATCACAAATACAACACTATCGATTAAAAAATTCAAGTTTTAAAGTGCAACTCCAATTATGAAATGAAAGGAGTAAATTAGTTACCTAAAGAGGGATCATTCCAATAAGATTAATTTTAAGTGTATCTGGTAAAGAAATATTCATATTGCTCTTTGGCTATAAATAGACCACAAGAACCTATCTAACCATATAGTATTTCCTTTCCTTGGACCTTTCCTTCTTGTGCTAGAAAATATATAGGCACTCAAACATCTTTTAGGAGGCCCCCAGGGGCTAGCCCAGATGGTAACAGGCTGGAATTAGTCCGAACGACTTTTGTCATGATGATTTGGGTCAATTCAATTCATCTTGGCAATAATCGCAACAATCGATGAATGTGGGGCACGCTTGTCAGTGAATGTGGGGATACCTCCAAGTGAAAAAAAAAAAAAAAAAACATCTTTTAGGAGGACTAGCAAGACCATTCTATTAACTAGACTAGAAAAGTCCAAACAGTTTTGCATAATATTTCTCAACTTTAATTCATTTTAATAATAGAACAATCAAATTGTTGTTCATAAATGATACAGAACATTTGAGCCCAAAAAAAGAAAATGTTCATTAGGTAAATTAAATAATAATACATAACATAGATATTAAAAATAATTTTACTTACAAATTTTAACTTATGTCGTCAAATTTTAAACAAATTACATGTTATAATAAATTAATAATAGACAATATCGTATGAAACTTTGTTAGTAATAAATTTTTCATAGTGCTCAATTGATATTCAATTAGAAAGTACATAATTTTAAATCATTTATTAAATTTTTTTGAATTACCAATAGTTTTACTCTTAGAAAAAAAATGTTTTTGAAGAAAATACTCGTCATTTAATCTATTATGCACCTCCATTTATTCCATAAAATATATAATGTTCAATTTTTAATTTTTTTTCTCTTCCCAATTTTAGATTTATCATAAAATACTCAAACAAAAATATGCACATCTCATGGTCACATGTTTTTTGCTTACCTTTTATGTAATTAGTATTTAAAATTGTCATTTGCTTCGTTTTTCTTTTTTTATTTTTTTCAAAACAAACACAAACTAATTTAAACAGTACTAAATTCATATTTCTCACTTTCTTTTCTTTGTTCTGTGTTGCCTTTAGGGAAGTCATAATTACAAAAATTATATTGTGGTAGTAACGAAATATTTGCTTTATCAAATATTATATTTAACCTAACATTTGGTTTTTTATACACAACTTTATAATGATTATATTTCTACAGTTGTGCTTGAGTGCCCGTTTTTCAAAACAAAAACCTTAATTATTTATTTTATATTCCCTTTGATTTTTTCCCTTAATATTTTTATGTTAAATCTTATGTGTTGGGAAGATATAAATATAAAATAGAGATAATCCCCAAAATGGTCTCTCACATAATCTTTTTAGTCCATCATTTTTAAAAATGGAACAAATAGTCATTCATATTTCATGAATGTACCCTTTTAGTCTTCCGTTAGTATTTCGTTTGTTTTTCTATCGGAATAGTGTCCAAATAGTGTGAATGATTTAATAGTGACGGAATAGATGACTCAAAAGGTACATTAAACGAAATGACTATTTGTTCCCCTTTTAAAAGTAAGGGACTAAAAAGATACAATATAACCATTTTGGGTGTTATTTCTATAAGATAACTCAATTTGCTCTACAAAATGTTCTACTTTTAATTCTATTTACTTTTTTAATTTTAATACCCTAAAAAAAAATCATCCATATCTCACGATCTTCCCATAGTTTCCTACCTCTCTATATAACTTAATATTAAAAAAATTTAAAAATTTAAAATGAATAAAATGGCATTCCGTGTCTAGCGTAGAACAGTAACTCATTGTTATTTAAGCAATATTGCTTGGCTATTACTTCTTGTCATCGTGAATTCGTAGACATTGTTGTTGACAAATCAGAAAAGTTGCCTTAATTTTGGTCTCTTCTTTTTATGGATTTTTCCTTCTTTTTTTTTGGTTGAATTACAAGGCCAAGAAACGTATGAGAATTCACTTCGGAGAATTGCTCAACCCATAGAGGACTGCACGAATTATATATCTCAAGATTTCTTGATAAATCTATTTCGTTTTTCTAATTAATCTACATTAAGAATTAAAATATAAAATAAGACTAAAACAAGATGAATAAATGAACAACTAATCTTGTTTGGCAAAAACTTGTTATAGTTCAATATTAGTGAAGGTATTCAAATTACTGTTTCAAAATACGTATTACAGGATAAATAGACACAGAAACTTCTTTCTATCTTATTCTTATACGATATGAACAATTCAATTGCCATTTTATTTCATAGATTTGTAAGTTTGCTGAACTGAACCGATCATTTTATCGGTGGCAACATAGAATGACATTTTCTATTCAAGCTTAATACTGAAAAATTATTTTGATGGCAGATGTGGCCATCTTTAATAGCTAAGGGCAAAAGTGGTGGATTAGATGCAATTGAAACCTACGTATTTTGGAATCTTCATGAGCCCCAACCTGGGCAGGTACACTCTCATTCCTCATTCGTATGTTTGCGCCCATGGAAATCTTTATCAATATGCTCATTTGGTTTCATCTCAGTATGATTTCAGTGGAAGACGTGATATAATCAAATTTGTTAAGGAAATTCAAGCTCAAGGTCTCTATGCAGTCATTAGGATTGGACCATTCATTGAGAGTGAATGGACTTACGGGTAATAACATTTCTTTTAGTCTTTTACTTTTATGGTACGCTAGAATATTAGAAGAGATTACACATATAAATGTTACTAATTGAATTTTGATCCAAAATACTCATTCTAGATGCAACAATTTTGGCCTTTTAACGTACTAAGACAAATGAAGTTGATTTATACCTTTTCAATTCCTAATTTCGATATTTTTTGAAAAGTTAAAATGTATTGAATATGATTTAACGTAATGTACTTTTCACAAATAAGATAACGAACAAATAATAAATTCGTATAACTTATACAATTATTATTTCTTTACAAAACTATATTGAATATATGACAAAAGTAAAATATTTTATATCAATTGTTTCGATTTAGATTATTCATACGAACTGAAATAATGTATGCACAATGAATAGAACCAAACAAAAATTGTCACCCACCTCACTATTCATGTTTAATGAACTTAAAATTGAAAGATCATGTACTTTTGTAGAACATATCTACCTTTTGGTTTATCATTAATGATACTAATTTGCTACTGCAGAGGTCTGCCATTTTGGTTGCATGATGTCCCGGAAATTATCTTTCGAAGTGATAATGAACCCTTTAAGGTACATTTCAAATACTCCTGTATAATAGTTGCAATGATATCATGAAAGACTACTTCTGTACCAAAGAGCTATTGTGGTTGCATGATATCTTAGGAATTATCTTTTGAAATGATAACCAATCCTTTAAAATACATCTCAAATATAAAAGTTTCGATGATTTTATAGAAGGGATTTTTGTGCCAAAGAAAGTAACAGAGAGAGTTTGGAAGACATTTGAAGAGGTTCATTGAAGACAAAGTATGCTTGATTACACTTCACGCCCGCAAACCGGTAAAATAACGTAACATGACTTATGCACTGATCCCAATTTTTCTTGTTTATTGACAGTTCTATATGAAAAATTTCACAACAAAAATTGTCAACATGTTCAAATCAGAAGGGTTATATGCTCCACAAGGGGGGCCTATCATACTTTCACAGGTTCCCATTTACCACATTCTGAGATTCATTGTGGATCACCCACTTTTGGTTCCGGCAGTAAAAGTTTAGTTTTATGCAATGCAGATTGAGAATGAATACCAGAATGTAGAAAAAGCCTTTCATGAGAAAGGTCCACCTTATGTTCGTTGGGCTGCAGCCATGGCCGTTGGACTTCAAACTGGTGTGCCGTGGGTGATGTGCAAACAAGATGATGCTCCTGATCCCGTGGTAACCATTTCTACTTAAATTTTTGGAGACTAATTCAAGAAACCATATACATCAAACAGAAGTTTGTCCAAAAACTTAGTTATATGAATTTGAAGTGGTGAAATTCTGATAAAATTGTAGATTACGCAAACGTACCGGTACCTAATATGCTGTAAAAACGTCGAAAGTATGCTCTATAACTAATCCTAGTCTGGAACACTCTATTGTTATGTCTAATCTAACAGGGCTGCTCCCAGTTGATGAGATAATGAGCATCTAAAACTTACACAATATGCAGATAAATACTTGCAATGGAATGAGATGTGGAGACACATTTGTAGGGCCTAATTCACCAAACAAACCAGCACTGTGGACAGAGAACTGGACAAGTTTGTAAGATAATCAAATAAAAAATTTCATGGCACTGATGCATTGCAGTTAGACCTAACAACAATTTTGAGGTTATCTTTTCTGGATCATGCAGTTATCAAGTCTACGGCGAGAAGACCCCCTTAAGATCAGCAGAGGATATTGCATTTAATGTTGCTTTATTCATAGCAAAGAAGAACGGAAGCTTTGTGAACTACTATATGGTGAGTAACAAAAGTATAGTACAGCAGATTTTTCTTTCTTCAATTCTGGTACATAGCATAGGAAACAACTTCACTCTGTTGATATGACGATGTTGGTTTTGTTCTAGTATCACGGTGGCACTAATTTTGGCAGGACAGCTTCTACATACATAATTACAAGTTATTATGATGAAGCGCCTCTCGATGAATATGGTAAGCAATCAAATACCAAGTCTAAATTAATCATAGGTTGCAAATAGCAAAGACAACTCATCCAAAATAACAGGTTTGATTAGAGAACCAAAATGGAGTCATCTCAAGGAGTTACATGCAGTAATAAAATCCTGCTCACAGACAATACTCTCTGGAGTACTGACTACATCATCCCTCGGTCAGCAGCAAGAAGTAAGGCTTAGCAACTTAATTTCTTCAGATATTCAATATTTCATTCAATATACTGAGCTTCATCTGAAGCAAAAAGCCATCACACTAGCCAGTCATCCAGTTCTCTCCGCCTAAAAGGGAAAGGAATTGAACGACCAATACATGGTACACTAATCGCATCTAAGACATAGCATGACACTAGTCAACTTATTTTGACGCAGGCCTACGCGTTTGAAAGAGAATCAGGAGACTGTTCAGCTTTCCTTGTTAACAATGACCACAGAATGACAGTGGTGGTGCAATTTCGGAACTCCAAATATGAACTACCTCCAACATCAATCAGCATCTTACCTGACTGTAGCACAGTAGCCTTCAACACAGCTAAGGCAAGTTCTGAACCTTTAATGTCTTCAAATGTTTTAAAATATCCTTGCAGAAACAATGCTTCAACAAATGCATCTCCGCCATAAGAAGTGTAAATGAATTAATTTATTCAATACAATGGCATTTCTCATTTCTTGATCTCATACCAAAAAGTTATTCTTGTTTGCAAATTGTTACCACGGAAGCAAAATCAAAAAGTAATCAATCTTACCTAACAAAAACATTTGGGAACAGGCAAGCACCCCATTCAACAACAGATCGATTGTATCAGTAATAAAGTTTGACTCAGCTGACAAATGGAGTGAATTCAAAGAAGTTGTTCCTATATTTGAGGAGACCTCACTGAGGTCAGATTCATTGTTAGAGCACATGAATACCACAAAAGATAATTCCGATTATCTTTGGTACACTATCAGGTAAAAAATATCAGTGCAAATAAATCGCATTTGGCGTGTACTCAATTTCTTAATATATAAATGTTTCTTCCAGTTTTGTCTTGTTTTCTTTAACTGTGGCTTTGATGTTGAATTATTTCCTGAAGAGGTTTGTCCACAACATACATGCTATAAATATAAATTTTTCCCTTTTCAACACTAACCACAACTCATGGGGCTCCTAAGCTTGATCTGCACCTGCTTATGAAATTTCCGTCTTTCCTGATCATCCTCTTATTATGGAAACCTCATTAAGATGTTTAATATGCATTGAAAGTGCAGAAAGGAAAAGTGAGTCCTTTGATCATCAAATAAATTAGCTAATGTACATGACATCTTGTTCAGACAGCTTTTGGCTCATAAGTCTGGATTTGTGTATTCAAAATCCATAATCTCTACCCACTTGCTTGGATCATTTAAACTGTGAACTATAAGTCATAGTGGTTTTATAGGCTACATGTAAACATGATACATTCATATAATGAATAAAGTAAATATATAAGCTTAACGTTTGGGGGCTTGTCTACCACAAAACAGTTTAAAGTGTTGCTGAAATATTTATTGCTAACTTCATGCTTAACATATTTTAACAATTATAACATCTGCAATGACAGTGTTGATTCATCAGAAACTCAAGCAGTACTTACAGTAGACTCAAAGGGACATGCTTTACGTGCATTTGCTAATGGAGCACTTGCAGGTAAGTGCCCTTATCTATATACACTGTCTATTTAAGGATTTCAATCAGCACTAGTCATTGAACTATAACCAGTACAGTACTGGCCAATCTCTGGAGCAATACCAAGAAACATTAAAGAATCAAGCTAATGCAACAATTGACTTCAATCAATTAGATGCGGTTTAAAAAGCATCCTTATGAACTAACACATGCGCATGTACCATAAACTGAAATTTAGTTCCAGGAATACATGTATAATTTCTGTAACCAAACATTGCCTAAACTTTTTAAAACTTTATTGAGAAACAATTCTTTAGAATGCTAACATTCTAAGTAGAAAATGTTAAAATCAAAATCATACACAACAAAGATTTAGCACTCTATTTGTTCTTATGAACCTAAAAAGCTTTATACAGAAACCTCAAAGACCATGTAGTCGGTTTCAGATTAAATCTATGGACAAATGAGATGGCCAAATCTTTAGTTTTCAAGTATTTTCCACCATTATTTCAATGTTCAAATCTCAATCTCTTGGCTACCCCTCTTTGATAACAACTGTAGTTCTGGTCTATTATCCAATTCTAAACCAACATAGTATGATACTTGATGCTTGACTATTTCAAAATAAGGGACTTGACAATGTCTCTATGGTACATTGGTCACATTTATATTTCCCCTTTTTGGATAAATGAGCACACTGACTGGGTAAACTGGTTGGACTTCTTACAATATGCGTTTTGTTAGGTTCTGCAAGTGGCAATCATAAGGATCCATCTTTTAGCTTGGAAAGCACTGTCAATCTGGTTCAAGGGAAGAACAACATCTCCTTACTCAGTGTAACAGTTGGATTGCCGGTAACGTAGATCTTTCAGTTTCTTTTTCCTCTTCTACATTGGCAATTAACAATCTTGATAGTGCATGCATGAGAAGGTATACTAAAGCATTCATGTCTTTCACGTGAAATACATGCATAGGTCACAGGTCATAGAGATACCCCAGAATGTTACCAAAATATAACATCATTCCTTCTCCAATATTCTAATTTTCTAGAATCTCTCTAAATTCCGACAATGGGGCCTTTTAATTTTTCCACATTGTTTTCATCCATCTCCAGAGAATCATAGGAAAAGAGAAAGCAGTTTACTATGGGGTTGGGGTATTAGAATCCCTAATTAAAGGCATTAAAAATTTTACCCATAAGACTGAATCTATTTGTCTGTTTATCATGAATCTTACAAGGCCAGGAAAGGAATAATATAGTTCATGCTTAAAATAATTTATGATCTATGATCTTGGCATTCTGATTTTTAGGATTCAGGGGCATATCTTGAGCACCGGGTTGCTGGATTGAACAGAGTTATGATGATGCAGTACAATAATGAGACAGAGGACCTCAGCAATTCTCACTGGGGATATCAGGTTGTTAATTATTATGAGCAATCTAGAAATTCATATTAGGAAACAATGAACACATACTTCTCCATCTATAATAAGAACTTTCAGATTGTTGAATATATAATTTATTTCTAGAAAAAGCTTCTAAACAAAATATAGCATGTTCTATAAAGGTTGGATTGCTTGGGGAGAAGTTACAGCTTTACACAATGGATGGATCAAGCGCTGCTCAGTGGAGCAAATTAGATGCTTCTCCACAACCATTGACATGGTATAAGGTAATGATGAAATCTTGGTCCTCTCATGAAGAAAAAGTTACCCTCTTTTCCTTGCCTGTCAAAGCAATTATAAAGGAATTCAATTAAAATTCCAAATAACAGACACTATTTGATGCTCCTGAACATGATGGTCCTTTTGCCCTAAATCTTGGATCCATGGGGAAAGGTGAAGTTTGGATCAATGGCCAAAGTATTGGCAGATATTGGGTCTCATTCCTCACAGATGATGGCTCTCCTTCACAGACATGGTATGTTCTTCCCACTTATTTTCATACACATTCAAACCTTCAAAACATTTCCAGCAGATAGTCAAGAAATGCAGGTGAACAGAGACCATTAAAAATGCATGAAAGTAACAAATTGTTTCCATCGGTTTGATCTTGCAGAATCCTCTAACATGCACTAAAATATTTACTTAAGGACCTACAATGCACTGATTCAATATGCAATACCTGCAACTTGAAGGAGTTGCTTGAATAGCCCCACAAGTTTTTATTTGCAATGTTGAACAAGTAAAATTCCATTTATTTTAACATTTTTCAAGTTTGAAATGGTTGATAAGTTTTTTCGAGTACAAAACTTTAAAGATTTTGAACAATTTCAAATCATTCAGCATCATAAGTTAATCTGCATTGCATAAAATGAAATAGAAGTTTAACCAAATACACTAGGGAAAAAAGCTTAAGAAAGTTCTAAATTTAATCTTTCACATTTGTATGAAAATAACTACAAGCGGCTTGGCATTATTTTTATAGGTACCACATACCAAGATCCTTTCTCAAATCCACAGGCAACCAGCTGGTTTTGTTTGAGGAAGAATCTCGAAGCCCTCTAGACATTTCTATAGACACTATATCAAGAACCAAAATATGTCCACAGGTGTCAAATTTGCCACTAGCATATTCATTTAAGGGAACAAGCTCAAGAAATCATTGGAAACACCACCATAGACAACATAGAGTTCAGCTTCATTGTCCATCCAAACAGAGAATTTCTAAAATCATGTTTGCAAACTTTGGAAGCTCTCTGGGTGACTGTGGAAGTCATGCTATTCGGAGATGCCAATTTCCCAATTCAACAGCAATCACTGAAAAGGTAACAATTCCCTTCTTCCTTATCAAACACATTCAACTCTTAATACTGTCTCTTACCCCTACTTCTATATCAGAAATATTCAAGTCTTAATACTTTGTCTCATACCTTGAAGTAATTGAAATTTTGGGATCTATTTTGGGATCAATATTGCAAAAAGGGGGAGAGATTGATGAAGATGTAAACCATAGAATTAGAGCAGGTTTGATGAAATGGCGAAGTGCAATAGGGTTTTTGGGTGACCACAAAATCCCGATTAAGTTAAAAGGAAAATTTTATAGAACAGCTATAAGACCGGCAATGCTATATGGAGCTAAATGTTGGCCAGCAAAGAGACAACATGAGCATAAGTTGGGAGTAGCAGAAATGAGGATGTTACGGTGGATGAGTGGTAAGACAATAATGGATAAGATGAGAAACGAGGATATTCGATGACGGTGGCAGAAAAGATGAGAGAACATAGATTGAGATGGTTTGGGCATATTCTTCGGCAACCTATAGATGCACCGGTAAGAACAGAGGTTTGTTATAAGGAGTATGATGGGAAGAAAGGAAGAGGTCGGCCGAAAGTTACGTGAGGAAAAGTAGTAAAACAAGATTTAATGGAATTGGAAATAGATTGGCAGCTAGTTTGTAGTAGAATAGAGTGGAGGAAAACTATTAGTGTAGTGAAGAGCAAAACTCTAGTGGTCCCGACTGCCCTTTATAGTTTTAACATTTTTATTTATTTTTTTATCTATTTATATATCTATTTATTTTATTGCATTTTCTTTATTTTATGGATTTATGTCTTTGGGTCCATCGACACCCCAACTAGTTTGGGATAAAGGTGAGTTTGGGATAAAGGTGATGATGATGATGATGATTTGAGTTGATAGTTAAGGACTGGAGGGTATGGGCCTGAGTTCAATTCAGTTGATATCTAACACAACTTCCTTTTCTCTGTCTTAAGGCTTGTATAGGGAAGACAAAATGCTCTATACCTCAGTCATATAAACGATTTGGAGGTGATCCATGTCCAGGCATTCCCAAAGCTATATTGGTTGACGCAGAATGCTCATGAGAATGAGGACCTGAATCTTCAGTTGAAAATGTTCATATAAGGATGATTAGAATATAAGCATGTAAAAACACACATGCACACACACATATCATCTACGTTTCCATATATAGACTGATGATTTGTTATTATCAGCAAATAATCTACAAATTCAGGAAGTATACAAGGTAGACTGGCTTTCAAGAACTACATGCAAGAAATCAAACGAGCATTCTTTTACACATTAAGATATCGGATAGGCCATCAATCCTCGTAACTACAAAGAACAGAAAGAAAATCAGAGTTATTTGATTAATTTAGTAACTATAGCCCAAAGAAAAAGCTATTGTTGATAGAGTTAATTGAAACTATGAATCAATAAAAGAGAATAGAGAAACTTTAAAAAGCATTAGAGTAACTGGAATTATATCCAGCATTTATGAGAAGTTAACCATTGCTTGATGAAAAATGAAAGATGCTTATAACGAGAGATGGACATAGGTTCCACAATGCAATCTTAATGAAGGGGAACTAAATAATTAATAATATCATTCTACAGAACATACTCTTTAAAGAGAATACCTCTCTATGAATCAGATGTGATACAGTTTAATGAAGGAGGACTAAATAATTAATAATATCATTCTACAGAACATACTCTTTAAAGAGAATACCTCTCTATGAATCAGATGTGATACAGTTGGAATCTAGCTAACTGATTGGTAAAGGAGTTTTTGCTCTTCCAAAAAAATCTTGCTACAGTAACTGTAATGCAACAATTAAAAAGGACAGCCTGGTGAAGGGTCAGACCATTAAGGCCTGATGTACGTAACCTTACCTTATATTTCTATAAGAGGTTGTTTCCGCAACTCAAAGCCATGACCTCATAGTTGCATGGCAGCAGCTTTGTATTGTTGCACCAACGCTCCCCTTCTAACTCTAATGCAACAATTGATCCTTCAAAATTGTAAGAACATCTGCTATTGAAATTTTCTTGTAGTTGAAAAAGAACAAGCTACAAGCAACATTGTAACCTTTTTTATGTGGATTCAGCAGGATGTACATCCTTATCTCATATCTCCAAACATTGAACAACAATAAATGCAGAGCCTTTCTCATTTTCATGCAACACTTCTGGCTTTCTGTGCCCTCTTCTTCCTTTCTTTTTCTTTGACAAAATTGTCATTTTTGCTTGAAGGCAGGATAGCTTTCTGTGAGGGTAATTCAGCAATAAAAAGTAGAGTTTGGGCCCAACCTGCATATTTCCCATATTTGCTCACAAAAGCATTTGCCACACGACTGCAAAGTTTTGGAGTAAGCCGGGTGCCTGAAAGCTCGGGGATGAGGTGTTGCGTTGCAATCTTCCTCCACTCATAATTAAACATTTACAATCAGCACTTGCAGAAACGTAAAGAGATAAAAAGCAATAAACCTGAAAGCACATGGAGTTGGAAAAATAATGGAGTTCTATATTTCAGCAAATATTCTTGATATGCTTTAACAGATGCAGCATGTTTATTTACTTTGACAAATATAAAGTTAAATGGGAAAAGTGGAAAATATTCCACATTAAGTCCCACTGCATTCTTTCTTTAAATTATTTATGAATTGCTCCTTCCTTTATTTAAGCTCAAAAGCATATAACAACGGGAACGGGAATAGTTATCACTAAAATAACAATTTGGATTTTCCACTCTTCCCAAAGCCCCAACTTTTGATTTAGGCCCTTCTTTAAATATCTGAAATATATTAACCACAAAACCAACTATAACTTGGTTTGGAAAAACTTTATGTATTTGAAGAGCAATGATAAGGTTGGAAGGAAGCAACACCATCAACTAAAAGTCTTACATGAGCTCATGCAAACAAAGAATTACATTTGACATTGCCTGTTTGGAACTCTTCCATAGGGGAAATAAAGATGTAGCAAAATCATGTCAAAAGGTTATTTGCTAAGAATATGTGTATTGTGTAAGCTTTACTCTTCTTGTCAAACAAAGTTCGAGCCATGTGATGACAGGAGAACATCTGTCAGATTTTGAGATCAACATAGAATACTAAGAACAATGGACATTTTCAGCAACCAAGACAATGTACATAAGCTAGGACCAAACATGTTTATATCCATTTATTAGGAGCACTCCAAATTCAATCTCAGGGGCTCACCTGCCATACATGTGTATCAACAGGAATGGCATGGTGCTGATCTAGAGAGAAAAGTGCAATGCATGCTGCCACCTTTGGACCAACGCCAGGTAAAGTAGCAAGAGCATTAACTGCTTCTTCAAGATTTAATGCACGCAGAGCAGCAAGCCATTGTGCACCCCCACACGGTTTTGATTGCAAAGCATTCACAGTACCAATTATGTATTTTGCCCTGCCCATATTTTGAGAATTAATTAATCAAGCTAAAATATCTATATCTACTAGGAAGTAAATAATAAAAGCAAGAAAGAAAAACTGATAGAATTTTATTTGGATAGAATATAATAGTGCATTTAGAAAAATGCCAGAACAAAGAAAACTTGATGGCTGCCCCTAGACATATGTGTCTTCTAACAAGAGGGAAGCCATTCTACCCATGGAGGTAGTTATATATAATTTTTTCCTGTATTTTAGTTTCCACAAAATGCACAAAGTGCATATGACTGTTTCTGTATCAAGTTCATACTATTAGCACACCTCCAAACTACAAATATCAGCATGCTTTATGCCTGTGTCAAATTTAACTATAATACAGAACTTGGATAAGCAGTTAGGGCTTCATTAATCATGTAAGGAGTTTCTTCTATGACCCAATGATGCAATTTATAAACCTCCAGTAGCCACCTCTCACTTAATTTTATGAGTGCTTCACTAAACGTAGGACGATAATTGAGTAAAGCAGGAAGCTGCAATTCCATGACCTATTGAAAGAATATAGAGATTCAACACAGGAAAAGTAGAAAACTTGACTAGATCATAATTAAAGGTTGCCTAAGACTTTTTAAAGGAGAAATGACATAGAAGAGCAAGGTTATCTAACTATATGATCTCATGTATTGCAAGCTTTTAAATTTTCTAAGCATGGATAGGCTTAACATCTGATCAGAAATCACTTCAATTGATTCCGGATAAGGACATCTGATTTTCTAGTACAAGGTGCAGACATGAGAGGCAGGATGGTTAGCAACTAGGAAGATTCTGTTAATTTTTTCTTTATCCCTTAGCCAGCTTTAAGAATTTTCAACTTAAGGCTTCTTTTTAAAAGCTAAATCAATTTCTCAAATGTTAGACGCTAAGCTTTAATCAAATCAAAATACCAACATTAACCACACAAATTCAACCGAAGCCAAAATTCTCATAGCTATACCATAGTGAAATCTCATCGGATATACATGTAGGCACTCCCAGGAATCTAATCTCAACAACTATTCAAACCAAAGACCTGGTTGGTATGCTGCCAAAGAAAAGAAGACTAAGTTAAATCACCCACTAAAAGAATGGGAAAAAGGCAAAGAAATAATGAAGAGTCTTAAGGAAACTTCATCATGGAGCATAGTAAAATCCTTAGAAAAGGGAAAAGAATCCCTAGTAAAGTTGATACATATAACTAGTGCTTTAAAAAAATTTCCACTTAATCATGCAATCCAATTGAATAGTACAATTTGGCCTATTAATGTCTTTAAAATCATCTTGAATATTAAAATCATCTTGAATAAAAGGTTTCTTCTCCACATGAAGGATATGAAAAATACTAAAGAGCAGTAAGAAAATTAAAACCCGGTTAATGTTGCTGAAAGCATCAAGTCAACCGAGAGAAGTAGTTTGAACAAACTCCACACTGATACTTGGAAGGGTTCATCATATAGGAAATAAGGATTATTAAATTTTCAGCCCTTCAAATTTGACAGTATAACAAATGTTCATAGCCAACACAAGCAGCCACAAGATCAACAGTCTGCATTTGTCTCACAAGTAGGATATACAACTAAATTGCATAGAAAGATTAAACTGCAAGATAAATTAAGAATCTTACAGACAAGCAATCCAATACTCTTATGAATAACATTAGAAGAAAAGTTACCAAAGGAAGAAAGAAAAAGGAAGAAGACAGGGGGTGGGGGGTGGAGTCGGCAAGCTTAATCGATTTCTACCTGATAAATCTACAATACTGTGACTACAAAAAATTGAAAATGTTACAATGACTAACCATAACAGTTATGCCATAACATACGATCAAAACCAGGTGAGAAAAATAATAAGACGTCTACAGCATCCTTTGAACACACCCCTTAGCCTATGTGTCCCATTGGAATCGTGGTTTAAGTTGAGGAGTCAATGTACCAGATAAGCAAGCCATAAGAAATATAAGTGACCTCAGTTCAACCTCTTCTTTGATACTTAATTTTCTTACCACATTTAAAACATTGCAATCTGAATTCTGACATGAAGCCTGAAGCACGTTTGGGTGGTTTTAAAGTTAGTGGAAGGATTAACACCAGTACAACTACGTAGCAGATGGTTCATTGGTCACATTGATTTCCTCCATATGTTCATCACGAACTACACCCATATTCACCTTTCTTTTTTTTTTTTTTTTAATTTTAGGGTTATATTGTATATCATTTCGACCACTAAACTTGGAGCGCTTTTCCTCTGCTCCAATATTTTCCAACAACAACCTCGCATGTTTCTCATAAAGAGGAACCAAAAGAAAATTTCCCACTTGATGCCGTTATCCTTATAAATTTCCCTCATTGTGCATATACATAAAAGAGAAATTAAATCACCATCAGAAACTCACCCACATACATAGACACAAGCCTGAAATGGCAGCAACTTTTCTCCAGTTAAAATGTCAAGCAGTGACAACCGTAATTTAATTCTGGGAAGAAATTATCTACATGGATAGCTTCAAAAGTAAATACAAGAATTTAAATCAAGAGTCCAACCTGTAACCAAAGCCAGCTTCTCGAAGCTTCGTTTCAGAAACCATAGCCAGTCTATCAAGCTCAGGGAATTCATGAAAATCAAATCCTCCAACAGTCCCCAAATAATCACCCAATGAAGATACAAAATCCACCATTTTTGTAATTCTCCCAATATTATTATTAGAAGAGCAAATAAATTGAATCAAACACTCAAGAGGATCCTGTCTAAGCACTCTGGCACCCTCTAAATAACTAGCCAGTTCACGAAACCTTAAATCAGAAGCCTTAAATTGCTCCCATATTTCACACAACGAAATCCCCAAATTCAGAAAATCATAAAGCCCCAATCTCGCACTTTCCTCACACTTTGTGACGTGAAAATGATAACCCACATCGCCATTTTCAAGCTGCTTAAGAGACACCAAGTGAGGCCCAATAACACCAGTGTATTGAAGTGGGCCCGTTTCTTTCCACCTGAATGTTTGTCCCGTGGGGAAAGTAAGGGGCAAATAAAGCTCTGATTTTCCAATGTTTAGAGGAACCCAATCAAAGCTGTTTTTTGTGGGGCTTGGTGGAGCATTTTTCAGAATGTTTCTGGGTTTTCTGGAGGGAAATACGGAGCTAAGTTTGGTGGTGGAATGGAGAGTTTGTTGTGGGGATGATGGAGGGGTTGAGGAAGGTGGGTTTGATCCTTTTCTCTTCATGGTAGGAATTGTTCTCACCAAGGGTAAATGGTGATGACTCTGAAGCATGGAAGGAATTTTAAGGTAGTTCTTCGTTTTCATTTTGGTTATAAGAAAATCATTGGTCAAAAACAACAATATGCGATTGGGGATTGAATTTTCGGGCGCTTGTTCGCGAAGGAGAAAGGGGAAAGGTAGGGGGAAATGATAGAGGTTTCGTTTTTATTATAATTTTGTTATGTCGGGGGAATGAAAATGATTATCAATTATAATTATAAGTTAATTGTAATAATTACTATTAATTAATTAGTTAGTATTAGTTAATTACTTATTATAAGATTAAATTAATTTTTAGTAATTAATTATTATAAATTAATTAATATTATATATATTAATTATAATAATTAATATTAATAAATGAAATTAATTAATTATTAATTATAATATTAAGTAAATAAATGATTAATTAAATTAATTTTTATTTATGTATTTATTATTAATTAATAATAATAAGTTAATTATAAATTAATTTATATTAATTATAATAATTAATATTAATAATTGGCAAGATAACTATTTGTGACATGTGATCAGTGATGCAATTGAATGAAATCGCCCATTGGATTGGTAAAATTTGATTTTATTTTCTATATGTTTTGTTTGTTATCTTCACTAGATTTTATTCTCAAATTTTCCATTTAGTTATTTATTCTGATTATTCATTAGAATTTTAGTTATGTAGTTACTTATTTAAAATCCCCAGTTTTGTTTTATTTTTATTTGTTCCAAAACTTGAAAACTACATTGTGGTTTCTTTGAGATTCGACCTAGTTCTTTATCACTGCAAATTTAATTTGCAATCACTAGAGGCCAGTGATTAATTTTGAAAGTTTCGACAAACCCGTGACCAAATTTTTAGATGTGCATTCCAAACTTGTTGTTTCATACCCTTAAACTAAACATCATATAAGATCCGATAATACTCTTTCCTTTTTTCAATACACTTTAACCAAATGCCATCCTAGAAATATTAACATCTAAGAGATAGAATATACGAAAGTATTAATAGTATATAAAAGAATACTACATCGACTTGAGTTAAAACTGAGCGAACATCCTCAATAACATTATTTGTGTAACAATATTTCCCCACTTTAGCAATAAATTCAAATTTGACCATACATTATACTTTCATTCTCTTTTTTGACAATTGCATCAATATCTTTGCCACAACAACACTTTTATTATTATCGTCATTATTATCACTGTTATTGGCACTTTCATAGCAGTTACTGTGCTAGTCAAATTTGGTACTAATAGATCTAAAAGTAAATCTCTACCTTAAAATTCAAAAAAATATATAGATAAAACTCTCATGGAATGAGACAAAAACGTTAAAGTTTGAGGGAAAAATCCTAAAAATAGGGATAAATTGCTCAAAAAAGAGAAAAATAAAAGGAGCAACTTCTCCCATTCTCTACAAGAGGAGAACAAGGGAGTGGAGTAAGTGTCTGAGGGACCAACGTCTACTGCGAGTAGTCTAGAGAGAGAGAGAGAGGGAGAGAAGGAAGAGAAAAAAAGAGAATATTCAAGTCTACTTATCATATGAATTACCATTCTAAATTTTATATCTGATCTTATATAAAGAGTTGTATCTTATTCTTTTCGTGTACCTATATCCTATTTTTATCTTGTATAATACAACAAGATAATAGTAATAGTACTATTTTTTTTGAGATAAGTGCTTACTTTATTCATGCTTCTGTTGAATTTAGTGACGTATGGGATATATGTCGGCATTTAAGCTCTTGGAGGATAGAGTAAAGCAAGGAATTGATGCGAATTTTTATAGGGTAAGAGTAAGGTCGCAAATTTTAGAAATAGAGCTCATAGGGAATCTTACAAATTCAAATCCTTACTATATGGGCTATAACCTGTAAAGCCAATAATTAGGTGATAAATTTAATTTTAAATAGTTAATTAAAACTCTATAAATTAGATAACTAACTAGTTGTCAACATTTCAACTAATATCACTTGTATGAAATTCACTTACTTTAAAAGAAATTTTTTTTAATGGAATCAATCAATAGATTTTTTTCTTCTGAGTTTTTAGATAACTTGTTTTAAGTTCTTCTTCTTATCATTTCATCATTTTTATTAATTGGAGAACTATTTTTTGATAATTAAGTATGATTGTTGTATACTTACATTTAAATTTAAATGCTATATTTTCGTTAATTTTGCAAACAAATGATTATTTTTTAATTAATAGACTAAAAATTTATTTATTGCAAAAATTATAACTCGTGATTTAGCTTTTGACTTCTTTTGAATTTGAGTTTATATTTCTATATTTAATTTTTTTTATTAGACTTACTTTCCTTTACACAAATGAAAAAATTTACTTTAAATATTCAAGTTATTTGTGGTAGATGGTAATATATTATTGAAGGGAAAAAAGTTTATATTTAATTAAGTCCACGCAATCTTAAAAAATAATTAAAATTTTGGGAAAATTCCTTATAGGGGCATGTTAGGATTCCAAATTCTTTAATGGGGCACAAAATTTTATAATTTCTTTCAAGTGCATAAAATTACCATTAATGTTATAAATACTTTATCAATGACCTTTCTATCCTTACTAAATTTTTACCCTTATCAAATTCTTACTATTTGTTTTTACTTTTATATTTATTATTTATATAAGAAAAAGAAACAAATTATTCACTGCCACCATTAAATAAACTCAAATCACTGCAACAAAAAGAAGGAAAAAAAATTTAGATCCTATTTCTTCTAGTGTTTAGTAGCCTCATTTGATTCGAGAATAATTTAGCAAATTATGAATAAGCATAAATCTGTTGATGGTGAGGGATGTTGTTGTTTGGAGAGAAAAACATAAATTAAAAGGAACCCAATTAGCAGTAAGAACTTATAGGAAGGATCAAGTGAGAATTTTGCAATTGAAAA